>JAHLSL010000015.1:27489176-27551548 GCA_025920805.1 Petroica traversi
CCGCGGCCCGAATTGTGTGAGGGGCGTTTAACCCCTCGCTGCCCGCGGGGCTGAGCCCTCCCGGAGCGGCCGCAGCCGGAGCCGGCACTCAGCGCCCCTGCTTGTCACAGATCATTAAACCTCCGCACTCATCTACTCCAGCCAAACACCGCCGCTCCAGCCTTTCCTTAAGCACCTCCCGAGACGGTGACTCTGCCACCTCCCTGGGCAGCCCGCTCCAATGCCCTCCATCCTTTCTGTGAAAGAATTCCCCCTAATGTCCAACCTAAAGCTCCACTGGTCCATTGTAAGGCTGTCGCTGCTTTCCTGGGGGCAGATCCGACCCCCACCTGTCTGCACCCTCCTGTCAGGGAGCCGTGGAGAGCAATGAGATCCCCCCGAGCCTCCTTTTCTCCAGGCTGAGCCCCCCAGCTCCCTCAGCTGCTCCTCATGGATTTGTTCTCCAGACCCTTCCCCAGCTCCGTCCCCATCTCTGGGCAGGCTCCAGAACCTTCTCCTTGTCGTGAGGGCCCAGCCCTGGACTCTGCTGCCACCACAAAACTGTCCCTGTGCTTCCCCACAGGTCTGGCCCAGTTATGGAGCACGGGGAGACTGCCCTAAAGAAGGAAGATCTGAAATCTCTGTTCCCGTTTGAAAGTCAGCTCATTGAGAGGTATTTCCATTACCCCACGGTTAAGGGGTGTGTTGGAAGCAATTTCTGTGGGTTGGATTTCTGTGCCTGCTGGCTCCCCTGATCAGGGAAGATGGCTCTGAACACTTTTCATTGGAAATGGACTCACATCATCGACCCGACTTACTGCAGTAAATCAATCCATACATTTTGCAGTGGCTCTGCTATTTCTGACTCAATACATGAAACAAATGACATCCTACCTTTTAACAATGTTTGTCCTTCCCCCTTCGCCTTCCATCAAGTACCATGCATTTCCATGGGAAAGTCACACAGAGTGGCACAGCTCATCTTTAAAGTTTAGATCAATTTAGTCTTTCGCTGTTTATTATTTTTCTATTTCTCTTCTTCATTTGCCTGAACAACTGCTTTCTGTTAGAGTATGACTTGCAGAAGAAGCATTGCTGTGCTCTGCTGCGCTATGAAACGGAATTTCAAAATGAGCCTCAAGCAACAGACTTGCCATCTACAAAGGCACTGATTTCATACTCTTGCATAATGTTTAAAGAAATCCCTGCAAGGAGCCATATGGTTTTGCAAAGAATGAGTTGATGAATGAATGAATGAGTGCTGAGTTGTGCAACTCATTCATGATAGTCCCTTAGGCAAATCCCAGTGAGAGCCAGGCTATTTATTTATTTATTAAAATGAAAGACAATTACATAAAATTGTGCTGGCTTAAGTTGCTGAGTCCCCTTTTTCCTTCTGCTTTTTAATGAGCATGGCAAATATCCACCATTCAATCATTTCCATACTGTCTTCCTCTGGACCAGCCTGATAAAGGGCTGAAGAGCGCCAGAACACTGAAGAATTAATTCAGCTGTGAAAGTCACAAACCTGTTCTTCTACAAGGAAGGTATCTCCATACAGGACCAGCTGGTCCATCCAGAGGTCATCTTCAGTTCCTGTGCCTTTGGCCAAGCCCATAGGCATTGTCCACTGACAATGATTTGGGTATGGTTGTTCTTAGACTGAAGAGCCATTTGTTCCATCACAAATTTCAAAAGGTCAAACTGATGGCTCTAGGAAGGATTATTTCAGACTTTGTGCAATACTAAATTATCTGGTTTAGTCTTTTTATAAAAGAAACATCTCAGTAGAAGCCAGTTCCACCATTTTACTAGATGATTCTTTGCCAAGGGTTGTTTTCCAGCTTTGCAATAAAGGAGAATGTCAGTCAAAAAGAAACCCCCCCTGAACCTTAAGATAGCTGTATTCAGCTTAATGACATGAAATTAAAAAGGAGGATTTCTTTTCCTGCCAAAATGTAACTTAGGCAAAGAAAAGCTTCCCTACAAATAATTTGGAATTAAAAGAACTTTAGTTTCAAGTCTGAATATACAGAAACATGATAAACACTGATATTAAATTGTCACAGAGCTTGTGCCAATTGGGTTGTAAAGAAAATGAATTCTATGTGAGCTGAATAGATGCTGAACCACCAGCATGAGATGAGCAAAAGGGTGACAGATATTTCAGAGCTCTGAACCACCTTGTAAGGGGTAAAGACTTTATTTAAACAGATGTTCTCAAAGGGGAAATAGCCTATTCATTAAACCATCAATAATGCAAGGCCAAAGGTACTCAGTGACCTTCTTTAATTATGTGAAATAGTGACTGAGACAACACTTCAGCCTTCTGTACTATTTTATAATTCTGTCATAGGAGGAGATGGATGAACCTGCTCTGTGTGGCCTAGAGCACTAATTAAATATCCACTTGTGAGTTGGATGGAGCAGCAATAGCTGTAGGAGAACCTTCACAAATCAAGGAGCACCTTCCTACACATAGCTTGTATTCATGTCTAGAATAATTTTAAAAAATGATCCTACAGCAATTCCTGAAAGTGCACACTGATGTGGACACTCTTGATTAGTATCAATGAGGGTAAATTGGTTTTTTTCTTCATGGCAATATCTGTGCAGACTCAAACTGGAGCTTAATGAGCATTTTTCTGTGTTAGACAGTGTATATCCACACCAGGAGTAAACATTTCTACATGAATGCACCCAAAGAAGAGCAGGGCACACCCCACTGCACTGCACAGGGTGTCCTTGGGGGATACCAGCCTTTAAGGCTCAAGCTGGTGTCTCCAGATGAGAGACTGCATGGAGCTGTGGTTCAGATACCCAAATTAATTCATTTTTCTCTTTTTTCCAAGGATGCAGAAAGGAGAGAACTACTCTGAAGCTGCTAAAAGCTGCAGTGCTGCCTCCAGTTAAATGGGAGTGAGGTGCATTCCCAGTGAGGAACTGCTGTCACTGTTTCAGACAGGGATGGGTGCTGGGTCTGTGTGTCTCACAGCCTTTGGACACCACTGCACAAGCACTGGGGTTTTCCACTGCAGATTCCTCTGTCCTGTTCCCTCACAGGCAGCTTGGAACCACAGTGACACTGCAATCACTTGCTCACATCCATCACTGCTGCATCCCCAGCCTTCAGCCCTGTTTGGCATTCTCATCATCTTTTATTTGCAGTGAGAAAGAAAGCCTCATGGATCAAAACGAGCTTTTCCAGGGAATTTCTTTTATTGTTATGATAAAAGGACACCTTGTCTCTATGAAGAGATTATTATACAGGTTGGCTTTTACAGGCAGGAGGAAAGTCCCAGGCTTGAGGAGATTACGAGGTAATCTCTGTGAAAAGACCATGGTTTGAGAGGGAAGGAAATGTTGAAGTATAACTAAAAGGAAGGAGAAGGTGTCTTGAAAAGAAGGAAGCAGCAAGTCTTGTGAAATGTCTGTAGCTATTTATTTAAGCTTTTAAAGAGGTCTGTTGCACTTCTGTGGCTCAATTTCTAAGTTGGAGCAAAATGGGAAAATATTTATTTGTATTTCACATATTTGGACCCCTTTGCATGCTCTCAGCTTCTGCAGCAAGCTCATCATGACAGTTCCACCCACCAACACTCTTTTATCCTTGCAGTACTAGGATTCCTAAATGTTTCACAATTTTTTAGGCAATTGAACCACAGTACAGCTTGGAATAAAATTGGTAGGTAAAGCCAACACGTCATCCCATGCCTTGAGCAGCAGCTCCTCCATCAGGGTGACCCCAGCAGTGTAACTCATGCAGCCACCACTCGTCTGTGTTTCAGCTTTTCCCACCTGAGTGGGAAATAAATAATTCCTACTTTTCCTCTTTGCACAAGTCATAGTGGTAAAATTATATCAAACACTGAAAAAGCAGTATCTGTGGTGAACATTCTTAGGTAAACTGTACACAAAATTCTCTTGATATCCTTAACATCCAGTTCTGCTCTGAGTCATGCAACTTGAATCCTAGCAAAGTCTGGGGCTTGTTTTTTTGAAATGCAAACAAAATTGACAGTCAGTAGGTTCAAGTGCACAAGCTCTATTTATAGGGACAGTAGAGGAAACTGCACTGCCAGCACTGGTCTGAGCTGGGTGACTGTGACAGCCTTCACTCAGCTGAAATCACAGAAAATACTCTGTCATTGCATTTGTCACTGCATTCCTGCATGGCCACAAGAGGCACAGCCCCTGGGAGACACAGCCTGATTGCTGAGGGGAAAAGTTCAAAATCTATTTACAAAACGTTTTATTTATTTAATAATTAAAAAAAAACCAACCAAACAAAAAAAAACAAACAAAAAACCCCAAATAAAAACAACCAAAACACAAAAAAAACCCCCTAAAGGTATGTCTTTTGTAGGGAAAAAATATAATATTAGTAAAGTTCACAGAGCTATGAAAAATACATGTTTCAGATAAGATTTTCAAGCGAGAATAAAAATGAAATTTATACAGAAGCATAAACTACTTTTAAGATGAGTTTATTTGCCCATAAGAGTAAAAATCGGCATTCTAAGGCTCTGTCTGAACTTTGTCACCCTTCCACCACAAGCTGTAGTGAGTTACATACACCATAAACTGTATTTATTTCCCCCTCCAGGAGCAGCCCGGGGCATTTCTGCCGGTGTAAAGCCACAGGCGGGGGGACCACTGGAGACGGGGCTGCTGCAGGAGGGGCTGCAGGTGCGGGGTGTCCCCTGTCCCCGTGTCCCCTGTCCCCTGTCCCCGTGTCCCCGCCGGGCCGGGGTCGGGGGCTGCCCTGGGCACGGCCCCCAGCAGGTGGCAATGCAGGAACACCTGTAGCCCGTCCAGCCCCGCAGGGCTGGGGCTGAGACCGCTGTTCCTCGGGAAAAGCCCCGCCTTGGAAATCCTGCTCCGCGTTTCCAGCATCAGCTACTAATCGTTTGCACTGGCAGCGAGAGATTTTCTTTTAATTTTTTTAAACTGTAGGATTTGAGCTCAAAGGCTTTGCAGCAGCAGCCTGTAGCAGTGGGGTGGATGTGCCAGATCCAAAACCTCAGGGGACACCTGAGAAAGTCATGGAATCATTTATGTTGGAAAGGATCCACCAGATCATGAAGCCCAGCCATTAACCCAGCATTGTCAAGGCCACATGTGACAGATATTTAAATGTGGCACGTTATATTTATTTGTACACACACACACACACACACATATATAAAAGTGTATATAATGTCCCTTAAGAACCCCTCACAAGCCTTTTTCCCATATTCTGTTGCATCTTCCATCCCAGTGCAAGGGCACGCTGTTTCCAAGCCAGGAATAAATCTTGAAACAGATCTGAACCTTTAACATAATCACAGTTTCACAATAAAACAGGCAAAGAAGAGATTTTATTTGAACAAAGCATTCCTGAGTATGACATCATAGAAACTGAGTTTAGGGACAGTTTAAAATAGAACACATGTCTCTGAGAAAGCATTGAAGGTGGGAGCATTTTCCAAAAGGAATGACTGTGCTTGTAGAGAGAATGATGGAGTAAACCAAAATATAGAAACAGAAAAATACAGAAACATTTAAAGCATCTAGTGGCACACTGCCTTTTTTCTAAACACACACACACACACAAACCATCTAAAACAAATAAAACCAATCCCAACACCCCAAAAAATCCCAACAAAAACACCCCCTCCTCCCCAAACTCTAAAGCTAATTTTAAAAATCAACATGGAAGATATTTGAGCTTGTTAAAAAATCAATGAAAAAAGTTTGATAGCACCAAAACGCTGCTGGAAAATTCCCTTCTTATTAGAACTGCAAAACCTGCTCCTGTCAGAGAAGTGCATTTTCCTTGAAGGGCCAGTGCTGGTGAACTGTAATCACAATGGAGCTGCCAAAGCACTGCCCTGGGCACCATAACCACAGGCTGGTTAAAGTGGCTCCCAAGGAATTGCTGGAAATGCTGAGAGGTTCCCTCACGTGTGTCAAACACGGTGTAACTTTACTTACCACAAACAAGGAATCCAAATTATCTGCAATCAGTGTAGTTTCTCTCGACTCTGAATGCTTGGACTCTGTTCTAAATAGTGCAATAAAACCCCTGGGGAGCAAAATTCATCTGATGCAGAAATAAACTGCACTGTCTCTTTACAAGTATCACAGATCTTGAAGCGCACAGGAATATTTTAACATCAATCCACATTCTGCATTTGCTGCACACAAAAGCAGCAGTTCCTGCTATTTCAGAACCATCAGCAAATTTCAAATGTCTCTATTATACAGAATCACACTGAGGGAACAGCAGGGTTAAACAGTTTCAGAGCAATAACAAAAAGCACTAAGTAGTTTAAGCTCTGTAAAATATGTAAACAGCACAGCAAATACTAAAATAATATGCATTTTATAAAGTTATTTTTAAAATTCTGTGATGTATAGGAAGGGTACAAGAACAAACAGCAGAAAAGAAGTAGTTGCAGTAGTGCCTGTTAGTAAAGATTTAAATCAGTTTCGATTGTTGCGGGGTAACTTGTTCATAAAATAAAATTATCTTCAGGGGAAAATATCACATTAAATGATTCTGAGTATAGCAGTGAAAAACACAAGAAACAAAAGATGAATTCAAACTGGAAACCAGGCACATATTTTACCAGTGAGGAAACAGATTCTCTGTGTCATGATGATGTTTTTCTGACAGATGTGCTCGAACCAAACAGCCCTGGATTGTAAATAGTTTTGAGACTCGCCATCCAAAATCAGGGCACAGGAGATCTGTTGCCACTGGCTCTTTTGGAAGGCATTACATTACAGAGAAGACATTTTATACAAAACAGAGATGGCAGGACATGAAAATCCTGGTGACTCAGACAGTCACTGTTAAAGCAGGACCCTGGCTACTCCTGCTGTGGGATTGTCAGTGGATCCTGGAGAGGGGAAGCACAGAGGGAGAGGTTTTGCAAATACAATGTAAGAAAAAGGATATTGTGTCTCTTTGAAGCATTCTTGATTTAAAAGGGACTACTGGAAGTTTTTGAGAATGTTCCAAATTTCAAGATTCGATTACTTAAGGACAGAGAAGGGTGATAGGAAGGTTCCTCTAATGGTGGGAGCAGCCCCTCTAACTGCTTGGAGTAGATGAAGCTGTGATTGCATTTTTAGTTTTTGGTATTTTAACAGGACTGATCCATACTGGTATATTTAATGGGATTTGCACAGTTTTGTTTGTGCAGAACATTCCAGAAACTAGTTCTATGACACTTCATGCTTTAGCCCAGACCTTTTAGTATCTCTTCACCTGAACGTGATCTTCACCTACACCTTGAGGTGTTATTTTGAAATACTAATTTTTAAATAGTCACTCAAAGTTTCAGTATCAGGTTCATTGGCCCCAAGATTCTTGGCTTCTTCAGCCAAGACAAAACTGGCACCAGCACTCTGTTTTCTTTTCACTGTATTCTTGGAAATACAAAATGTGGAGGGAAAGAATTAAGACAAAGATTTTATTCAGATAAAAACTTACTCCAGCATCTCACACCCTCAAAGCAGAGATCACAGGTGATGTTATTTGTGGTTTCCCAGTGCAAAGAAACTAGTCATTATCCTTTGCTAATTGGTTTAGAATAAGGGAGGTATTTCTGGATGCAGCAGCTGCTAATCTTACTTCAGTGAGGAATTCTTAATTTTACCTCCTCAGAAGTTCCAGAGACATGGGGAATATGTTTTGGCCAAGGGTAGGATAATTTCTCTTTTAACAGGGCAGGTGACATTCTTTCCAATTATTATAAAAGTTAGGTGTGTCAAAGAAGGTCTGTTACTCACTGAAGGAGCAAAACAGCAATTCAGCTGTAGCCTCTGGGCTTTTCCCTATACCTGGTAGTTAAACTGAATTAGCTGTCCTGTAACACCAGCACCCTGTTTATTCACTGTTTTTTGAAGTAGGATAATGCAGAGCTGAAGCCAGATAGCTGGCAGTGGATGTGACAGTGACATTCAAAGAAAACAGATGCCACAAAGCCTGGATCATCAGAGGGTATGTATATCTGAGATCAACATTTGCAAAGTGCTGCTGGAAAAGAAAAGCCAGCAGATTTGCATCAGCAACATCAATTCTCATCTATTCTTCACTGTCTGACCATTAACAAGATAGGATCTCACACTCCATGGTGTTTGTCCCACTCCAGGGTTGTTCCTCCTGGAGCTGGCCGAGTTTCAGCTCCCACACACAAAGGTTGGCAGTGCAGCTGCTCCAGGCAGCTTCTGTACCCAGAGGAGGGGCAAGTTGCAAAAACCCCGAGGGCAAGATCCACTTACAGACTGAAGAGACTCCAAGCCTGTTTGGCTCAAGCCTCTTGCTGACTCCAGGAAAGTTGGGAAGCAGGTTGTAATGCTCCTGAAATAGGAATGTAATGCTGCAACTCAGCTGATCAGAGCTGGGGGTTACTCTCCCCTCCACAGCAGCCCCCCCCAGTTTTGCTCAGTGTCTGCAGCTGGCACAGACAGCACAAGGTGCTGCTGCTGCTTCCCTCCCTCCCATGGACATGCTCTCCTGGTGCACCACCCACCACCCAGCCTGAATTCTCCATTTCCTGTGGTGGAAGCCAGCTCTGCAAACTGATGTTCCTTGTGGCCACAAATAGGATCAAATAATTTCATGAGCTCCTGTGCACAGATGAGCAGGACAATGAGACAGTAACTTGAGAGTGCCCAGTTTAAAATATAAAACTGTCATGATCCTCATGGAGAAAGCACCTTTTCCCCCACACCGCAGATCAAAACAGCTTCCACTGAGGAGCCACCTCAACAGGGCCAGCAACAAGCAGCCAGGGGTTCAAACCCTGAGTTTCTGCTGTCCCAGAGCAGTTCTGCCAGTAGGGCTCAGGGCTGGTTCCAGTGGAGGCGTTGGCTGGGCATTACAGCACAATGCCAGGCTGATGCCCTTCCTGGCAGGAATTAATACAAGGTTTTCCTTAATGACTGCATCCAGGGCAACTTGAGTTTTTCAAAGATCAATTCCCCCCTGACCCCTCAAGTATTTAATAAAATATTTCTCTGGTTTGCGTCCCCAAAGCTGCTACTTGAAAGAGGAGACGTCTCCATAAGAGGCACACATGGGCATCCTGAAGAACTTCCCACAGCTCTGCTCCTGGCTCTTCTGAGCAATCTGTCTTGCTGTGGTTTGCAAAGAAAGAAAAGGAAATTGTCTACTGGTTTATTATCTGTTTATTTCCTTTTGGGGAATGTGTCTATATGATCCTGCTTAATCTCCATGGGTGGGGAACAAAATATTTAAGTTAGTTAAGGATCTTTTTGTCCTGAAGTGAATAGACCTTATCATCTTTTTCTCCTCATTCTTCCTTCTGGCTCTGTCAGGAAAAAGTCCTGGCTGAGAATGCAGATGATCTCTCTGGGAAAATTTGCTTCTCTGCTCTGTGGGGTAGGTATAACTATTTCCTTAAATGCACAACATAAAATTTAATCTTATGGGTTAGGAAATAGGGTCAAAGGAGTAGGTACAGATGTTATCCCCCACTTAACCAGCTTTAGTTTTCTATTTTAGTTTGGGAAACTGAACAGCTCAGTGATTTCTCTGCTTCAGCTGCAGTGTAAGAGACATGCCCTGAACACCCAGGACTGTGCTCCAGCACAGCAGCACCAGAACCCCCTGCAGCCCCAGCATCAGAAGGATCTGGACCTGCTGGAGCAAGTCCAGAGGAGGCCACAGAGGTGATCAGAGGGCTGGAGCCCCTCTGCTGTGCACACAGGCTGAGACAGCTGGGGATGTTCAGTGTCTCCTAGAACCTAAAGAGGTTACAAGAAAGCTGGAGAGGGACTTTTGACAAGGGCATGGAGTGACAGGAAAAGGGGCAGTGGCTTCAAGCTGACAGAGGGCAAGGTTAGATTGCATGTAGGGAAGAAATTCTTTACTGTGAGGGTGGTTTTGCCAAGAGCAGCTGTGGCTGCCCCATCCCTGGCAGTGTCCAAGGCCAGGCTGGATGGGGCTTGGAGCACCCTGTTCTAGTGGGAAGTGTTCCTGCCCATGGCAGGGGGTTGGAATGAGATGATTTGCAAGGTCGCTTCCAACCCAAACCGTTCTGATTCTACGTGATACAATTCCCAGACTGGATACTAGAGCAGCTTCTTTCCAACAGATCTGAACAATTAACAATCCCAGGAGACCAAGCACTTGGTTTCTATAACTAGGCACAACTTTTTTCAGTTCCATGTTGCTAAGTTATTTCTGGTTTTCTCAGTGCATCTCCCTCTCCACGCCGCCCACCGATGTCGCACATTCCCATCTTTATTAGGAGCAAGCAGCAAGGTGCTGGGAGCAGTTTTGTAACAAAGTCTGGATCTCTATCACGCAGTAACCTTCACTTTTAAAAGCTTCAATTCATCTCTTTGAAAGGTAACTGGCTGATAACGTTTCTTAGCTCTACCCTGATGCTTGATCTCATTGTTAATGAGTCAAGCCAAACAGCTTTTCTTGTTCAGCAGCCCTTTCTGTTTCTTGTTGTTCTGCTGTTTCCTATTGTTCTCCTTGTGGTGCTACTTATCCTACAGCTGATTTCCTCTGGCTTAGGATACAGATCTCTGATAATTTTAACATTTCATGGTGTAGATTAAAATACCTAATTTACAACTGTGAGCTCCTCAGTGAAATCAACTTGTTGCCAGCCAGCAACGAGGACTAATTTCACTTTTGATATTAAGAACCCATGTAGAGTCTTAGATCTTCAGTTCAAACTGAGATCAGGACTGCATCTCTTATGATTTTTTTTTCAGTGTCTAGCTCAGATACACACTGAATTTCTCACAAAAGCCAGCTGTAAGGCAGAACTACAGCCGCTGAGCCAGAAACAACTTCAGCTGTCACATCCAACAGTAACTGAACTGTAACTTCTTGCTTTCTCTTGCTGGCCTTGATTGCAATTTTTTTTCCCCTGACTGTGCCAGAGATAGTTCTACAGGACTTATCTGGCTCTAAGAGGAGGTGTTAGTAAAGAGATAAGAAGAAATTCTGCTGTCCTGCACTGCCCATCCTACATCTCTTTCTAAAACAAAGAAAAAGTTAAGCTGCTGAAAACTTCTCAGAGCTCAGCTAACAGGGCCAAGTCTTTAAAATACATGACTGAAGGAAGAAAAATGCTGCCTTTCCATGTGGCTGATGCACGTTGCAGAACCAACCAGACACGGAATCTTTGGAAAAGCATAATGGCAGGGAGATCCTGGTGAATATCTGACCCCTCTCATCATCAAACAAGGAATTGCTATAGATTCAGTGGCTAGAGGAAACTACCAGAAGCAGGTATACGGATCAGATGAAGATCAGACTTGACCAAGTATCATGTGTATCTGGGCTGGGCTTTATTTGGAGTTCAGAATAATTAGTGCAGAATACTTCCTTATGGAACATGAAAAAGCAGGATGGAAAAGTTTTAAATACTCATTTTGTTGTATCAAATGATCTCTATTGTGCAACAGGACACTCAGTGCATTGTCACAGTGTGGGTCTCAAAGCATTTTCAATAAAAGCCGTATTTCCCAACACACTCTGCTCAGGCTACCTTAGGCTGAAGAAAAAGCAAGTCAGAGTATTAAATTTTTTTTCCCTGAATAGTGGTCCATTAAGCATGTTCAAAGGCTTCTTTTTGGCAGATTTCCAGCTGTAATTTTCTCATTCTTCCTGTGTCAAATAATATATTATTTTTTTTCCCAAGGAGTAATTTTATTACTAAGTAGCAAAGGCCGTGCTTATATGACAAAACCCCCCAAACCCATACCAGTCCATCGGTCTTTAATGCTTGCAGGAAAATGTTTTGCCTGAGTCTGGTACCAGCTTTGCTATTTCCTACCTACAAAATGTTGTGACCTCAGCATCCTGAACCCTTCTCAGCCTGGAAGATAGTGGAAGCTGAAACAGGTACAAAAATCCCCCAGGGCACTCTGAAGAGTTACCAGTATCTCTCTTTTTGCAATACTGGAAAATCTTCAGCATTCAGAGTAGGGATTTGGACCACAACAAACAGAAAGAAAGGTTAAGGTAATTCTCATCCTTGGTGTAACTGGAAATTAGAGGAACCTGTCCTGACCACAACTGGGACAAACTGTTGCCTTCAAACAGGAACACCACAACCAAAATCCAGAGCCTTGAGTTTCATTTTGTTAATTTGCCTGGGAAGACTGAAAAAACATCACAGTGAAGGATATTGTTAATTTCTAGCTCAGCCAGATCTTGAAAGAGGCTTTGCTTTAACAGAGAGGTTCTACCATTTCAAATAACTTTACACTTACTCTGAGGCACCTGCTGCTCCTGGTTTCATGTCTGGGGTCACTTGTGAGATGAGCTGTGAACCAACACCTCTGGTGGATCAGGGACTCAAGGCTGCAAGGAGCAGCCAGGGAATGCAAAGCAGAGCTCCCAGCTGCACCAGTCTGTGCCTTCCACCATTTCTGACCCTCACACAGCTGGAGGCTTCCAAAGCCACGGCAGAGCAAGCCTGAGAGCAGCCCAACAGCTCAGAAGGAGCAGCCAGGAGGCTGCAGCTGCCTGTGGCACACTGGCCTCGCTGCAGTCAGGATGGGTTTGTGACTGCAGAGCTCCAAAGTGAGCAATCAGAGCTGACAAACAGCTGAAGCTCCCTACGCTCCTTCTGGAACATTCCCTGTAACACCCTCAGGGACTGAGTCCTCCTGCTGGAACCTGGCCCTCTGCAATCACACCTCCCATCAACAGAGGCCTTCCTTGTAGGACAGCTCTTCTCTTCTGTTCCCATCCCAAACCAAATTTTTTTGGGGATTGTGGGTTTCTCCACCACTCTGCTCAGGTCATAGAAATAAAAAAAAAGGCTGGTCTCAGGAAACCACAGCTCTAACTGGTACTTAAGAGAAGCAAAAGCAACAATTTCCATGTCCTACAATTGTGCAGTTACCACACATTCCCTCAGGTCCCATAGAAATTCACTACTTCTTTCCTGCTTTGGCCTTTTATGAGTTTCTGTACAGTAGGGAAAAGTGAGGTTGCTATCCTCAAAGCTATGCTTACCCTTCTGCAGTGATGCTGTACACAATGCCCAAAGAAACAGAGGTGCTGTTCCATGTGGATTTAATAACTGCTCCTCAGGGTGACATCCTCTGCCCCTCTGAGTTGAGAGTGCTCCAACTCTTGCCCCAGGAGAAAGGAAGAGAGCAGTTACTGCATAACTGATAGCAAATTACTCCCGTTACTAACAGAAGTTCTCTCAGAATCTGCCTCCACCTACTCTTGGCACACTGCTTTTGTTCAAAGGAATCATTAAACCTGCCACTCCAGAAAATGGCAGAGAAGAGACCCTTCCCTTGCAGCAGTGAGTGCAGGAGCAGTGGCCTGAGCCAAGCTGGCAGCACTGCAGTGGTGCAGACACACCTGTTCTGAAGCATCAATTATTGATGCCTACTGAAAATGGAACCTTTTCAGCCACACCTCCCTGGAAATCCCATGTATTTGCAGCTTCACAGGGGCCAGGTACAATCAGTTTAGCAGGAGCTGTGACCGTTAAGTGTTGAACACGAAAAGAAGTTGTGGTCCTTTGTTTGTGCTTTGTTAGCATTCTTTAAAGCATGAAAAACCCACACCTACCATTGCCCACAGCATTTTATTAACAGGAAGGCTCCAGGGTGTGAGGCAGTCTTCAAGGAAGAGACAGAAAAAACCCTCAAGTACACTGTTCATATATGAAAAGTTTAAACTAAAAATACTTATTTGACTGAAATGCTCCGAAGGACAATGTTTATGGTTGTGTGGCATTTTTTTGGTTTGCTGGGGGATTTTTGGGTTTTTCTTTGTGTGTGTTGTTAGTTTTCTTCTTTTTTTCTTTTGAATCTCGCAGAACACTGAAAACAAACACTTGGAAGTTACACTCCTTTTAAGAGAGGAGTTTTTTTTACATTTAAAAATAAAACAGCTTTCTAATTTTATATAATCAAGAAATGGAAAACAATTTTTATTAACATGTCTTACATTTACAATCTTTTATTAGCTAATCAACATCAACATGCAAAAATAAGCGCTAAATACAAACCTCTACAATATGGTTTTGTTTAAACTACAATGGTTTAATTCTTTTGAAAAGTCATAAGGATGTGTTCTGCAGTTGTTAAAATTGAACTATTAGTTTCAGTAATGAATACTATTTAGACCCTAAAATTATGTAATCATCCTGCAAGGCATCTTCAGAAACTTCGCCCAACACTTAAGAATACCAGCTCATTGTCATGTGAGTACATTCTCAAAGCAAGAAATAAGGCAGTAGCACTAATGATTTCATATTGAACCCTATGCACATAACTAATAACTTTAGAAGGACTTTAACACTATGGTAGACTGGAAAAAGAACATTTAAACAAGCATTGAATTTTGCCTGAAATGTTCTCAGTTCTTCTTGATACTTATGCAACCTCCTTAAAATATTTGGGTTTGGAAAAAGACTTCATACTCCTTCAAACCAGTCCCTACTTGATCCTCCAGAGAAGCCACTTTGTGTCAAAGACATCAAAAATATCTTCCCATGGAAATAAGTTACATCATTCATGTTCAGTATTACTTCACCAGAGGATCATAAAGAAGGCAAAGAGGAGCTTAAAGGAGAACACGTTGGTAGTACTGAGATCTTTGATAACAAAAGGGTCTTGGACAATTGTGAAAAAGAGGGAAGAAAAATGGATTTAATTTCCAATCTGTTGTAACTTTTCCCCCAGTGCAAGTGTCCATCTTTAAAGAAAGCTATCCTTTAGAAGATGAAAGTACTTTTCTTTGAGAAGAGTCCAATTTTTGACCTTATGTTACAAAACCTTAACAATCAAAATTTGTTTTTGTGGTTTTTATTCAAGTACAAACTTAAGTCATAATTCCTCTTTTTTTTTCTTTTTTTTTTCCTTTCAAGAGTGTTTATTGTTGCTCATTGATCTTTGGTCGCAAGAAACAATAATGCCACCGACAGGTCTGCTCCCCAAGGTGGCAGCTTTTGCTTCTTTGCCACACATTAAGGCCCCCCCCCTTTACAGGGTATGCCAAGATACACTGTGTCAAAATTCCAGCGGCACTTCATCGTGTGTTTTACGGACCTACATGATGTAGACTTTCTCAGCTTGTGAGAAGTTGAAGACTTCTTTGGTTCTTGGGCAAATTACTTTGTCATCTTGACGAATAGAAAGCAGAGACTGAAAAAGAGTGAAATCAAAAGATAATATTCACGACAGTAACTCAAAGCATTATTGAACTGCTTAGGAAATGAACTTCTAATTAAAAAAAATGTTGTGGTCTGAGGTCAAAACATCTTTGCCCCCAGGAGTTACTTATTGTACATTATTGCTCTCTGGAGGGAAAGATTTCCAATGCCATTTGATCTCGGGTTATAAATTCACATAGTTAGGTATGTGACCAACAACATGTCTTAATTAAGACCAATTTAGTCAGCTAAATATATAGTCCTTGAAAAAACATTACTGCAAGAAGTATTTTTCTAGCTTCTGACTGAGTTTATAAGCTCTTATTTTGACGTAGCAAGTTATTCTAACCTCTGCTATTTTAGCCCTCGGCGAGGCAATGACTGCAACACTTACATTGTATCCATAGACATATCCATTTGGTAACATCATGGGAGGATTATTTTCGTTCATTACATCCCCCGAAATCTTGCAGACTAGTCGGGAGTTGGCACAATGTGCCATCGGCAGGGGCTGAGCCAGCTTGTTCAGGGATTTGCTACACACAGGGCAGTCGGGGTTTTTTGAGCTCCCATCCTCTTTATAACACTGTCTGTTAGCAGCAAGTTAGGGAACAATCGCCACAATTAAACCGTAATTAGCTTCCCATTGTGCGGGAAACCTCAAAATTAACTGATCGCCAGCTGTGCCAACAGAGCCCAGGTGACAATGCACAGGAACAGTTAATTCAAGTTTAATGTGTGCACAGAAGAACCGCGGGTTTGCTGCACAGGTGAAGGTTTTGACACCAGCCCTTCTCCAGCACAGCACAGCACGCAGCAAACTCAACCAAGTTGCAAAGGATACAGACGTTTTTGAATGTTCACATAAAACCTGGCAGGTAAATTTGTGTTTCAGTGCTTAAAAACCAGTAACTGTGACCTAGCTCACTAACCCTTGCAGGCATATTCACTAATTTCAGGCATGTGAAAAGACTGCCAACCAAAAACGTTGCATTTTACCTTAGAACTTTTGTTTGGGCATGCCTTTTTTTTTAAACCATAATGCTATTATAATCTCCCCTTAATTAAATAGTGACCAATTTATACTCCATGTGAACAACTCACGAGCAAAAATACCGAAGTGCGACATTTCTTATTTGAGCTCTCTGAAAAGCATTGATAAGCCAAAAATAAACCCCCACAAGGCTTTTTTTCACTCCCAGTAATATCTGCATTAAAGGATACGGTGTTTTTATAGCTGAAAGGCCTGCCTGGAGTGTTATAGTAAAAACAGAATTGTTTCCCAGCTGATGTAGTCTGTAGTTATCATATCTAAACTGTTGGATCAGCATTCTCCATCGAGCAGGGTCCAAGAGATCCTGTTAAAAAACAACACAACTGTAAGTTGCTTTCAATCCAATTGTCCCAGGGGGCAAAAGCCTGGGAGTGACAAATTGTGCAAAACTCACTTGAACAAACCCGTAATAAAACAGAAGTGGACACCCCAATGCATAGTGTTTTTAAAGTACCTTTTAACACTACTTTATTAAATCAAGTATTATTTAAAATAGAATCAATATTCAATCTCCATCTCCTTGTTTAGATGTTCTAAACAAGGTATGTAAATCCTGGTGAGTTTCCACTGAGTTTCCTAGAGTGCTGCACTACTTAGGAAACAACATTAGTACTGTGGAATGTTTCTCCTACAGCTCTGAACCACTAACATCAAAAAGTCAGAAGTATTTCTTAACTTAAGGCAGGCTAATTCTGCTGATAATAATTTGTAATATAATATTTAAAGGATTTTGTAAAAAGATTTCAATTTGAAGAAGCTGGCACAACCCCAGGTTAGAGAAAGCTCACATAAGCTACTCATTTAGAGACAAAATTCTTTAATGGTGTGTGTTGCCTAAGTCAGGGAACAGTAATTAAAGACAGAAATTTTCTTTTTCTGAAGTAAGAACTAAATCCACAGGTCATGGATATACTGAACCTTAAACTCAATGCTGTGAAAGAGTCAGGTAAGAAGTGAAGATCCTTTGAAAATATACTTAGTGTCACCTATATACAGGCAGACACCTAATTCTTTTTTATCCTTTGTATCCATAACCTGCACTTTGGTCATGAGGAGTGCCTATATTTATTTACCTTTATATATGATTTATCATATATATCAGATATTATATTGACCACATTGTCAAGTGTGCATGCTACACTTTGAGGGGGCTGGGAAAAACAATCTGGGGACATCTTCCAGCACCTTCCAGAACCTAAAGGTGCTACACCAGATATGGAGAGGGACTTTTGACAAGGGGATTTGCTTCAAACTGAAAGAAAGCTGGGTTAGATGGGATATTAGGAAGAAGTTTTTGTTGTCAGGGTGGGGAGACACTGGACCAGGCTGCCCAGAGAAGATGTGGATGTTCCATTCCTAGAACTTGGCACTGCTGAGGCCACACATCAAGTCCCGTGTTCAGTTCCAGGCTCTTCACAAGGACATTGAGTGCTGGAGTGAGTCCAGAGAAGGGCACAGGGCTGGGGAAGGGTCTGGAGCACAAATCTGATGAGGGGCAGCTGAGGGAGCTGGGGGTCTTTAGCCTGGAGAAAACCATGTGGACAGGACAGATGAGGACATGGTTTAGTGCTGGGTTGATGGTTGGACTGGGTGATCTCAGAGACCTTTTCCAACCTTAACAATTCAATGATTCTACTGTTCAAGGTCAGGTTGGATTGGGCCCCCAAAAATCTGATCTAGTGGAAGGCACAGTGATGTAAGATTGTGCAAGGGATATCAAAAGAAAAAAGCTTGCTTTGCCACAAAAAGTAAATATTTTCCTTAAAGTCCTGACACAGGAAAAGCCAGAGGAATTTCTGTTCATTGGTTATAGAAGATGATTCTTTCCTTGGATTAATAAAAATCAATTGGTTAGGGATATGATCTCACAAACTTGGTCACAGATTTAAAAATAATTTACTTAAAGGCATTTTAGGAAGTAATTTATGCACTGAACTCATTGGCAAGATACTAAAGGTAACTCCAACCAACCATGTATTGTGATTGTGTTGAACTAGGTAATCAGACAATTCAAAACCTCAATTTTTAAGACCTATCCATAAATATCAGGGAATTTGTTCTCATTGTATGGTTGAACGTGAAACAATCCCAGCTTTTTCTCCTTGTTTTCCCTCACTGAAAACCAGCATCCAAACCAGCCCTTAGAATAAGATACAGGATTATTATTTCCTGCCTATTTCTTTCTAACTACTAAAATAATGATAAATTCTTATACGCAGTCTTCTAACATATCTATCATTTATGCTCATAACTTAGACCAAATCTAGCATGTAGAATACCAGGATCCTTCTAGGACTCTGGAATGAGCAAAGAAATTCATATTGACACTGTGGGTTGTTCATTTCAGGGTTTTTTGTGTGCTTGTTTTGTTAAACCATGATTTCATCATCATGTTTAGAAAATGAGTTTATACTGGCACTGCCACATATTGGCTTGGCATTTCATGGAATGCTTGTCTTGTTTTGACTACTCAACTCTTCTCTACCTTTTACCTCCAAAGCCAAGTTAAAAAGAAGCAAAGTAATATATGATCACAGAACTCAGTCTGTACAAACAGTAGCTGCTTATGAATTTTGCTTGATTTAAATTTGGATGAAGATATTACCACTAATATCTACATTAATTTGCATAATCTAAATAAATGAACACTTATTTTAAGGAACAAAAACACTGCTTTCAGATAAATCAAATAATCTTTCTTCATCTCAACCACTTGAAGAACAGTAATGTGAGAAGTAGGATTAAGAACTGCTGCTGGTGCATTAAAGCCACAGTTTTGTACATTGAACAAGACTTTTTTTTTTTCTTTGTACTTCCCCATCCTCTGCCTCTTGCTATATATTTAATCATTGTGCTTCTAGCCCCAGAGATCTCTCTAGTGCTGAGTTTATGGTAAGCCTAGCTCAGTGTGAATCCATGTTACTATTACAATCTGACTGAAACAATACAAATACTTTCTGGATTAATGTACAAGGACTGGTTACTAAAATTAAGAACTCTTACAAAGGTCGAATTTAGGAAGTAAAATTAAAAAAAAAAACCCCATTCATCTTGATATTATCAATGCATTTTCCTGTGATGACAAAAGAACTGAAACATCTGTTTTTATATTGTGTTGTAGCACTGAATTTCAATGTTACCTTATAGGGAGAGATGTGAGTGTCTGAAGGAAAGGCCAACAGTCCCATCACCTGTCGAACCTCATCCAGCTGGCTTCCCTCAGCCTGACTGAAGTGCTTTCTTGCATGTCTGAAATACAGAATTGATCCTTTATTAGACAGCCTTGTTTCCAAATCAAGTACATCTACTTAATTATGGAAGATTTCAGAGAAAACCTCTAGATTCTGCTCTCAATAAATGAACTCCAAGAGTGCCCTGTGTACATTTAAAGGGCTTGAAAAAACACATCCTGCAAATGTGAATGTAAGACTATCTAAGAATTAGCATTTTTACTCTGTAATTTCTTAGAAATCAGAATCCTTTTATGTTAGTGTGAAGTCTTGCCTCACCTAGAACTAAAACAGCCATGATTATTAGAAGTAATGTCTCTGCTCATGCAGGCTCAGTGTATGACACTCCTCTGGCATACACTCACAAGTGAGATAAAGGGAGCTTGAAAATCAGCTGTTCCAGACCCATTACACATCAAGAGTGTTCAAATATCTGCCTTGTTTACACTGACATTTGGGGCAATGTTTATTTTGAATAAATGATTTTTCTGGGGGCAGGGGTATAGGCTAGAAGACATAGCTGAAAGCTCAGATATTTGAAAGAAGTGACAGAATTACTAGAGATATATTTAAATCAAAAATATGAACTTGAATATTTTTTAGGAAATAGTAAGAAACCACACAATTATTATCAGATTATAAGGATATTCAACTACTTTAAAACCCTATACGAAAGTTGCCCCAGTCTAGTCTTCTAAGATCAGTAATTCTCAAGTGTAAGTGTGCAGGGAGACCCTTCAACCTTTAAACTGGATGATTAGTTCAGCATTTCTGCTAAAATCTCCTGTTTTCAGTGGTGCACAGATGCAGCACGGTTGGCTGGGTATGGAACCAGCATTATACTGAATTTCAGGCATTGCATAAGTGTAGGAAAGTTTTCCCTGTGCTGTGACTTCAGCGCAGTTTGTATTCTGGGGAAGATACCAAGACATCTCTCAAGTACTCTAAGAGTTTGTTCTTTTTTAACTTTTGAAGAGTCTTTTATTAATTCCTAAATTACTTTTAGGAATAGCAATATTTTCAAAATGCCCATTTCATGGCTTGAATAAGAAAAACCTAGGCAAATTGTTTTTTGGTTTTTTTTTCCCCCCAATTCTGAATTTGACTACTACACTAAGGTCATCAATACCATGAGAACAGACTCTTTAGCAGTGTTTCAGTACTCCCACTTCCTCTCCCACCCAAGCCAGGAAGCAATGGAAGTTATGTAGGACACACTGTTTCCACCCAATTTCCTATGCTGGGTGAGCAATTCAGGAATGTAAACACTGTTCCCCAGGTAATTACTGTTATGAGGGCAGAAGCACAAACCCCCTGGCCCAAGAGAAGAGACAGCCTGGACACACCTGGAAGAAAACTAAAATAATGGTGGAGAGCTGCAGATGAAATAAGAGCTCTTGCAAACAAAGATTAGGTAAACAAAAAAATTCACATCTACCAGTTGAGATAAATTTTTATCTGTGCATGCATGAGAGAAAAAAGGGGAAAACTTCTCAAAAGAACTCAGAGTGCAGTTGTGTTCTGTGATAGTAAAACAGAAGTGACACTTGAGTTTGCACCAGCCTGGTTAGTGTTGAGATTCTCCTCCCTGCCAGGCCATCGGCCTTCCATCAATTGCAAAGTACTGAACACACTGGGATATGGTGGTGCTTTGGGTTCAGCCAGAATGAGTTAGGTTTTCCAAAGTGACCTTGTGTTGCTTTAGCCTTCTGAATTTCCCTCCCCTCTGTGTTCTTAAAAAAAAAAAAACCCAAGGAAGGTTTCCCATACTATGGCTGAACTTCATCCACTGAAAGCCAACACTGAGAAATTAGAGCAAGATATCTTTCTAAGGTGAAGCAAGTTCATTAATTCATAGCACTCAAGTCTTTTTTACATTGGGAAGCAAGACAGTACTATGAGTTACTTGGAAATACACAACAGTGAAATAACACCTTATTTGCCCTCATGCTGTTTATTCACCCCTTTTAGTGTCATTCAGCTGTTTCCACCTCTGTGCAAGTTGTGCTCCTGGAGGCCTCTGTGAACATCACAATGCTTAAATGCAATGTTTTACCTCTGTTGGCACATATGAGCCACTATAGCTAAGGCAGGGGGCCAAACTTTCCTAGGTAATATTTCTAAACTGACAAGAGACCATCCCTGAAGCCACTAAATTCCTGTGACGGATCAAAGTAATAGGTAGAAAATTTTGTTTTTCAAATCCCAGAATGATTCTGTAAACTCTGCAAGGACAAAGTCCATCATCTTTTGTGTGTCTCTCCAGCCCACACAGGTACAGCTGACATATTGTACTTGCCAAATATTTACAAAGACTTGAAGACCCACAGTTCACTAAGGGTAAACTAAAGGATACACATTTGCAATGTACAATTTATATATCTACATATGCCTGAAGATGAAAATGAACATACTTATTGGGCAGTAGCAATAACTGAACACAAATATAAGGCGTGATCATGAAAGAACTTGTTTCCACTCAGTTTTTTGGCCAATATCTGAATGCCTTTAGCTCAGACCCTTATGACAACCAGCAGAATTTATACTCAAGAGTGCTCAAAAGTTTTATTCTTTTTATACCCATATTCAACCCCCCTTAATCAAAAAAAGTGCTCATTCATCCTTGTAGGAGAGAAGTTGACTAAAATGATAGACTGTAGCCATTTTCTCTTAACTTTGCCCACCATCAGCTAATATTTACTCCTTTTTGTCTTTTGTATCCCTAGAACAAGAAGTGCACATGATGTTTTGTTAAGCTTTTAGCTGAGAACTTTGTGTATCTCTGGCATTGCATAAGAGCAAAATATCAGAATGCTGTCAGATGTCCCAGAATGAAATTAGTGAGCTCCTAAAGTGTGAAATTGGTGTCACCAGTCATTCATTGTTACTTTAGTAGGAACAAATTTGACCAAAAAACCCTAGAGACTGAGAGTTTAAGGCTAATGATACTAGGCAGAAAAACCACTGCATTATACTTAAGCTTAAGAGATTTACTCTTTGTATTCAAAAACAGTTTTTTACATTCTTGAAACTTGCACTTTCAAGGCTACTCTGATAAGGTACCTTAGAGGAAAGTCTGTTTGTACTAATTCTAAAAAGCTATACAAATTCAAACACTTATTTAATGAGATGTATAATTTTAAAGTTCACATCAATTTTAATGTAAAAGCAATGTCACTTCAGAGGTTCTCAGCAGGCAGCAAAAGCTTTCAAACTTATTTAAACACCAGCTGCGTTTCAACAAAATGTCAGTTCCCCCAGTTCCACTCATACAGGAAACTCCTTGGTAAACAGCCTCTTTCTCTGCTTTCTAATGGATGCCTGACCTATTTATTGCACCATGGACACAACATTGAAAGAATCCTGCTGCAGGCACTTAACAGAAGCAAGCTAATAAAACCACAAGTTGCAAAGGGATCGCTAGAAGCAATGCCACACCTCCCCAAAATGTATTCCCTTAGTCATTACTTATTTACTTTGAAACAAAATAGAGTGCAATGGTAAAAAGTTACATTTTTAAGCCATGTTATTGAAAGGAAACACTAAGATGTTGAAGTCTGAATGTACAAAATAATCCAAAGTCATCCTGCTAAAAAGGAGCGATTTAAGAGACAGAAAGTCTTTCTCATAGCTCCTTTTCCTTTTATAATTGGTTATGAAGTTAAAGCAGCACTGCCATGGTGGGCAAGTTATAATTGCCAAGTATAAAATGTATGTCAATCCTGAATTTCAGCAGGTATATGGAATATACACACTTAACCCTAACAACACTCAATGTGGATGCCCTGTTTGCCATATAGACAGGAGCTCTAAGTTGTAAACCTCAGACAGGTTATTCCACACAAAGCATGCTGTGTCCTCTTGAGAGCTGACAGCTTGCAAATTTTACCACTTCTGATGCAGAAAAGGGATGAGAGGGAAACAAATATCCAGTAACAATAAAATACAGAAGGACCTTATCTGCGTTGTCCCAGTTCTCAGCCTATTTCCTTATTCCAGCTCTGTGCCTGCCCTCTGGTTTCCAAGCTGCATAAGGAAGCTGGAGCTCAAAGAAAACAGTTTTCAGAGCATTGTTAAGATGCATGACTGCACACTTGGCAGAGACACAAACTCAGAATAAAGCTAAAGGCACAGTATTCGTTTGCTATAAAGAGCACCATGGGCTTCAGAAGACAAATAATGGAGTTGAGTCTCTTTCATCCTTTTCTTAAGTACTTGAAATTTCCTTAGGATTTGATAATTCTATCAGAGGTTAAGTGCAAATATCTAAATGCTAGCTTGTAGGTTTTGTTTTTAATTATTATGTTTGGTTTTAATTATTAACATTAAAATTAGCTAGAGTTTATCAGATTGCATATTTGCATTGGCTGGGACCAGAGCAAAGATGATTTAAGTGCAAGTAGAGCAAAGTAGGAATGATATTAGCTCAATGCAAGCCACGCAACTGAATGAAATAAGAAATAAAACCTGAAAATAACCCTAAAACTTTGCCCTGCAGGAGAGCTTCTCCATCTAGACCTGGGAATACGCTAGAATGTTTTCAGTCTGTGCATACATTAAGATGCTTTTCTGTACCTTTGTGCTGCTCTGACCAAAAAATCAGCTCTGCCACAAAGACAAGTTTCAACTTTCTGAAGTACCTAGTTTGGGTTTAAAGGCAGCAGAACTTGCAGCTTCCTTAACAAAGAAATAATAACATGGTAACACTGTTCTCATCAGGACCTGTCAGCAAAGCTTCAGGTTGGGTCATGAACTTCTCACCTTTCTTTAGGTTTAAATATTCTTATAAAACAGAACCCGCTGTGAGTTCTCCCTCCCTTGTGCACATGGAAGCTCCAGTAGCTCTGCCACCTGCACCATATTTTGGTGCTGGCAAGGTCACTGCTTATCAAATTATCAACACATTTCTTTGTCCCAGCATCAAAATTCTACTTATTTCAGCAGGACTAGTTTCCTGTGTTACCCTGGAACATTATTCCACCTTAAATCAGGACCATTGACTCCGATGTATAACTTGCTTCATGTGCTGGTTCTGAAAGTATTGTCAGAAAAACTGCCCTGGGGTTGAAGTCGGGCAGTGCTGAGGCGTGACTGCACTTCTGTTACTGATTCACAACGCCACCGGGCATTGCTACTTTCAGTTGTCCCCACTGATCTACTTCAGAAGAGGTGAAAATGGATATTGAGTTGCTTTCTTCATCCGGAGCCAGAGGAAGGGAGTGAGGGAAACCTAACACAGCTTGTCCCTTTCCCACCCATGGCCATGCAGAACTTTACATTAGGCATCAGTACAAGGAGTGAACCTGACCTTGCAGAACAAAAAGTACAATGAAGATAGCAAAGCAGAAGAAAATTCAGTCATAACTGAAATGTTAAGGCTTTAGATGAAGTTTTCATGAACTTTTTAGTATTTTTGGTGATTAAAACTGTAATGAATTGCCAGGAGAAGCTGGCTGTATCTCTTGAAAATTAGTTAAGGGTGAACATATATTTATACATTCTAGTGTATGCCACCAGAAAATCCGTTTGCTTTTTAAAACAGAGTAATTTTCTAAACTTTGATTTTGAAGAATACGAAGACAGAGATTCAGTGAAAACATCAATTCTTTAAGAAGGCACATTTGTGGAATGGCACTTTGCCTTTAAAATGAATTCCAGCCCAGCTTAAATCAAGAATCTGATGACAATACCAGGGGAGACCCTTCAAGGCTTCACGGGGCTTCTGGGTGTTGCAACAATAGTCACATGTTTCTAATGAAGCATAATACCATCTTGTTAAGAAAATTGTTTGGAAAGCATCCTAATTTCATACCTCACAGCATCCAGTCTCTTGTTCTGTCGAATGAGTTCAATGAACTCCTGAATCCTTAGGCTGAACTCCAGACAGCTCTGAGATTAAAGACAAGACAGGGTCTTAGATGGTGCCAAAGCTGCACCGCATGGTTTGTTAACGACTGTGTGTGCACAACAAAAAAGAAAGTGTTAATAACATGCAACCTGGTTTGCTTGCTTTTAGGCATTCATGCAAAAAAAGTTGAAATGCTGACTCTACAGACAAGATCAGCACAGAATTCCCTAAAAGCAAACAAAATCCTCCTCCTCTTGTTTCCTTTAAAACTTCGGCAGGGATGAACTTTTTCCTAGTAACTGAAAGTATTGTTACCTGAGACACAAATAAAAGTTAAGAGGTGGTTTCCTTGTACTTTCTTACAATTTAAAGTAGTAGACTCAACAATAGTTTGAGGCTAGGTGATAATTCAGACAGGTCTACCCAGAAGACTGCAAGGAAGAAACAAAGCCTTTGAGTATTTTTGGAAAAAACCCAGTATTAACAAAAACCAGCACAAAGTTTAAGTTGCTGCAATACCCTCCCTCCCTTTATTCAAGCTTCTATCCCACTCTTCTTGTCAAACACCTAAAAGCCATGCTGGAAACACGTCTCAAACAAGAAAACCAAGTGGCATTTACCTGTTTTTGGAAAAAGGTAAAATTTGAAGCCTAATGAAGTTGACAGTGTCCCTTTAAATCAAATTCCATCACCAGTTCACAAAATCTATAAAAAAAACTTTGGATATGTGGCATTAAAAAGAAAAATATTCTCCCCCCATGAAAGAACAAATCACTATGCTTCTTTTCAGGGACACAGTCAACTGTTTTATTACCTTACAAAATAATGAAAACCCAAATTGCTTTGAATCACGTAAAGAACTTTTATTCCCTGAGTTCCTCTGCTCCACTTGCTGAGAGTTTTTTTCTTTACCCGTGTTTCTAATGAATAGTTGCCTTTTGTTCATTGTCCATCAGCATGGTCATAGCAAAATTCCTCCGACTTCTGTAGGAATTTGAGCAACTCTGAATTTCTATCAGTCTGGGGCGACTAATGAACTCATTGCAGCAACTGCATATTTAAGATTTAAAACATAATCCATGTGAACATAAAAGTTATGCATTCTTTCACATGTTAAAACTTACTTGTTTGAGAAACAGAAAAGTATTTTCCAACTATGCATTTTTCTGTATTCAAGCCCAGATTTAGGAGAGAAAAATTTCTCCTCTTGAGATTTTCAATAGAACTGTCTTAAAATACCTTGTTATCCAAATCTACACAAACCCCTCACCTAGAATCTTAAATAACTTTGTTTCTACTAAAAATCTGATGAAGCTTTTTAAGTGTTAATGATACTAAATCCCAGGGCTTCCTATTTTGCTGAGACGTTTCCATAGCAAAACCCACATGCCAAAAAAAAAGTTTTCAAGTAAGGTGCACAAGCCAATGGCCCTATGGGTTCTCCAGACAAGTGTAACTAGAAGCAGAGAGTCCTAGATAATCAAATCACATTTGAACTCTGTACACCTTCAAACAATCCCACAGCAGCTCTTCACAAGATTTCAGATCGCTCACATCTTTAAAGATTACGTGACTGCTTTCCCAGGCCACCAAAGAGTTTAGATTTTAGATAAAGCTTGCATTCAAGTAGGTGGTGGCTGGGATTTTAGAACATGAACACTGATGATTAACTAAGCAACTAGAAAAAATGTTTGTGTTTCAAAAAGAAGCATAGTAATTTCTCTTCTTCCAACTCTGATGTCTCACAGCCTTAGCTTTGGTTTTTGTTTGATTAGAAAAGAAATAAAAAAGCAAAAAGCGTAGGGCTTGCAGAAATAGATTTTTTTTGTAGTTTGTTTTTCAAAAAGAGGATGGGGAAGATTTTTCCTAATTTATTGCTTGTTGAAAATCAGTGATGAAAAAGTAAGATGTTCAGATTATATTCCTTGTATTACTTAACATTTTAAGATTGCACAAGGGGGATTTTTTAGCAGTATAATTATGCAATGTGGTTTACATACCAATTCTGGTTTTCCTTTAATGGTTTCCATAACAAGATCATCACTTTCTCTAGAGTAATCATTGGCTGATTTACTTTTGCGTCCCATCTTCGGCTCGCTCTCAGTTTGGCGTCCCTGAGTGACAGAGAATGTCACTCTTTGCTTATTGTTAAGTGCACTCCAATATTTTTGGTTAAAAAAAGCGCTTAGTTTAAAAAAAATAAGACACAAACATCTTTGGAGAGGCAGGGATTTTGGTTAATATCGGTTAAAAACAGATTTCTGCAAGCCCTAGAAAGATTACAGCATGTTTTGAAGTCCTTAATTTAAGAGACATGGAAATTTAAACGGACTGCATAGCAATAAGTACACAGCATGTTCAGCTTGTGGTACTCTATGGCTTGAGGAAGACTTTTTGTGTTTATTACTTGATTAGATTCCAGCTTTTATTTTTGTATTTTCTCACAGCAAGTTAGTTCTTTACTCTAAAGTTCTTCTTATATTCAACAGTTAAAAATTACTAAGACTAAAATCTGCATGAAATTTCTCTCAAATTTTAAGCCTTATTACCAATTAATCTCATTCTTAAGACATCTTCACATATAAACTGAGTTACATTCTCACCTCGATGCACAGAGTTATAAATGCAAGTCTACATGCATCAATACACTAGGTATTTCTGCATTTTTTTTGTTTACAAATTAGACTAAACCAAACTGAGAACTGTATTTTATTTGAGCATAATTTGTTGAGACAACACTAAGTCCAGATAAGCTATCCCTCAGCTCCAGGTCTGACCTTTGTGAGCCTGTTTAGCTCCAACTACCTATGCCTTTTAAGAAGATTTTTATACTTACTGTCCTTACTTTTATATAAGACCTTATTCAAGACCTGTAATTTAAAACAAATTGACCACATCCAGCATCCAAGTAGTTCAGAAAACAGTTTAAGCAAAATGTGAACATGTTATATTTTCATACCTTCATTTTTCTGAGTCTGGATTTGTTGTCATGACACCAAGCCAAGCAAGTCATAGTCTCTTGTCTTTCCAATGACTCTTCCACTTCTTTAGCAGTCAAAAACATCTCAATATTTACCAAGTCCTTCAAAAAACAAAAAAAAAGAAAGAAGGTCTTGTTAAATTGTACTTATACTTTATACAGCAGTTCTTCAGCTTAGCTGGAATACAGAGATACAGAAGACTTTATTCTTAAGACCTCTGGTTTTCAGAATCGTACTCTGCAAAAAGACATTACAGGATATTTCCATGGAGAGGAATGTTCTGATAGTGACGACAGTTCTAAGTCTAGTTACATAACAGAACTAGAACACAAAAATGAAGAAAAATATTAAAGATTACATCTAGAGTATTTCAGACTTTTATATACTGACATACTTAATATCACAAATATTACCACACCTCTAGTGAGCATAACCACTCTCAGAAATAGATGGGGTTTTTAGCTGTCAGAACAGCTTAATATACCTTGTCTTAGGAGTTCTACCTTCCATGAGACAAAGCTGAAAACTAGAACTAGCACCAGCTGTATCACATTTACACCTTGCATTTCATTAGCTAGTTTTTCCTTTAAATACAGGAAGTCTCATACTATTGAGAAAGTGGACTGAATCACGTTAGGGTTCTCAGAAAGGTTATTTACAGAAATTAAAATAAGCTACATGTATTTCTAAAGTGCAGCAGAACTTGCAGCTTTTACTAAATCTTTCTCTCATTACATGAATTTTAAAACCAAATCATTAACCTATTTATTTTATAGGTTATTTGGTCATAGCAATGAAACCATTTACCATCAAAAAATAAAGGGCCCCATGCAGCTCTAGTGGTATCAAATGCAGGTAAGTCAGACTGAGCTCAGAATTCAGAAGTTTACAGAACAACACAGATTGGACTTGAACAGACTCTTCCCATACCCTTAGGGAAAAAAAAATTAATCTATTTTATCAATGTGTTGGCAATGGACTGAAAGAATGTCAACCTATTCCACAACAGTTTTTCTGAAGTATTCCTACAAGAATATGAGAATAATCTTTTTGCTGAAGTTTTTCTGAATATATGCTCAAGTTGAACAACTGTGCATTACTCCCCTGTGCATGATAAGGTGACCATATAAAAACCTCTTGCCCATTAAACCATCTGTGTAAGTAGCTTGACACATAATGCAGTCATGTTAATTACCTTGCTTGCATTCCATACCGCTGCTGCTGAGTGGGAAGACAATTCCATTTAAGTTACAAACAATAACGTCTCCACAATATCTCCTCAAGCTTATTTGAGCTATGTGCCCTCTTAATGAACAGCATTTGCTTTTACACTAAATTAAAACTAAAGCATTTTCTTTTACATCAAAAAAGGACTAGATCCACTAAGCAGAAACGAATCACTGGTTTAATCTCATTTGTTAGCTTTTTATAGTTTCAGCTTCATTACAAAAAAATAAATTAAAGAAGCATAAGGGCAGCATTTGTTTTACGCCCATGAAGTCCCAGCTATCTGTATTTATCAATCAGGTGTTAGAATAGCAGCGCTCTACTAAGAGCAAAAAGACTGTAATTGCTGCTTAGGTAGACAAAACTCTTAAATAAAAAGAATTTCTACATTGATTTTGAAAATTTAAAATTAAAAAGGCTCTACTTAACAGAAATGCTAATTAGATTCACGGTTGCCAAAAGAAGTCAAAGCTTGGCAGCCTTCTCTATTAAATAGACAGTATGTATCCAGAAAACAGAGGAGAACATTTTAAATTAAAAGTTTCTTTCAGAACCAACAATTACATTTAAATTGCACCAGTAAATAGGATTTTCTTCTCTGTTGACTCGATAGAAAGTTAAGGAACAATATAAAAAAGGCATTAAGAAATCCTTTTGTGGAGACAGAAATAGCTTTTGCATTTGATTAGAAGTAGTTAGAAGTCTTAATCATGCAGATTGATAACCACAAAAACACTAAGACAATTAGGAAATAAACCTTTAAAAAACCCACATGCCACATAGGTTTTTTTTCAATCCAGTCATAATTTCCTGTTGTTCTGGTGGTGCCTACTCTTGGTGCTTCTTCCTTGGCTGGGATTAAGGAAACAGAAGAAAGGAGTACCAGAGGATTAACCAAAACTAGCACAGCTCTTCTACACAGGCCTGTCAGGACTACTCCTTGTCTGCCTCATCTTGGACGGACAGGAACCAGTTTAGCATTTATAACAAGTAACTCATGTTCCAGTCAAAAAATAATCCCCATTAACACTCCAATCCTGAACAGCTTTCTGAAAGTATTCTGCAATTCAGAATTGTACAGGATGCAGACCATACAGAAATACTGTCTTTCTCAGCTCCCAAAACAGGATTAAGACTTACCAGGCTGCTACAAAGTGCCACTCTTATATAGTTTACATGTAAAATTGAGTAAATGTAAATACACAATTTGAGAGAAATACTGCCACTTGATTTTGCAGGTGCAGAAAAAGCAGAAGCAAGAAATCTGTTGCCACACACTCCCCCTCGAAATGACACAGCATTCAGCACCATGGCAAACGTTTTCTGACTTGTATATAAACTAAAAAGGAATTCTAAACTCTTTAATTATCCTCTTCATAAAAGTAACGTCTCCCTTCATTTCACACTTTCAGCTTTCACACTGAAACAGGGGTTAGCAATACTCTCCTGCCAGTACTGCAGAACTAAGGAGAACCCTACCCTGCACACAGATTATTTCAGTGCTGGGATCAAACCATAGCTCTTAGCACAGACTTTCCACCCTCCTGTGCATTGCATAACTTTGTCTTAATCACTTAATTACAAATACACAATACCTGAGGTTGGACAGGAAGACAGACTTACATGAAACTTTCCTTTAGTTCTACAACTGTACTGAAAAATAGTCTCCAATGTCTCAAGGAGGAGAACTCACTCTATTAAGTATTAGCAACAATTATCCAAACTCTCAAGGGGGAGCATAGTACAAGCCAAGATGTATCTCCTGATTTTATAATTTCTGCTTTAGAAAGACCAGTATTGGACTAAAGTGAACTAACTTTCCCTTCTATACAACACAGTCACTAACCAGGTATCAGAAGGGTAACTATTTCAACACTGGGTGAACTTTACCATAAAAGAACTATTTAATTCCATTACAACAGTGAAAACTCTGGAGAAAGACATTTATTATTAGAGAAAACTGCACATGAAGGCTGAAGACACTTTAGTGAAAGCAGAGACACTTATTTAAACAAGAACACAGCTATCCATCACCCTGTGCTCTGCCTGATTAACATATATATAGCCTTTAAAATATCACTGCTTCTTCTTAAGCTGCAAGTGCCTCCAGGGAGGGAGGTTACCAACCCCATGATTCTGCAGAGAACTCCAATTATTAGGTATAAAATACTATGAAGAATGAGGATGCCTTTATGATTATGATGATTACTAGATACACACTCCTGGCCAACATAAAAGCTGTATCCCATTTGCTCAGATGGGTTCTTAGTAAAAACACCTCAGGCATGTTTAAGCACATCCCCTCCTCTGAGCAGCTTCTGGACTCTCTGGGGAGCAGGAGTTGATGGCTGAGCTCCTTGCTAGGGTGCTCTCCTTAGCAGTATCTTGTTTGCACGAGACTCCCTTGTTTTCAGTGCCTGCCCTCACTGGAGGGACAGGCTGCAGCAAAAATGAACACTGGTGTGAAACACCAGAACTAAGAGAACAACAAAAATGGGCCCAGAACTTCGTGAATTCAAATGGTTGTGTTACAGAAAAGAAGAAGTGATACACAAAAAACCAGTGAAGAATAATAGCTGTGAAATAATGACAAGGTATATAAAAAGGCAGTAGGGTAATTTGGTTTAACTGGCAGATATACGAGCTTTGCGTGGATTTAAAATTAAACACAGTTACGATTGTTATAAAGTTATGAATCAAACTGACAAATATACACCAAAATGTGAACTTTAACTGAAATTCAAGCCAAACAAGGGCTGTAACTTTACACTGTGCGCAATTAAGAGAATTCAGCAGTGAATTGGAAAGGAACAGAGATCCACATGTGTGGCTCTAAATTCACCAAGAAAACTCAGAATTTTCACCACCAGATGCAAGCAAAATAGCAACTTTGCATTAAATCATATGTCAATTGGCTTAGAAAGAACTAAAACATCATTTCTGCAGTAGCAAAATAACTACAGAAATTAATGTAGTATTCACATGAGGATTTTTAGGTAACATTTTAAAATTTGGAGCAGTCAGGTCAAGTCATTCCTCTCCATTGGTCTCCACTCTGCACATGAGCTGAAGTACTTTTACTTTAAGAGATCTCCAGTCACAAGTTTGGAAAGCTATCAGAAGGAATGTGTGACAAAATCCCTTAAAATTCATATGAACATTTATGTATTAATATAAACCCCAGAATATTTCCCATATGAAATGTGACTCTTTAAAAGGGCTCAAAGCCAACCAGAAATGAGTGCTAGAACACACAATACTTGATATTTTCAAATCTCCCTTAAGCTATTCTGAAAACAAGATTAATTCATCAATAAAGAAATGTTAGGCTTAAACAAGATAAAATAAAAGTTTTGATTCAGTAAGAAAAGGCAGCATTTTGTACAAAAGCAAGTTTCCTCAGTGGAAAAAAAGCATCTCTCATAAAACAGGCTATTTGTTGTATAAAATAAGCAATTCGCAATATCATAAGATGCTGTTTATGTATTTTTTCAAAAATGCAAATTGTTTATTTTTAATTGCTTACTAGCATCAACGTGAAATTGAAAATAGGCCAGTATGCCTCAAGCTATCAGTGGCTCATTGCCAAGAGTGTACCAATAACAGCTTTAATAAGATTGACTATCTATCTATCTATACACATTACATGCATAAGAGCACTACCCTCATAAAAAGCCTTTGCTGATGCACTTCAGCCTTCAGCAGCATGGTAAACTACTATATGAAATACAATAAACACTTAGATCACTCAAACAACAACTTCAGGAAAAGCTGTGTTAAGCTTTTAATGACTACTCATATACTCTCCACTTGCAACACAACCTTCAGTATAATTTAGTTCTATGGAAGTAAAATAGAAATGCAGTAATGAACAGTTACAAACAAAGAGGTCAATTTAGTCTTCTATATTAATATATTCATTTGTTAAAATTTCCCCTGTGATGAAAATCCAGGCATCGTCTCAGGCTGTGACTGCTGTTACACAACTCCGGGAGAAGGCCAACACAAGGAGCTACAAGGTAAGATGGCAGGAGCAGCTGGGAAAGAAGAGGTCAGGCTATTTCCACAGTGAGGAGACAGTGAAAGAGGCATCACTTGGCAGGAGAGGAAGCCTGGAACACAGCACAGTCACACTGCCTGCTCAAAAATATGTGCAGAGAGGAAAAGTGAGGTGCAGGTGAAGACGGGGACAGTGCAGGTAGTAAATTAACAGCAAGAGGTTTCCTTACTCTCTGCTCATAAAATAACATGGTCTGAAGTTCATTAAGCTGCTATTAAGTGTTATAATGCTACACACATTGACAGAATTAGAGAGAAACTAAACAGAAAAACTGATAGAATGTCCCACTCAAAGCCAACTGTGGAGTTAGTTATTGGGGGAAAACGCGAAGACAGCCAGCCAAACCACAGATTCGCCAACAGAACAGCCAGAAATGTTTTTGTCTACAAAGTAAACACAGCACCCACGGTGTACAGTCAAGCTTTCACATGAGAGCACCTTCCATACCCTCAGCATAGCACAGACCTTTTAGTTCTGCCTGGCTGTTTTTGAAGGATCCCAGTATCTTACACTTAATGTCTGCCAGAAGAGCATGGTCTTTATATAACGCTAGAGGATACTGGTACTTTTGTTAACTGGTTCTAGTAATTAATTCATTTTCTAAACTTGTGCTAAACTTCAGTTTTTTCTGATTTCCAAACTTCTTGGTATTTGACCTCTGCTCTCACACCTACCATAAGCACTTACCCTCAACATTTTCCAAACATGCTTTTCCCTCCCGTTTTTCCAACAGCTTTCTAAAGCATGGCCACCAAAACCCTACATATTCTGGCACTGACTGCAAGCAAAAAGAAGTGTTTCATCCACCTCCTTTTGCTCAAGGACATAAGCTGCTTGGAAGAGCCTCAGAGTTGGAGCAAGCACTGAGGTTGGTCATTAGCAATCTGTTTTCCCAATGCATCCTCTGCTCCTGCCTCAGCAATTTTTGTAGCTCAGCAAATGGCTGCACCTTTACCCATCAGCACATTAAACCACACTAAGTACAGTAATAAATGACTACACTACAGTAGTGTGACAAAGCCTCTAGAGATTAAGATGCATCATTGGGCAGAAAAAAAGGTCCTCATTTTCTGTCATAGCCTCTTCTGGCAGAGGAAAGGCACCCAACCCTTTGCTAGTGGAGCACAAGCCCTGCAGCTTTTGTCCATGCAGGATCAGTCTGTCTTAGCAGCTACACACATTCTCTGACAAAACATTATCCTGTCACTAATGTAGCAGTAAGAGCAAGTGTTAAATGTCAGCTAAGATTTGCACTTTGAAGGAGTGTCTGGCAGGAAGAAAGGACAGTAAGAAGAGGCATAACTGAACTCAAACCTCTTTTACTGCTGGGTAACCTCCCTGTTCAGATAAAATTTCAATTCAAGAATTTTTCTTGCATCACCAGCCTTCCAGACTAAGTACTTTGTAATAAATTAGCTCAGTTATGATACACTACAGGTAACCCACTTTGTCTAAACGGACTGAAAAAAACAAGATGTTCAACATCACAGCACAATTCATGTTGTTGGCTTTTGAAGTGTCAAATGATTTGTAATGAGGAAGTTTGTTGTTCTGCTTCTATCTTGACTACTTCACATTTACATAATTCTAATTCCTCAAGATGCTTGAGACAAACTGCAGATGTAAGGCTGTGCAGGAACTGCAGCACTTTGAAATTCAGATGAACACACCCAGACATTCATTATACCAATCTACTCAAAGTTGCCATGCCTACGCTAGGTACAGCCAGAACACACTGAAAGGAGTTCCCGAGCAGCTCTCTATAGCTTGGTACTGCAGGGTAACTCCAAGCAGCACGAGCTAAAATCCTGGCACCTTTAAATCAGTTATGCCAGTTTAGGAGCTCTTTCATACAGACTTTTCCTGTTACATCTCTAGTGTGGGAACAGCAAGTCACAGGAGAGGGACACAAATAGCTCCTGGCAAAAGACACCTTTTACCATTCAGCTTGCATCTGGAAAGTCAGCTTGGCTATGTTCTGCATAATAGTGAAGTAAATAATACATTCAACCATTATGCTGAATATTATTTACCTATTTAAAATTGAATTGTTATGAATATAAATGTGTTTTGATTAATTACTTTAATACATATGTGTGTGTTTGCCTACAAGCCATTTTTGGACTATGTATGCATCTTAAGGAGTATTTCTAAAGGTACATTTGTATGATTGTTAAAAGACGAGTTTATTCAGCTTTTAATTTTTTGAGGTAAAACTTAATACTGCTCCTTTTTGTGATGCTGAAATATGCAGGTTATTTTCCATCTCCCATTTTCTGAGAGAATCAAGTAGAAACAATTATTCAGGGAATGGATTACTTCAAAAATAGCAGCTTCAGTAAGATTCTGCCCTGCAGCAGACAGAAGCCCTTTAGCCATGTTCTACTGAGGTGTCAGCTGAAGGATCCATATCACAGTGCTGAGGAAAACTTTCATAAAGTAAGGAAAGAAGATTTAATTTTGGAGTTGAAAAAAATGAACACTGATATAGAATAGGAAAAAGAAGAGATAAGATACTTGGTCAAAAGCCATGAAGCTTGACTTTAAGAATTCAGGACATCAAACAAGACTGCACAGCTTTCTGTAACAAATTTAAGACAGCAGAGCACACCTGAATTTGTTGCAGGTATCTTTTCTAGTTAGGCTAATCCCTCCAAAAACAGTTGTTCAGAAACTGAAGCTGCAATAGAAAAGACTAACTGGACCAAACTGGAGGGAGAGAAGAATTGAAAGAATCAGCTTTTCAAGTGACTGCTATTCCTTATTTAAACAAAACTATTTATTTTAAATGGATATATTTACTACTTTGAAAGACAATTAAATATTTTTAGAATGGCTTTTCAGTATCTGCCCTGTTTTGATATTCTCCAGTGAATAACCATTACCACAGATGTAAAAGTTCGGCTCAAGAAGGAAAGCACTGACAGTAACTGGACACCTGAACTCCCACTTCAAGAAAATTGTTCTTTTTGGGACTATGTCAATTGTCAATACTGCTTGAAGTGTCAAGAAGCCCTTCTAACACAGATCAATGTTGACAATGATCATATGTCTACACCAAACTTCTCATATCAATGGACTACTGAGTTTTTTCCCCCCACAGTTCTCAAAAGCAAAAAGCACACTGGGGTATGAATGCAAAGGGCTAGCTGAGTATCTTTGAAGGATGATGCTCATACTTAATTACTGATCTAAGAGCATTAATTGGCAGAACTTATAACTGATATGCATAATCCCTGATTTAAGGTCAAATGAACCAGTTTTAAGCTATTTAAAGAGTTTTTTCAACTCAAGCATTTAACTGCCCACATTACAGCGTCACTGCACACCCTGCCCTGGAGTATAGTAACTCTTCTGTTCCTCACTGAATTATAGATTTTTAAATTATTTGCTCCTAGCTCCAACACACTAAAAACTGGGTTGAATTTATGCTATTCTTCACAAAAAAACATTGCTACTTGTACAGCTTTTGTAGAGCATGAGCATTAAGGCAAAGAGACACATTATTTTACTAAAATAAGCTAAGCAAAGACGGAAAGAGGATTTACAGCATATGATAAGGGAGACTGGTAGCTTCAGAATCTGGGTTTGTTTTCAATCCTACAGGCAAAAATCACTCCAGCTATAGATAATTAAGCAAAGAACGTAAGGACACTATGTTTATTTTTTATTCCTAGTCTATTAAGGAAAGGGCTGGAAAAACAAATAAAATTTTAAACCCCACCACCTCCAGAAACTGTAGGCTAGGCAGCACATACAGAGCCTAATTATAAAATTTATCTACAAACAGAAACCAACTTCCTACTGGAACACCACACTTCCTAAACTAGATTTGCATATCAATTAATGGCATAGAAATGAGATAGCAGTGTAGTAGAACATGAAATAACAAAGTTGAATTAACCAACAACCTTGTTAGCTATCTGCAAATATGAATCTGCAGATGGAAAGGCATTTCTATATTGGTGTGGTATTACAAGGTTATAATAATGACCTTATTTTGCTTCTATTTAATCTAATAAGCCAATACTGATGAGTTTTCTTCACATGTAAAAAAAAAACCCCTTAACATCCAGTTTATATCTTTAACACAAACTGTTTTTCACATCATTATGGACCCAGAAGACACCAAAAAAAAAAAGTCCAGAATAGAATCCCCTCAGCCCATATTTACTTTGGCCCAAACATGATATTTCTGTCTCTGACTGTAAGCTCTTACTTTAATATTACTCATATTTTGGTTTACTTTCCCAAGCAGCATTACTTTTCTTTAAAGACATATAACCAATATTTAATGTTTGGAATTTATTTCTCATGTTGTCATAACTTTATGCTGTATAAATGCCCTATGCCCAAAGTTATTCCTTACTTGAGCTAGTTCATAGCTCTGATATTTAAAACTTCCTTATAATTTTTCACACCCAGCATTTCTTCCCATTCCAGTTGCTTCCTTGTTTATAACCATGGTTTTTAAAGCACTTATCTTCTATTACAAGATTTCACAGCCTATCATTGCTACAAAGGTAATTAATTTAGAAAACAGCCTAAAATTTGTCACAGCCCATCAAAAACTATTAGAATTGGACACTATGGCACACAGTCCATCTCTGCCAATAGTACCCAGCAGACAATATGCTCAAACATAGGGATGTTTTAATGGTTTTCCTTTGGTCCCAGAATCCTTTCTGACCTGCTTCACCCATGAAGCACCTTGGCAGCTCTGCAGGTCTCTTCATATTCAGGAGCCACACAACAAACTTCAATCAGGCAGGCTGAGACTTGCTCCCAGGGCCAGTCTAACAGCTACCGGAAAGTGTTTAACCTGGGATCCCCAAGCTACAACTGAGCGGGAAAGAGCTGCTTCCTCCAGCCTTTCCAAAGAGCATCAAAGGCACCTTGGCCATTTGCCCTGCAGTGAGAGGAACAGAATCACAGAATGGTTGAGGCTGGGACCTCTGGAATCTGTGTAGTCTCCCGGCTCAAAGCAGGGTCACCTCTGACAGGCTACTTGGGATCTTTCCCCTTCCAGTCTGGTTTTGAGCATTTCCAATTGTTTGTGCCTGCTGGCGAGCCCAAAGCTGGCTACAGTGCTCAGAGAGGTCAAAGCAGTGTTGAGTAGAGGGCTGGATGACCTTCCCTCTGCTGCGGCTTATCCCAGTGCAACCCAGAGTGCTGTTGCACTGTCTTTGCCACGGGAGTGCATTGCTGGACTGTACTCAGCTTGTCCACCAACCTCACCTCTGGCTGATGAACAATAACAGCACCTTTTTTCACTTTCTTACTTAATCTAAATTCCAGGTGAGACCACAGTAAAGAAAGATTACTTTGGATTAGAGAATGCCATCTCTACAGCAACGTTACATTAGTAAGCATTAGAGAACATTTCATGCTCGCATCCTTCAGCAAGAAAGAACAAAAAGAAACAGATGTTGTCTTATTAAACCAGCAAAATGACAAATTCTGTGTAACAACCAAGTCCCAGTATCATACGCTGTAAAAGCTGTTCACAAAGAGGATCACCATTCAGTAAGAAAACCAAGTGCAAAGCAGAGAAACTGAGGGAAGCCTTATCTTCATTAAGCCAAAACAAACTGTAATGCTGACTAAAATGCATAATTTCAGCAAACTAGAAGAAAAATGGCCTCAGTGCATTCAATGTGCAACTACATTCTGTGTTATTTGAGTTACTTTGATATTATGCAAATAAAAAGAGTTAGGCTTGCAGGCAGAAGGTAAATAATCTTATTAAAAATTTCCTTTTTAACACAAAATTTCCTATTCAACAAACGGAATGAAAAACTTTAAGCCTTCCTGAGTATGATGCTTTTACTACACAGTCTTGCAGGGTATCATGACAGACAGACTTCTATGCTCGTGTCTAAACCAAAGCTGAGCATTACTTAATCAGGCGTAATAGAGCTTGCTATGAAAGTGAAAATATTTCCATAGTGCTTTTTCAGCAGACCTAGAAGGTACAGTAACATGATGATTCAGCAGAGATGAGCTCCTGCTCAAAACAGAGGGAAACATCTACCAGAAGTGGGAGAGCTGCTGACCAGTCAAGCTGCAGCTATCCCAGCATAACTGCCTTGGGTATTTTTGACTCACGTGCATGAGTTGTATCTCCAGTGAGGCACAAAAGCCTCTTCAGTTGATTTTTTCAGGACTATTTCCTATTAATACTTTGCAACCCACTTCCCCTCTCACTTCTATTCAGCCTCTACATGCTATTTCCTATTTGGCATTTACTGAAATTGCTGCTGAACAGGGTTAGACCAGTAAAGCAGCCAAGGAATAAGAGACACATGACAGATAGGTCCCTGTTACATGACAAAGAACAAGTACGTATGCTCTAATTTGACATCAGTAACAAAAATCTTTTCTCCAAACAAAACTAAAGAGATGTATTCAACTATTCCACCTAAGAAAGGCAAAGTACATAAGTCATGTAACAGAACTCAACTTTCAGCATCTTTATAAGAGTAAGATTTTAACTGGAAGAGTTACATACCTTCTGGAATCAGGACTACCAAAAGAACTTAAGAATCAAGGGTCATTCAGGATCAAATAGTAAAGGCTACCTAAAATTCTGATTTCCCTAGACAAACAGCAAATTCTTAAAATATCAGTTTTCATGTCCTCATGACTATCAGAGGACCACAGTTAGGATTCATTGCTTTGCATAAAGGAGCTACACCAAAGCACACAAACTCCAAACACTTCATAACCCACTGTGAGCCCAAAACTACCTAACCAGTGAAAAGGAATGCAACAATCACAAAATGATGAAACAAGCAAACCAGCAAAACCTTCTTGGGATCATGCAAAATATAATGGCTACTAAAACCACCAAAATATTATCAAAATTTCTTTTCCCAAGTAAAAGCCAGCCTTCCTATCAATGCATTAAACAGTCTGATGATACAATAGAACAGTTGCTCCTGCAATCAGCAAATGCTGTTCTGCTCAGTCTGGTCACCTACACATATCAGCTGAGTGGGGCTAGACAGATGGAAAGCTCCACCACCTGCTTAATCAGCAGCTTAGAGGCCTCTAACAAGAAATTTTGTATGACATTTGAGAATTAATCTGAGTTTTAACAGAGAAAGGTGTTTATCTAAAAGCATTTAATTTGCGACTAAAAATTATGCCTTCAATTTTGACTTATTTAATACATTAGACCACAATTTATGCCAAGTAAGGAGAACAAACTCGAGCCTAAAAAGATTGACAGATAAACATTAGCAACAAAGGCACACCAATACATAAAAATAACTGCTACAAGGCTAAAGCAGCTTTTTTTCATTTTCCAACTTCCTCTTTACTACCATTTTGTTATCAAGTCAGTCACACTGCCACCCACCTCAATACCACTTTGTCTGGCTAGTTTTACAGCTGTGTTGTAGTAGCCACAGCGCAGGAGATGTTCCACCATCATCCGATCCATGCGTTTCTTCTTCCACATGTTGGCAGCAGCTGGCTGGTCACTACTGTGCTCCTTCAGGTGCTCAATCCTGCGCTTGCACAGCTTTGCACTTTCATCTTCAGCCTGGATGGACTCAACGGCCTAAAAAGCAAAAACTAACAGTAAGAGCTCCACATTTTCAATCTCTGTATAAAGCAAAACACAGGAATTGTTTGCAAGCATTCTCTACATGCTATACAGTTACTCCCAGTACTGTTTCTTTCATTTAGAAATATTTCCTATGACAGCGCATAAGTTTCTGCATGGCTGGTCCATTTCTGAGATATTCTTGCACAGAAGTAAGTTTTGCTGTATTTGACATTATGAATATATACATTTTTCTGCTTAATTTGCAGTTCATCCAAAACCAGCAAAGTATCAACTATGGCAGCAACTGCTGTAATAGCCCACAAAGAGATTTGTGAGGGTTTGCAGTCATCTGATTCAAACAGCTGAAAAGCAAAATTTCCACCTCTAACCTATGCATGGCTTCTTCCTCTAGCAGCTGTCCTGCTGGATTAGTTCTACTGAGGAGTGATGCAGAGTAAACCTCCATTACTTCTAATACACTGGAGCCATTTTAATCAGTCATGCAATAATGGAAATTAAACAAACGGTTGGCCTCTTGGCACCTGTAATTCAAGGATCTAAAAGCAGGTTTTCAAAATCAGTTTTGTTAAACTGGTCCTATTTTATGTAACTCTGCTGCTGTGGAAACATACACTCTTGTTAAGGAGCTTTACTTAGGAAAACACATTTGTCCAGAGGAACCAGATTGATCATTTTAAACCAACATATTGGCATACCCAGCACAAAACACACACCACCACCCCCCCCATGATATCACCACAATATTTTTTTTTAAATTAAAACCAAAACACTCAGCTCATAGTTGCTTTCCTTCAACCTTAAAGTCATCATTCCAAGCTGGCTGACTCAGTACACAGCATCTGACAACTCCGGGCCATGCCAGGCTACAGAACTCCAGAAAGCTGGCAGTACCTTTATGTGCCTGCTAAGGTAAAGGTAAAGGGGCAGAAGATGGCTAGTACCTTTCCCATCTGCAATCTATCACTAGTGATGCAACTGCAAGTTAGGCTGCCTTGAGGTCACTTTAAACTTGCTGGCTTGTGCTTGAGAGACTGCACAGCTCTGGCAGCTGGAAGGAACAGGCAGCACCTGGCAGGCTTTTGGCAGCCCACTCTGCACTCCCTGCTGACACAGCGACCTTCCCAGAACTCAGACTGTAGTATCATATATGGTACAGCTCCAGCTCTGGAAGCACAGGGTGGTTCTAACTGTATTTACCATGCCTGCCCATAGACAGGCTACTTCTGGAAGGATCAGTATTTTAAAAGCAAAGTGTATTAAGGAAACTTGCAAGGAAAGCTCACCAAGCTTTTTCTTTTTCCCCAGATTAAGCCTGACTCTGATCTAGCCTTTGATAAATTCAAGTATCTAAAACATTAGTCACCGTAAAAGAGTCTCTTACTAATATTAATGGAAACATCTGTAGCATGAGTTACTTTTACTACTGAAGTCTGAGTTACTTCTGCTGCTGACTTTATTTCAGAACACACAGTTTGGAGACAAGTATTTTGTTTGAGTTACAAACTGGGTCTCTTCCTGTTGAGCAAGCAAACACTAACTCAATACAAAACACACTTTCACTTTTTAGATGTCTGCAGTATTATCAGACATGAAGGCAACCTTGAGAAATATTCTGAATACAACTAAGAACTCAAGGCAGCCAAGCACAAAGGTAAGACCCTTTCTCATTCCAAAGGGCTCTTCTTATATGGCTTTGAATCTGGACTTCTACAGCTTTTGCTGCCCTTTTGATCCTTCCAGTACATTCAGAAAGGCTACAGACCCTTTTCAAATCCCTCTGAAGCACGTCTATTTGGACTTGCCCTGCTGGACATTAATAGAACTTGAGGGAACAAGCATATTAAACAAGATACAAAAGGGAAACACACAAAGGCCTAGGTTTCCCCAGGATCATTTCCAGAACCCAAGAAACCTGCTGTGTTTAAAAGCTCTCTTTCAAGAGTAAGTAAGGTGTTAAATAAAGGAACCATCTAATTCTATTATGGCCATCTCAGCAGTTCATGAGATCCTTGTCCAAACACAGGAGGAAACAGAGATCCCACATGGATCCAAAGGCTCTAAAGAAAACAATCATTTTGCTCGGGGCAGAGATTATAGAGAAGACAGTTGGGAGTTGAGGGTTTGGAGCAGAAACAAGACCTTTGTATTTCAGAGGACTTTTACTGTTAAACAATTTTTTTTGCCTTTTGTTCTTTCTGAGCAGCTATAAGATTCCCCCACAGTCTTTCAGGCAGTCAAAAACAAATGAACAATTAAACTAAAATGGAGCTTTGCACCCAAAACATTCAGCAATGCTTTCAGACACACCCCCACAGTCAGCAAAGATTTAACAAGTAAATAGCTTTTACTCCTCCACATCATTACTACACACCTACAAGCAACATCCAACACCTCTTTCAGAAATTTTTCTCCTATTTTTTTACAGCTCCTATTTCTGTTTTTTTACAGCTCCTATTTTTCTGTAAATAACAAAGAAGTGAAGAAAACATATCCATTAAGACCTCTTTAAGTCTCACAATCCAAGGATGAAAAGAGCAACTAATTTATGAAGTCTTTGGCAGAACAGCTTTTCAACACCTAGCTAACTTGTTCAAGCAGAAAACCCCAAATCAACACACATGACAGAGTTATTTTCATGTTGCAAACCTCCAAGGTACTTTGACGCTTCACTTAATACTGTCTCAAGATTTATATCTGTTGGTAATTTCATTTAAGTTTTAATGAAATGACTCTGCTACTATGTTTCATCTATTTATTTTTGGAGAAGCACTGCTCTCAAGTCAGGCGACAGAGCTATTTTCATTTTTCTGCAAGACTTGTTTCAAGTAAGTGTTCTGATGACTCTAGGAATGAGTAATACTCCCATCCAAAATAAGGATGGCTTATACTTCTTTTTCTAAGAACATATACATCTTTTTCTAAGAAAGATGTGGTGAAGGCATAAAAGGCTGGTTGTATTTTGTTCAAGCTTAACAGCTAGAAGCAGGTTATCTTGCCAAATTTTGTTTAAAAGGCTCTTAATATTCCCTAGGAATCTTACAAATTGCAAGCTCAGTGTTTATAAATAAATTTCAAGTAACAATCCAGGACAATTTGCACTTTCTTCTGCAAAAAAGTCTCAACGCTGCAAACAACTATTCCTGCACTGGGGATTTTACATTTTTCAGTTTGATCTTCTACCTGTTTTGCTATCTCAGTGATCAATTATGCAATTGCAGAAACCTTTCCATTGGACAATTAATTTTGCTACTATTTCTTTCCTGTTAGTAAAGAAAGCCCTTTTCAGGACTATAAATGTATATTAATTTTACCTCTCTACAGAAGTTTGCTATCCTTAGACAAGGATGACCAAATCACACTTCTTAAGCACAGCAAAGCAAGGTTCCACTGTGCATTCCACGGCCTTTAAAGAGCCAGCAACACCTGTTCTCTTGAAAAGTAAATCCAAGCAAACAGCATTGCAGTGAAGGTAGAACAACACTCACCTTGCGTTTCAGAACGCTGAGCTTTTCGACAACTCCATCCAGGAGACTGACAACAGAATCCACAGCAGGACAACTGCTCAATGTCTTCTCCAGCTCTGCCACCACCATGGTGACGTGGCTGGTCTCTCGATCAATGTTCTTCTGTGCGGCTCGGAATCGCTTGTTCAGTGTTTCATATGGCACCTGAAGGAGAAATACCAAGTCATTAGAGTTTCTGTATTTAAAAAGTCAGGTCTTCTAGAGCTTAGAAAGACTGATGATTTCATCTGATGCAGCCCAAAGAACACCTTGGTTCCAGGGGACTAGAGGTCATTGATTGAACTTGAGTTCCCATACTAAAGCCCTTATTTAAGTTCTCTCAGCAAGGAGTTCACACTTCAAAGATTATGAAAAAACAACAGGAAGTTTCTTGCTGCAGTTTCTTGTGTGATATCAGGTTCACCTATAGTGCTTAGGCTGTAGGAAACACTGATGGAAACTGTCCAGGGTCTACAGAAAACAAAGACAAATGTGTACCTATAAAAGGAAAGCTACAAATAAAACCACAACTAAGAGATCACCCTTCAGAACATGACTTTCTAAGTTCAGGAATTAGTTAAAAAAGAGAAAGTTACCTCTGAGAGAAGGCATGTATAATGCATATTGGCTACTGAAAAATGTATACATAAGTACACCAACAGTTATTCAGAAAATCCAACAAGACTCCTACATACTTCTACCCATGAAAGACTACTTTTTAATATTACTTCCCCAAGGACTATAAGGAATGTTAAGAGAAACACCATGTACATTTTCTTTTAGTGATAAAAGCCTACAACGTATGAGTAAAATGGTGAATTTCCTCTAATGCTCCATTCCTGAGTAAGAGATTTACCAGTCTTTGAGATCTCCTGTCCTACTTGTCCCACACCTTTATGGAACAGTTGTCTCAAAACTGCTACTGATGGCCATTAGGGACACACATCTACAGCCTGGGGATCAGGCTGTAGGATCAGTCTACAGCCTGGGGAAAGATGTGGGGAAAGCTTACAGGAAGTGTTGCCACTACAGTGGCAACATAAACAATTTCAACACAAAGTTCTATTACATCACAGAAACAGGAATTTTTAAAAACATTCCAGTGTTATACACTTAATTCATTCATATCTTTAATCTTTTAAAAGTCCATGTGAAGTTCTTTCAGATAGTTCCGATAATCTGATTGCTAGCTAAATTATGCCTTTGATTAATGGAAAAGCAATCAAGATTATCCATGTTAAAGGTAAAACAGGAAACACAAATCAGTGCTCTGTTTGGTACATATCACGTACATGTTTGATTACAAATCTTTCAAGCACATAATTTCTAATCAATTATATCAAGTCTCAGTTTTCCTCCTAATCATGTGCATGCAAGAAAGTATCCCCAGGGGCCACACCCCTTCTGGGCTCCATTAGCAAAGAGGTTGCTATATAACCAGTGCAATTCCCCATTTGAAAACAGTTTGGTTCAGAGGAAGGAAGATGAGTCAAAGCATTTGATTTCCTAGACTTTGCATTACCTACAAGAGGTTGTGCATATCTGTAGCAGTAATAAAACACACGGGTCATCCTGATAAGATATGAAAGGGCTCCTCTTCTCAAGACTGAAATTACCTATTTAATGGTTTTTGGTATCTCAGACTAAGACCTAAACAAATGTCAGGACAAGATTTAACCACGAGAAGCAGCAAGCCAAAACAATTATTTTCCTTATACATTTTGTCCTAAAATCCCAGCTCTACACCCAAAACTCAAACCACATAAAACATGACAAATAACAGGCTTCAACAACTACTTAGTTGCCTGTATAAAAATCTTCCATGTTCAACCCTCATTTCTCTTTTCCATTTACACAAAAAATAAAATATTTGAGAGATCCACAGATAAAATGGATGTTCTAGGGGGCCATTATTTTGACATCTCATGTTTTTGAACATGGAAACTTATTTCCAGATCTAAGACCTGATGCCAGACAGCTTTAAGACAGATTGTTCCCTTCTTATTCCCTACTGCATTTTTCTTGCTGTTCACCAAAAAAATATTTCTTCAAGTATTTTGCTAATCAACTTTCCATGCCACACTGAAAATCTGCACCAATAAAGACGTCTATAAGCTACTATTAAATTGAGGTATCTTTTTTAGTACAGAAAGTACTTCTGTTAAATTTTGAGCAGTCAGCTGGACACAGTTCTATTCAGTTTGAAAAAAAGTCTGTTTAATCTCCCTTTTCCCCAGTTCCCTATCTGCACTCAAGAGCAGTAACAGCTCCCATTTCCTGTGCTGTCTCTTCAGCAGGCAGACTTTTGGCACAGTTTGTGTTCATATGACATTTAGAACAATTGAACTTTCAATTTCAGCTGGTATCACTATATATCATTTAGAATGTGTCTAGGTGCAATTGGGTTTTGAATCTTCTCTTATCCTTTTTTTTCCCCCACCATAAAAACCATCTGAATGTCTTGTGTGGAAGAAGCTATGAGTTGAAATGTTTCCACTACATACTCCAAAAGTAAATAAAAGTAAACATATTGAGAAACATAATTTAGTGTGTCATAACAAGGCAAATTAAAGGTACAATGAAATTATTTACATAACTGAAACAGACAGTAAATACTCTTTACCAGAAATTTTCATAATTTGCACAGGCTTTGTTTCTTATTACAGAGCACAGAGCCAGCAGTTTTCATGTGACTATTTGGAAATTGTATCTAGATACAGCATTTACACTTGCTTTACAGGGACAGAGTCTGAATGCCAAAATTTAGAACTGAAACTGCTGTATTCCTTACAAAGCAGCATTTTATCTTGAACTTGCATCCTGATCCACTGGTTCTTTGGTTACTCCTACAAGCTCCAAAGTGCCAAAAGACCCAGCTCCGCTTGCTTTTCTGCAGAAACCGTCAGAAGTTACAGGCACTGTACCAACAGGATCATTTTTTTTCATCAATAATGAAAGCTAATGGAAGGAGAACATTTAAAAAGTGCTCCGGACAATGCAATTCTAAAAAAAATTAATTATATTTAACTTTGATTTTCAGGTACCATCACTAGAACACTGTGAACACCAAACATTTTGGACCAAAACATGCAAGATTCCCATCTCATTAATTGCAATAAACCTTACAGAGATTTTGAATCTGGTTCCTGCCAGTACCATTCTGCAACCAAATCTGGATTACAAAGTTATTATTTAGAGATAAGAGTGACCTACAGAACTCAGCCTAGGGAAGCACTACCTGAAGCAAAAAGAACACTAAAAACTTTGAAACACAGCAGCAAGTACTGACCAGAAGTGTTCTGTATGAGCACAATACCAACTTGTCCTACTCGTTAGAGCTTGAAAAACCACACCTAGCTGGCTCATACAGTGAACATACAAGAGCATACAAAGGTGAGTTGTAAAATATAAGTGGGCAGCACATTTAAATCCAGTGGCACTAAATAGATTCTGCTCCTTTTGTTCATCAGCTTCCACAGCTGCAGACCCATTATTCAACCTAAGCATGAACTCAACCAGGTCAAACTTAAATCTAGCGAAAAGGAATGCGACTGAAGTTAGAAAACCTACACAAGGGGTAAAATTACAGTAACACAAGTTTTTCCAAGATCAAAATGCTGCTGTGATGTGAAGGAAAGTCTGCTTGGCTGGAGGCTTCTGCAACTGTAGCATGACCGTTTCCAGGTGCTAAACACTACAAAGAGGCAAAGACAACTGACTAACCTGATCCAAATATTTTCTTCATTCCAAGAGTTACTTCACTGGTTTTAGAAAGCCAAAAAAGTGGTGTGCTATCCCAAAACATGCTCCAACAATCTCTAGCTGTGGAGACAAGACTTAGAAGAGAATTGTACAGGCTTGAACTGGTGGAAGAGGAGGAAGGACTGCCATGAGAGTGACACTTTAGTCATTCAGCTGAGTGCAGGGAGTAGAAAAACTGAAGAACTGAAGACATTAGGGGGAGTTCATAAGTGCACACTTAGGAACTCAACTGTGATGTTTACTACCTGGCCTTCAGCCCAAACACAGTCCTCTTCCTACCCATGAGTGCAAATAAGGTACCAAAGCAAGGCAGAGTTCGCAAATCATGAAGTGATTAAAATTGTTCAAATTGGGCAATCTTTCTTTTCATAAAATTTTCATATAAAATTTAACTTGAAATACCTTTAGTGAATTTAACACCAAACATCTTTTCATTAAAATAAATTTTTCAATAAGCCATTCACTTACACAGTGATTCCATTTTCTTGAGTTTTTTGAAAACATATTAGTAGAAAAAACCCCAGCAAGTATTAAATGTTTGCATATATCGTAACCTGATGTTTTGCAAACTGTATACGCTTCTTAAGTGTTAATTATCAGCCTGCAAATAAATATTTAAAGAAATATAAATAACATTAAACCAACTGCATCCAAGGCTGCATCAAAACACATGTGAGCAGCTGGTGAAGGGAGTCAATCCTACGCCTCTACTCTGCTCTTGCGAGGCCTCACCAGCAATGCTACACCCAGCTCTGGGGCCTTCAAATATAAGAAAGATCTGGACCTGCTGGAGCAAGTCCAGAGGAGGTCACAAAGGTGATCAGAGGGCTGGAGCCAGCCAGGGGTGTCCTGCCTGGAGAACAGAAGGCTCTGGGAAGACTTTATGGCACCTTCCACTACCTAAAGGGGCTTTAAGAGCTGGAAAGGAACTTTTCACAAGGGCATGGAATGACGGAAGAAGGGAGCAAGGCTTCAAAATGGCAGAGGCAGGGTTAGATTAATATGAGGAAGAAATTTTCTGCTGTGAGGGTGGTAAGACCTTGACACAGGTTATCCAGACAAGCTATGCATATACCATCCTGGCAGTGTTCAAGGCCAGGCTGGATGGGGCTTTCAGCAACCTGGTCTAAAGGACGTGGCAAGGAGGTAGGAATTAAATTATGTCTAAGTTCTCGTCAAAGTAAACCATTCTATTATTCTAAACCAGCCAATCCTTTACTCAGCATCCTACAATGCATTTACACTCATTATCAAGATTTGACTGAGATTAATTTTTCTTGCCTTCTGAAGGTATCTATGTACACACATTTTGTACTCTATCCATAAATCAAATATACAGAAACAGCTGGTGAACGATCCCACCTCAGCTCCTGCTTATCTCTACAGACTCACTGAAAAACACCTTTAGAAAACATGTTGATGGGAACATGCCATCTACAGTCTTTAACAATATCAAAAGGGAGAGGAGAATGGAGACCACTTTCCCCTTATAGAAGTTCATTAATGATAGTGATCAAAGGTTGAAAAGCTTTCCTACCTCAATGGTATTTACGTTGTTGCAAGTCAGACATCCAGACTGGACTTATGCTCATTTTAGCATCTTGAATTCTATTAAGTAGCTTAATGGCATTTTGGGAATGTGGCGAAAGTTTCAGCCTGTTGCACACTTGCAGCTTCTGCAGCAGACACAGTCACTCACTGAGCACCTGGGTTTTCCAAACAAATTTAACACACACACTGCTGAAGGGCTCTGTGCTTGGGATACAGTACAACACAACAAAACAAACGTGAACTGTGGTGAGATCTTCTTTGCAGAGGTGTTGTAGCTGTCCAGCCACAAAAGCCTTCTGAGTCACAGCCAGAAATCCAGCACTCATTACCATCACAGCCAACATATACATCTACTTCATTCAACCAGATTTCAAGTAAGTAATTGTAATTACCAGGGCCTTATAGACACAAGCAGCTTAAGGAAGATGAAAAGCATCTACAGAATTGAGTTTGTGACCTTATTACAAAGGACATCAAATCTCACTTTTAAATGCCTTCTCTGTCTTTACTGATAAGGTCTTCTCCTAAGCCTTCCTGATGATGTGTGAACAACTGAGTCAGGAAAGAGAGGTACTGTTCACTTGTATGAAGTCCAAATCAAGCTGAAGATACACAGGTACATAGGAGCAGAAAGGAGGAGAGAGCTCTCAGATGACACTGCAAACCTGCTACCATTGCTGGAATGTCATGGTGGACAAAAAAAGTTGACTGCAACTGAAAAGGGCAAGTTTCATGCCTCTACTCCAAAGAGAGAACCTGGAAGTTCACAAAAACTACAGGCTGGTCTGCCTCATCTCATCTCTTGTGAAAGCTAGAGGGGGAAAAAAAATCATATGGAAATCACTTCCAAGATTATAAAGGTGACTAGGAATGACCAGCCCAGATTTGTCATAAGCAAATCAAGCTTGGCAACACTATTGGCTTTCAGTGATGAACTATCTCCAAGTGGCAGGAGCGTGCTGGCAGCCTTTCATGCCAATAGTAGTGAGGTTTTTGACATTGTCTCACTTGTGGCCAAACAGCAGAGACATGGACTGAATGACAGACTACAAGATGGGTTAGGAACTGACTGCAGAGCCAGGCTCTAAGAATAATGGTGAGTGGTTCTAAAGCTTTCTGGTGGCCAATCCCAAGTACTGCTTGACTCCCCAGGAATGTTATCAGCTCCAACATACGTCATTTTCAACCATATGCAGAACACACAGAAAGCTCACAGAGGACAGACTGGTGGAGTGCTTGATAAACGGGTGTCAGAGCTGCCATTCAGAAAAAATTACAAACTGGAGAAACACACCAAGAAATTCATACAATGTAATCAAGGCAAAAAACAGGGCCCAGTATCTGGCACAAAACCATCCCAGCCTTTAGCACTGATTGTGGGATAACTGGCTAGGACCACCACTGTAAGAAAAGATGCAAAGGTCCTGATAGACAGAAGGTTGGACATGAACCAGCAACAGGCTCTCATGGCAATGAAGGCTAACACCACCACAAGCTGCATTAGCAAGACTAAAGGCAGTGGGTTGAGAGGAGTGATTGTTTATGCTCAGCACTCATGCAGACTCATCTGGAATACCGAGTCTGGTTTTCAGGTCACTCTCCCCCCCCCCCCCAAAAAAGAAATGCTGACAAACTGGAGAGAGTCCAGAAGGCTGCCACCATGACAGCAAGCTGGTTGGAGGATAAAAAAAAAATCTAAGGGAAGCTGAGAGGAACAGGCTTGTTTCTGATGCAGAGGGGAAGGCTACAGGGAGCTGGAAGCAGCACAATCTGATAAAAGCTTTCTACTACTGAAAGGTGAAGGTCACAGATAAGAGCCAGCCAGACTTTCCGGAGTAACAGAGCAAAAAGGAAGGAGGCAGAGTTGACAACTGTCACTAAAGAAAATTCCAGCTGGACATAAAAAACATATTTCAATCAGAAGACTTGGTAAGCACTGGAACAGCAGCCCAGAAAGGTGACGGAATCTCCACCCTCAAAAACTTTCAGAACTTGGCAAGACTTGGAGCAACTCAGATTACCTTTGAAGTTAGCCAAGGTTCAAGCAGAAGCCTGAATTTAACACTGTCTGCAGAAGTATTTTCCTACCTCAATTTCACGAATTCATCTTTGCTAACTCAGACATCAAATATATTTCCATATGAAGATATGAATGACCATATCAGATAAGACTAAAAGTCCCCTTTCTGTCACTATCTTTTCTCTGATGATATCTAGAAAGATGGCACTTGAAAAAAGGGAAGAACGAAGTTACTAATCCCAAAAGTCTCTTTGGAATTCTTGAGCCCGAGATGGGAGTTTAACAGTAGAAACACCAAAGGATGTTTCTACTCATGAACTCCGCTGGTTGCTGTTGACCTGAGTTTTAGCACTGCAACATCCTGTTGTGAGACATTTCACAGGCTCACAACTATGTGAATAAATACTCTTTGGTTTTGACTTTTCAACTGATTTGAAACCCTTTTGCTCTTGTTTTGAAAGCAAAAAAGGGAACCCTCTCTTTCTCCTACATACTGCTCACGTATCTTGAGATTGCAGACACCCTTTTTAAACCATTCCTTGAATACAGACATTCCACCTCTCTAATCATTCTTGCCGTTCTGTAGACATTTTCCAGTTCTACATCATCCTTTTTCAGGAGGAGAGAAGGAAGAAAACTAGAGTAACTCATACTATTTGAGAGAAGAAGAAATCATGGATTTTAACTGCTGTGTACTGAGCTCTCCTTTCTTCTCTTTCCAACATTTCTGTCCTATGTTTGTCAATATTAACCTCATCACTCACAGAAAACATCCACTATTAGCCCTAAGATCCACTGACCAATGACCATTTCCAACTCAGTTATAACATATATAAGACTAGAATTAATTTTCTTTCCACCATACCTAAAAACTGTATCACACTGCTCTTGCCTGTACAGAGTTTAATCTATTTCAGCATCAGTTCAGTTCTCACTATTTTTCTCTAATGGTTCACACTTGGGCTATGGCTGTAGTACCTCAATTATCTTAGTATCATCAAGGAAACTACTTCATCTCAGCACTTACTTTTTCTTCCAGGCTGTTCAAACAGCTGAATATCTTCAGGATACCAGCAGAACCCTAACACCAATCTTCCTCTATAACAGAGGCTGGCTACTTAATCTTGATGTTTGTTTTTTATCTTGCCCAGTTTCTTATCCATATAAGGACTTCGGTTTTTCTTGCAAGAGTTCCTGGTAAGGCTTATCTCTAAAAAACATCCAGTAATATGAATAAATTATCAACCAAGTCCACCTCACGCCTCCTTTGGTTTTTTAAAAACAACTCCAATAACTTCACATGGCGTGCACTTTTAAAGTAAATTATTCTGTACCTGATTAGTCAGGATACTATTTCTGCATCAATAACCCATTGGTTGGAAGGAAAAATCAATTACATATATTAAAAATCTCACTAAAATATTGCTTAAAGTAGAAGCACAGAAACAGTCTTCTATATTGTCTTTCTTCCACAGCTATCCAACAAAATCCTCAGACTACTTCAGCATTTATCAGAGAATTAAGAGGACTGAACAGAGGAGAAAAGGATTTCTCACAAGAAAAGAGCTTTTTATAACAAGTGATATGTGTTGCATTTCTACTCCATTAGAGATGTAGGTTTGTTAGGCCAGTCTGTGTGAAATTTCAAATACCACCTCAATGTTGCCCGCACATTTTTCTAACTGGTACAGATTAATACTCAAAGACTGAATTACACATTTCTTGCATGACTGAAGTTTCAAAAAAAACTTAAGCCTTTATTCTCCTCCAAATCTTTAGCCTTACACTAGACCTTCAGCACACCAGTTCTCACACTGATCTGGTCACATACTACCACACTGGCCAAATTCCTTCTTTACTTATGTAGATTCAAACCTAAGGAGTTGCAAATAAAAATGGAAATGAAACAATCACTTTCAGACCACAACATTAATCCAAAAGTTTCTAGCCCACAGTAACCGCATATATAAAACTAGTTCAGATGCAGCAGAAAAAAGGAAAAAAAAAGTTTGTATAACTGTCATCTGGTTGCTGGGAATTATAGAGCAAAAGTGAGACTTCAGAAAAGTCAATTGAAGGAAAAAAATATTTGACTCTGTAAATAAGACCATGAACTATTCTTCAGACTCCCGTTAACAGGAATTTTTGAAGGTTTCTTTTCTAAAAACTGATTTTCACAGAATACAGTACAGACAACAAAAACAAGCATATTTTACATAGGTTTGCAATTCTGTAAAGAACATCTATTTTCCTTCTGTATTTGGTAGAAATTAGTTAATTGTGTCTAACTTGTACCAATTCCTACAGAAGGAACTTTGAACAGTATATCCTGATTTGACAGATATCTGTATGCATCTTTTTTCCTTGGTGTTACAGTATCTTGGCTGAGTGTAACTCCTTCCCACATAAAATATGATTTTTAAAAAAACATAAAAATCCACATTGTATATCTTTTCAAATTAACTCAAGAGCAAGAGAGAAGTAGAAATGGATTAAAAAAAAATCTTATCAAGTATGTGAAGTCAGAAAATTAGGGGGGGAGGAAAAAAAAAGAATTTAAAGAAATATAAAATAAAAAGAGTCCTACCAGATTAGGTGGGGGGAACCATTACAGAACTACGCTCTCCTTTCAAAGGTCAGAAAAATGGTGTGCTTCCTCTCCTCAACTGTGTTAGCTTATAACACCTGAAAAGCACCAGAGATTTGTATGAATCTACAGGTCTCATAGATAATTCAACTGAAGACTGAGATACAAATTAGCTTTTTTCAAATGCCCCTACATGAAATAAAGCCTGGTCAGACAGCTAGGGAAAACAGAGAGGGGCAGTGATGAAATCGCCTTTCAAAACACTACAAGCGAAGACACTTTAGGCAAAAAGAACTACTTTAGGCAAAAAGAACAACGAAATACACGAAAACATAAGAAAAATTACGCATCTCCTGAAGTGTTTTAATAAACAGTGTCAAGAGAAAAACTAAACCCCACAAGGAACACCTTTAAGCATTCACCGTTTTCTTGAGACTAAATTAGATCACCACGATCACCGCTCTGACAAAACAGAAAAGTAGAGGACATTTACCATATATGATGCCATAGAAAAAAGAGGCAGGGTACAAAAAACTACTGAAAACTTCCCTCAAAGAAGTAACAATTAAGCATTTTCATGCTTAACTACTGAAATTCTGTATTTTTATATAGTTCGTTTTTTCTACAACAATTCTTGGATTATTTCAAACCAGTGCCAGATTATTTGTCACTGGACTTATCCAAAATGTAAATGATATCACCACTTATTCACTGAACTCTTCTCATGAGTAGTTCTTATCAATTCCTTGTAATTGTAATAGCTTTTCTTTGTTCTAGGGAAAATCAGAAAAGAAAAATAAAAGTTAAAAGAAAAGAGTAGGAGCATATTTCAGAAATGGATGGCTCAGAATGTCTGGAACTAGATTAACTAGGTAAAAACATTAAAATAAAATCTTGAAGAGATACAGATCCAAACAAAGTAATTTCATAAGCCTAAAAGCAGTTGGAGGTAATCTGGATTTTTAAAAAACATCTCCAATGTCTTTGAAGGGAAAAGCCTAGTAGCTTATCTTAGTTACAAAAAAGTCAGTTTTGCAACTCAGGAAGACAGTACTGTGTATTATAGAGCAGCTGTGTCTAGAAAAAAAAAACATCATTATATCATTTAAAGCTGCTACTTCAATACAGGAAAGAATGAGCAGCAAAAACTCTTGGACTATCCATCTGCTACACACGTACACAGTCAACAGAAGCAATCACTCCTTCAGAATATTATACTGTTACACAAACTGCACGTAACTTATTTCTGAATAATTATGAACTTCTGAACAAGGTTTCCTACAAGAAAATGAAATCTTTTTCTGTAAAAGCCATTTATTTTACAGTTATAGAAAACTGTCTTAAATTCTTACGTAAGGAAATTGACAGCCATTTTAGAGCCCTGTCTAGAGGCCCCCTCAGAACATCAGAGGCCAGTCCTTTTCAAGCACTGCCACCCTGGATTTATACCTCAAAAGAAATGTCTTTGATTTTCTTCTCTTAGTAGGAAAACTGGAGTACTAACAAGAACCTAAGCACTGCTTGCTGTCCAAAGAAGCAGCTGAGTTGCAAAGCTGAGGTCACTCAGCAGGTTTGCACCCTGAGCAAGTCATTCCATTTGTTTTGATCTTTCTTTCTTCTCCAAATATTTGTTCATTTTAATCACAGCACCACCTCTTTACCTTTTTAAATGAAAGGGGTCGTTGTCCTTCTGTGCGTTTGCACAGTGCAGACACCATGATACTGGCTAGAGATCCCATTTCCAACCAGACTGCTCCCAAAATAACCCATTCCAGCCAAAGTGACAGCATTTCTCCAAGACAATTAAGCATTATTGATTCAAATTAGCAGACTCATAGCAGAATATATGAATGACCAAAGTTCCACTCAATGTATTATCTGTTTTACTTTAGTTCTCACTAGTCTACAAGTCAAGTTAATCCACAGAGCTCTTAAAAAAAGCTGAGGTAAACCAAAAGAAGTTGTAAAGCAATTAAATTATCAAAATAAAAGTATCTTAACAAAAAATTTGCTTTATTTAAATCAAATACCACATATTTTAAGTAATCAATTACTTTGGCATAATTCACATTCTGGGTTAGCAAATACTTCCCACATAGTGCATCTTCAGGCTGTGAGTTGTGGGAGGCCAAGTGTACAACGCAGGCAGCTTTTTGACTTAACAAGGACTGATGGATCCTGTCAGCGTGCCCTTACAGCAAATACCCATCTGCTCTAAATCTGGGAGTCCAAAAGGCAAATCTGATGCAGATTTTACAGGAACTACTGATTTGAAAGACAATGGGAAAATGCTTATGAAGCACACCAAGCAAAGCATTTTTCTCCTATTACAGTATCTATGAAATGTTTGAAGCTTATCTTTACTTGTTTCCCAGCTCTTGAAAAACACTCACTATGCTAAGATTCAAATATTTCATGGATATTCTTGTTTTATCTAAACATTTAAAGATCCCTATGTGCTAGCTACCATACAAACACATTATTCCTATAGCAGAAAACAAACCAAACTCACAAGATCACAGGCCACTGTCCTGTGAAAACACTACAAATCAAGTATGGTGCAACTAGGAATTGCAACATCAGGTAAGTGTTCACTTTGAAGATACCAGCAGGAGCTCTTCTGTAAGATGTTTGAGAATACCTTTCTTCAGGTATTTTTCTACAGGCACAATGGGGTACTGATAATCAAGCAACAGCTCTAGCTCATGACCACACTGTCACTGCCTTTTACTGTGTTTTCTTCCTTCATTAATCACTGTAAAATGTATTTCATAGTGAGTGGGCAGGGGTGGAAAAGAGACCAACAGGAGCCAATTTCTTCAGCTACTTTACAATATAAAACTTTGTTACCAAGTCCCACAGTACTAGCTTTTTCTTAAAAAGGTATTTTTTAGAACAGAACCTAGTGCAGGAAAACAACAGCAGTGCAAAAGATGTCACACTTGTTTGCTGACACACACACACGAAGTGTCAAAACAGGAAGTGCATTATTCAGCAGCACAGGAACGCTCGGCATGGACATTGAACACACTCGGTGAGTCAGAGCACCCAGGCTGAGGATGGACTCAGTGTGAGAGAAGAGTTAATGAGTTAGTGCAGAGCTGACTGTTAACAACACTCAGGTTTAGCTTATTTTGCCAACCTTCTGTCTGAAAAGCACTTAAAAATCAGAAAATCTAAGAAGGTGCCTACAAGAGAACTGGCATGAGACCTTCTACAAAAGCAGGCAGTGTCAGGACAAGGGGAAATGGCTTCAAACTAACAGAGAGCAGGTTTAGATTAGATATGAGGAAGAATTTTTTTATTGTGAGGATGGTAAAACACTGGAACAGGCTGCACAGAAAGCTACAGATGCCTCCTCCCTGGGAGTGTTCAAGGCCAGGCTGGATAAGCCTTTGAGCAACTTGGTCTAGTGGAAAGTGTCCCTGACCTTGGCAGGAGGGTCGGTACAAGAGGATCTTTGATGTTCTTGCAATTCAAACCATTCTATGATTCTATCATGATACTCATTTTTTTACATTGATGTACAGACAGTCAACTAAATGTTACAAGTTGTTACTTCTATCTTAAGTTCTGCTTGAACCACTTTCACTGAACAACTTATGCTGCTACATGTTCAAAGTACAGAAGTACTCTTGACAGTTAAAATTAGGTTCAAACTTAGAGTAAAGCTTATAAACATGGGAAAAAATAAAGTACTGCAAGCAGTTATGCAAAAAAAATTAATCTTGCACCTCTTCTGCTTCACTGGATAAAAAATTGCTCTGAACTATTTGACATTTCCATTAGAGAGCTGGATGACGGGTCAGAGTCGACCTCCCCAGGCTGCAGACGATACAAACCTGGTTAATGAGCCAGGTGGTTGTAGTGCCATTCCTATGGATCTCACCAGGCTGGAGAAATGGGCAAATGACAACTACATAAAATTCAACAAAGGGAAAGAAAATATTACACTGGAGAAAAAAACAACCCTTTGTACCAGGACATGCTGGAGACCAACAGCCTGGGAAGCAGCTTTGCAGAACAGAACCTGGGGTCCTACTGGACAACCTGCACATGACAGCAACGTGTGCCTGCAGCAAAGGCTACTAACAGCACCTCAGGCTGGGTTAGGAAAAACACTGCCAGTAGGTCAAGGAACATGTTCCTTCCCCTTACTCTAGCTAGAACTTAGACCCACCCAAAGCGCCACATCCAGTTTTGGCTCTCCAGTACAACAGAAACGTGGACATACTGGAATGACTGAAGAGAAGGCCACTGAAGTGACTAACAGACTAGAGAATCTGACATGGGAAGAAGGGCTGAGAGAGCTGGGATTGTTCAACCCAGAAAAGGCTCAGGGGAAGCCTTATCAGGGTGTATGAATACCCAATGGGGACAACACAGAAGATGGAGTCAGGCTCCTCTCACCAGTGCCCCAAAAAGGTACAACAGAAAATGGGCACAAACTGAAATACAGAAAATTTCTTATCAACACAAGATAACTTTTTTTTAGTACCACAACAGCAGTCAAATACTGGAATAGGTTTGCCAAGAGAGGCTGGAGTCTCCATCCTCGGAGATAATTGAGAACAGTCTGGCCATGGCACTGAGCACCCTGCTCCAGCTGGCCCTGCTTGGTGGGCAGCCTACAGGACTAGAATGTCTGCAGAGGTGCCTTCTAACCCCAGCTGTTCTGTGGACTCAGCACAGAAACAATATGCACTTCATATAATCCCAGTCTCCTACATGTTTCCTTGTAACAATCCAACAATTTGATTTCCATGAGAAATTATATCTTATTAAAACTGCTGCCAGTATTTTCCCTGGCAGAGATGCCAACAAAAGAAACCAAACAGTAGCTCTGTGAAGGCACTCGCATACCCTGTGCTTCTACAACCCTCCTGATGATAAAATCTTTCTAAAAAGCAGTAGCAGACCAGCTAATCCTAAACTCCTTGCCAACAAACAGCCCAGAATATTTTCAAAAGTGATCATTCCTGCTTTTGGGTCTTCCACCTTCCACTTTTGGGGTCTTAGTCTATACAGCTTCCTATTAGTTCAATAATTATTCATACTTCTAAAGATATAGACAAATTATCCAGCTTCCTGTCATCACTTGCTTATTAGTTTCAGCAAAGAACTATGATAACAATGTCTGCATTCATTCATTTTCAAATTGTCAGCTTTCATCTTACATGCTCTCATCTGAGACTAGCAGAACTCCCCATCAGTAGGATTTAAAAAAAAATAAATCCACAGCAGCTTGGTGGAAGAGTAGCTGACAATCTCCTTGCCCTTGAGAAGGGACTGAAGGGGAATATTCAAGAATTATTTTGTACACTTAAAGAGCTTCTCCAGATTCAGCTGAAGAACTCTATTTACTTCCCCTGAGCTGAACTGCTGAAGAATGGCTGAAGTATTTCTACTCCAACAGCAACCACAATTTAGCCATGGAACAGGGATTTCCCTCTGCAGTTTGAAGCACTCTTTCACATGAAAAGCACTCTGTGGAACACACTGCAAAATGTAGAACTATTACACAACTATTATCTAGTGATGCTGGCATGAGGAAGCAAGAAGGAGGAAACAGGAAGGATATAAATACAAGTCTGCAATCTTTTATATTTTACTCACATAAGGGAAAATCACCAGTGTCCAGAGCTCCAAGAGAATGTCTGAGCTACGGTGTTGGTAAACGCAGTAACAAAAAAAAAAAAAGTGATACACATTCATTTTACACAACATTTGAATAAGCTGGAAATAAAAACTCACGAAGTCTCAGTCCAACAGAAACTTTTAGGCACCCGACTCCTACAGAGCAAAATAAGATTTCATATCAACTTACTTGAGTAGACTTTAGCCTTAGTGCTCGTTTCTCTGTGCTGCTTTTTCACCTCTACCACTAAAATGTTTTGATATATGACTCACAGCTAAGAACATTTCAGAGGACACATTCAAAAGATTTGAACAGACACTGTTCTGGCAGGTTTTTTTAGACAATGAAAAATGTTGTTAAAGATTACAGAAACAACCCAGAAGTTGAATGTCTGCTGGGAAGAGTCAATAAACATCACCTTTGCCTGGAAATTAAGAGTTGCAATATAAGGGTGTCTCACCCTCTTACTATTTAGCTTGCTAACTTTACAAACAACATTCCATTCTGTTATGTATATTTTTGTTGAGATATTTTTGGGGGAAAGAATGTTTGTAGAAATAAAGGAATTACTCCAAAATATTCCCTACCTTTTAAATGGCTGGCACCTTGACAATTCATCTTAAGTCATAAGCACCAAAACAAAAAACTCACTGATCCTCACCGCTAGTAATTTTTCAGGAATGTAGCAACCAAAGCTGTGGTAACAAACGGAATACACCTAAAATGCAGTCTTAAAGTTCTTAAAATTAAATGCCTTCACATAGCTCTGGCTATGGAAAGTGTTAGAGAGCTCTTTACAGCTATTTTAAAATTTAAGCCTCATGCCCTCAGGTTCAAAGTACTTCAGGGTGACAGAAAGGAGCCTTCATATGTAAAATGGGGATCAACACTTTGCCGAGAAGAATGGAGCTAGTGGAGGAGGACATGCACAAGAAGAACATGGCCAGAGAGCCTGCAGAACCAACACTGCAAAGAGCACACAATGCTCGGTGTGTGAAGGCACAGCATGATCTCAGCCCAACAAAGTTGACTTTGCACAAACATCTTCGACAGATGGTAAAATGTGGACAGACTGATACGAGAGAAGCTTAAATAAGCGTTTTGCAATGGAGAGCCTTCTCCCAGGTCCCTTCCACAGCTACTGCTATTTACGTGTAACTGTACATACAACACCAGACTTCAAACAAAGGTTTCCTCTGAATTCTATGAGCATCATCCTTGCAATTCTACAGTTCTCGGAGGCACCGAGCGTTAAGGTCATCGCTGAGTCCTTCACCTGCCTCACAACACCTGGTTAAAGCCCAAGACCACCCATGCAGCCCTGGGAGACCTCCATCCTGCAGGCAGACCCAGCATCTCAAGGAACAGCTTTTACCAAAACGTATTTTGCTTATTCGCCTCCACAGCCCTCCAGTACGTCTGTCCCTTTTTATATTTTAAGCTCATCTCCATCTTCGGGGGACCAAGCAGCCAGGGAACCATATTACACTGCCACCTCCACTCCCGCCCCTTTAGCACGTCTCCTAACAACGCCACGTAGAACCAGATAATCATCTGGGATGAGCACTTGAGGCAGCCCTCGGTGTTCCTGAGGGAGTACGTTCCACTCACACGCCCCAGCCCCTCTCCCCCAGCCCGGCTCCGTCCCAGCCCACTCCCCCCTCACACCGCCCCGCGACCACAAGGACCTCACTTCTCTACCAGCTCCTTCCCAGCTCTTTTTGTGTCCCCAGCGTGGCCCGGGGGCCTCCCCCGTCCCTTCAGGGCACGGAGACACCAAGGAAGAGCCGCATATTCCAGGCACGTCCCTCTCCCTCCGCGGAGGGGGATGGGAAGAGCAGCAGCGGAACGGCACCAGCCGAGACGTCAAGCGGAGGAAAAACGGGGACAGGCGGCAACTGCGCGACGGGGAATCGCTCCACACCTCACCCCACAGCCGCGGGGCTCCCGAGGCGGGGAGAAGGGGGGCGGAGAACGGGCTCCCCCTCAGCGCTGCTCAGGCGGGACGCTGAGGGCGTTAACGCGCTCCCCCCGCGCCGGGGGCGGCCCGGCACCCACCTTGAGAGTGGGGTACTCCTGCACCTTCAGAGTCATTGAGAGCTGAGCGGCCGATTCCTGCACCGCCATCTTGGCTCGGGCAGCGGCCTCCCCCTCCCTCCTGTCCCTCCCGCCCTCCTTCCCAGCGCGCC
>JAHLSL010000015.1:27561548-27640730 GCA_025920805.1 Petroica traversi
GGGGGGTGCGGAGCGCGGAGGCTCCGCGGCGGCGCCGGCTGCGCCTTCGGCCGCGGTGTTTGTGCTCCGGGGGAGGCTCCGGCTGCCGAGTGTGTCTGTCTGTCTGTCTGTGTGTGTGTGCGCCACGGCCGGGGAAACGCCGAGCAAGGAGAAACCCTGTTGGTTCTCCATGCAAATGACCGCTTTGGCTGTAACAAAAGCCTTGATGTTGGGCTCGGAGAAATGATCTGACAGTGTAACAACCCCAGGCCACTTTCGCCATGTTTTTGTTTATTCATGTTTCATCCCGTTTTCCGTAGCTATCTCGCAGATGTTTCCAATTTCACTGTTTGTTGTTGGTTTTGTTGTTTCTCTCTCTCTCTCTCTCTTTTTTTTTTTTTTTTTTTTTTTTTCTGTTAACACCGTCGAGCCTTTTTGGAGTTAGCAAGAAAACGTGTGAAAGAATGTTAACAAAACAGAGAGGTGTTGCAGATGTTAATACTTTAGTTCTTGCGTTGCGCCTGGCGATTCTGGCACAGGGATTCAGTGCATATGAAGGAACGTAAGAAGCATCTGTTTTACCTACCGAGACTGTGCTTTCGAAATGTGCCCATTGTAACTTGAATATTTACATGAAGAGATGAAGTGAGCACGTTCCCGGTGCAGTGTGGCAGGTCGAGATCTCATTTGTCTGCTACTGTTTTTGAAAGGTGGTGGTGGAGGGGGGGGGAATCCAAAAGAGCAAGGAAGGGAATATCCGTGGCACAACATGTATGCTCCTAGATAAACTCCTGCCATCTCGGAGTGCCTTTAAATATTTGAACAGCTTCCGTTAAGTCAAATAAAATTGGTTACCATGAGAAACAAAAAAGTCTAATAGAATAGTTCAGCACCCTAATGAAAATACGAATGTAAGATTGTTTCTGAATCATTCAAAGAATTGGATTAGACAGGAAACCTTGTCAATAACGGTCATAGTAACACATTTAAACATTTTTGTTTCTGAGATCCTGGAAAACAGCACACACAGTACAGAAATAGCAGAGGTGGATGGTGTGTTATCTTACAGTCGCATAAACTGAAATGTAATTGTCTACTAATGATATTAAAATCAGTCTGGCTGTAGAATTTTATGCTTGATGAATGTATCGAGTCATACGCAAATAAAATCTGAAATCTTAAAGGACAATGATTCAATGTCCAAAGCCAGTGGTTAAATCAGATGTGGTAACTATGGTGAGAGGTAAAGTTACTTAGCTTCCCACAGACCATGCATATGTGGATTTCTTTTCGTATAATGGAGATTAAGGAGAAAAGGATTAGAAAATCTAAAGAGAAATTTTGAGTAGGAGACCTGTAGCCTTGCTCTGGGAATTAACACTGAGGAGGCTTTTAGAGGAGAGGCAGGGTGGAAGTAAACACTCTCTTGTAATATATATTGCTGATAATTCTAGAAAGGAGTCTTTCTGGTTGGGAATATCAACAGCAGCTCATGCATACAGGAACAAAATCAATCCTCTCCATATTAAAATAATCCTCCTACTCCAGCAAAACAAAAGCAGAACCCAGCATAGATTTTCACATTAGCAAGTGACAGCACAAAATCAGGTAAAGTCTGCTATTCTGAATGAATGAATTTTAGGTTTTTGCAGAATGAAGCAATATTGATTTATTTGGATTGCTTTGCATTCCTGTTTTTAAGCATGTGTATGATATGTGTTTAGGATTTTTTTTTTTTTTAAACTTCAAAAATGGTGGTCATAGGAAGTAGGAAATAAAATCAGAGCTTAGTGTTCTAGCTGGTAAATATTGGGGGAGTTTGGACTGCAGCCAGAGAGACTTGGAGCACATTTCTGATTTTCCTGGAGTTGAGAGGGTTCAGTGTTATCCTGAGTTTTTCAGGGAAGAACTTCAGATTATGCTGATCGGCTCCAAGGGGTATGGGAAGGATTGTCATGCTTGCGCATAAAACTGGTGTTCTGAGAGAGCCACCAGAGATGCTAATTAGTGATTTGAAAGCTTAGGAAAGAGGGAGGACAGAGGTCATGTTCAATTTCTAGCATAGAAGGACCATTTCCCTGTAATAGTGAAAAGCACATTCACTATGAGAGTGCAGAGACATCTGGGGGACATGAGCTATGTTCAGCTTTCTAGTAATAGATGCTAAAGTGTATTGGGGTTTTGGCAATGCATTAGACACATCTTTAATAAAATGCCGTAAAGTTTCAGGTTTTCCCTCCTCCCTGCCCCCACTGTGGTTGTAAAACACTTGTTTTATGAGAAGTTTGCAGAGGAACTGGTTGTTGAGCACAGTCTAGACATGCAGAGTTACAAGTTTTAAGGTGTTTGTACATTTGCTAGGAAACACTTTGAGCTTTTTTTAGGTCATAATCCCACACTTTCCCTTATCAGTTGCTCTTAAGAGGGTGTAATCACGTACCTGATCAGGAGTCTGGGTCCACTATCACTATGCAACACTGTGGGTTAAATCCGTGAATGGAATGTACCTCTGGACTTCAGGCTCAATCATAAATAGTAGACCCAACAGCAGTGAAATTCACCTTTGTTAAAATTGTTGTCACAATAGGAATGATCAACACATTTTATTGAATTTTCTTTTAAAATTGTTATTTCTTCAAAGGTATTAAAAGTTCACTAATTGTATTCTGCACTAATAAGGAGGAAGAGGAGGAAAAAGAATTGAGTTGCTGCTATCAGTGGACAATATTTTGCTTTCTTCTTTATGTTGGAGTTGACATTTATGGAATGGTACACTGTTATTGCATTAATAATGGATTATTATTTCAGAGGAAAATTTTTATTCATTGCTATTTTAGTTTGAAGCAGAAAGCTTCCATATCTAAAGCAAAACTCAGATATCGCTATTGATGCGTAACAATTCATTTCCTTGTTCAGTGTGTTTTGAAATTGTTTTATCATCCTCCTTTATTAGGATGTATTATATTTAAGAGCAATCTACCTGGTATTTCAGGCACAGGATGCTGGATAACCTAATGGATAGGAATAGTGGAATTGGAACAAATAGTATTTTTCTTTCTTTGCTGTTGCATATGGGCAAGACAATTCACCTTTCTGTTTCTGTTTTCCATCTACAAAACAGGTGTAATGGTAATTCTTTCAATATCTACTGATGAAATTTTGAGATAAGCAATATTTTGTTTTACAGCAGCACCCATGGTGGATACTGACATATTTGCATCACAAGTCCTACAACATTAAAGAGAATTTAAATACTAGTGATTTGATAGTAAAATGTTTTCAGAAAGAAATTCAGAATTAGTACTGATGAGGTTTTTTCAGACACTTGTGACTGATGTGGGAGTGTCTTAGGGTAGCTGAATATCAGCTGGCTGGTTAGTACCTTGAGAATGAGTATTGCCAGATTATACATGTCTGGTTTAAATCTTGAACAAAAGATGGGCCTTTATTGAGTTGTTCAGGTGTTCTGTTGGGATCCAGGCAGAGTGTAGTTTTAGCAACATCTGAGGATGCTGGAAAAAATCCCCAACCAACTAATTTCCCTAGTGAGTCTATTTACATTAGGATTGGAGAACCTCTGGCCTTTCCAAATAAATTTGTAGATTGCAAGACTGAGAAGTTCCCTGCAAACAGTCGTGGCTGTGCTCACCCTCAAACAGCTGAATAATTCCACTGAAGTCACTGAGTCTGCTGAACTGAATAAAGGTTTTCAGCACTAAACTTTGCAGGATTTATCTTGTTCCTTTTGAGGACAGTCATGGAAATTCTCCAGCAGGATGTGAAGTCTGAAGTGCTCTCAGGTATTTGAGAGATGATTCTTGCTCACCTGCACATTGTACGGAGTTGTGTAAATTGGTTTCAGGTGCAGTGGAGTAGGTGGGGGTAGTTGAATGCTGAAGATTGTGAGACAGTATAGAAAGAATTCAAGTAGACTGTCAGCCTGCACAGGTTATTTATCAGAGGTGACAATCAGGCTTATTATTTGTGACTTGCCAAGTCTGGCCAGTTTAATCAATTGCCACAGAAGAGCATTTATATATGTAGAATTTGATGACAAAATTTGGGAAATCATAGTTTGAAGTACAAATTGCACCTTAAATTTTCAGAGTTTGCTTCATGTGTGACCCTGCTTCGGTAATGTACTTGTATCTTTGTAGACAGCAGAGTCAGTATTTTGTTAGTGAAAATCACTTGCTGTGGTTTGGGTGTTTTGTTGATATATCTGAAACAGCCACTAACACTTTTAAAAATATACCTTCATTTTTCTGTTTAAAGGACAAAGTTTTATTCTAAAATGAACTCAAATATTAAAACCCATTTTTTCCAACAATATTCCATTTGAAAGGAATATTTTTCTTCATCTAGAGAACAAGCCAATATGGCTTAATTTGTAAAATTTGTTTATACAATGGCATTTTCTGTCTACACAGTGCCTGGGATATGTCTTAGCACATAAATAATAGAATAAATAAAAGCTTTTGTATCCAAACAGCTTATGTTTATATTTCTCAGTAAGAAGTGTGTGTGTGTGGAGAATGATTCTTGTAGCTTTGAGAAACTGAGTATATGCTTTGTCTAGTAAATTATGTCATTCGTTATCTTGGTAAATCCCAGAGCAGCAACTACATGACAGTTTTCCTTTAGAACAGTAAAGATCAGGTCCTGTTTCTGTGGAAATAATTTTAACTTATGCTAAGTTCTCTACCCTTCTCAGTTTTCTGAGCTTGGGTTTTGTAGAAGAGAGTTAACCAGAGACAATGTTGTGATCTGGTAATGCCTGTGCAAACTGGATTATCTTCCCAGTGTTTTGCAAGGAAATAATGATGGTTTGAAAGCTTTTGCATGCCTTTCTTTGGTAGATCTTTCATAAATTCCCTGCTTTGCTTACTGATACGCCTCCAGAAAGAGTATGGCAGGACATTTTCTCATATCTTCTTTTAAGCTGTAAAATGTATGTTTCTGGTGCTTTGTTATGCTGCACTGTGACAGACAAGTAGAGATAAAAAAATGCTACACTTACAAATACTTACAATAATATATTCTTTAAATAACAACTTCTAACATCCTCTCTTCTTTCATCCTTCATCTCTGCAGTGAGGGAGTGATATCAGGGAGTGAAAATCATTCTGACTTCTTCATATAAGTGATGTGAATTTGATCTAATGTGGTTACTATATAATTCCTCAGGCCCTCAAGTACAAATAGATTAAAAAAAAAGTCCATTATATTGTTCATGTGAGTTGAGAGGTGACCACTGGAGTTCAGACTGTGAGAAACAGGCAAAGAGATGTGCTACATTTGCATTGTTGTGCACAGGTTGATGTGTTTCCTCAAATGCTGGCACAGAAATGAAAGAAAAGATCCTGTTTACTTTTAAGGTCAAAGTATCTGGGAAGGATTCTCTAGAGAAACAATTGCCATTTCCCATTTTACTCTATGACTGTGGGATGGGAAATGGAATTTCAAGATTTTTACCTCCTGGGAAGTCTGCCTGAAGAAGGTAAAGATTGTGGTGGAGTCATTGGACCAAGAAAGTTAAGCAGATAAAATCATTTAACCTACTGAGGATAGAGTGTATTGCTTTCAGCCTTATATTGTTAGACTGGTGAAGATGTCAAAAACAAGGTGTGCTCATCCCTTTTAGAGCAATTCAAAATGTAACTTTTCTGATCCTTATAAGACTATATCAAAATCAACACACTTGCATTCTGGCTGTGTGTCAAGGTCTCTGCACCTTATTGATACTTAGTTTGAATAAGACTTAATTAAATCTATGTCACATTGCTTTTAATTTGAGCATCTCTGCCCACCTAATTAAGGGAGAGCTTAACCTGTGGAAGTGCTAAAAGCTTGTACAGAAAGAATTGCCTGCTCCTGCTGTGACTGGGGCAGCAGTATAAACCTAGAGAGGACAAGAAGTTAGCAGCAGAGTGCACAAGTTGAAGGAATAGATAGTTTCAAGTTTCTAAATTAGCATTGCACACCAAACTTAGCAGATGCATAGATAAGTCTGGCAGATATTTCCAGCAGTCTTTAATGTCACTCTAAGTTTTGGATTTGCATTTGATTTTGTTCTGTATTTGACTACATCTTTACCTCTGTTCTGCATTGTCTGTTTCGGTGTTTGCGGTTGATTGATAGTGTTTTGTCTTGCAGTAATGTGTCCTAAATGCATATACATAATTTTTTTTTCCTGATTTAGAGCCCATTGGCAGTTTCTTTGCCTGCTAGTCACAGGTTTCTCAGAAATGCCAGTAAGATTTTCTGTTCCTTTGAATGTTTCTAGATGGAGCAATGTCCAAATTGGGTTAGGAAAGGCACAGCAATCTGGGCTTGAGTTGGTTTGTAGATTGTGGTTGCTCAGATCCCCTCTTGGGATAAAGGGAATCAGTCTATTAGGAAGCCTGATATAAGTGGGTGTTTTCTAGAGATCTACAGGATAAAATGTTAAACTGACCCTTCTCCTAACATATGGGCAGCATGTTCTAATGAGAATTATGAGTACAATCTGGGAAGTTCCTCAGAGTGTTTATGATTGCGTCTGCCTCAATAAACAACTCTTTGCCAGCTCTTTTCTGTCTCGGTGCTTTGATTTTGTGGGCAATTTCCGTCTGCGTAATATTGATGAGTCAGAGTATTGTCAGCTGGAGAACCTCAAATTATATGAAAGGACATAGAGTACAAAATATTTTCTAGTGTTTTGAGAAGAGACGATGACATTCTGACAATTGGAAGGTAATGTGCAGGGCACCATACTATGCATTTCTGATGTATGTTTTGGGAGCAATATCCTCAGCTGGACTGGTGTAATTTTTGGGAAGCCACTTCTCTGGTTAACAGCCATTTCCATAATGCTATTTACAGTGAATTCTCACCATGTCATCATTGGAAATTAATGTTTGATAAGAAGTGATTTGCACCTGGAAAAGTAACTTTTATAATACCTGGTGTCAAATTTTCAACTCTTCCTTAGAGTACCTCTCTTTCATGTTACATTTAATAGCTTTGTGTTATAAAAAGTGAGGGCTTTTGTGTAGAGTCTCAACTGTAACTTTCAGATTGGGATTACTTTGTATCCTGAAAGCTGTTGTCTTAATTTCATCATTTGGCTTTAACTTGTAATGACTGAAACACGTTACCATTTACCATCCAGTAGTTGCACTTTGATGATTGTTGAGGGTCTTTTGGAGCTCAGGATATTGGATGATTCTATGATCTTTCTTATCACTAAGGTTCACAATGGGCTTTTTTTAGGGATGTAGGCACTAATTTCTAAGAATATGCTCACTGTAGTTTCAGTCTTCTTTCCTAAATTCGTAATTGGTATAAAACTGGTCAAAGTTTGCAGTGACCAAATTTGTATAGTTCTGGAAGAAATTACTGTGTGGGTGTTGCAGTCCAGGAAACCAGTGTATACCTGAGCTGCTCTGAGGGCCTTTTATGAGCCCATGGTTATTTATTGTAACTATAGAAAGTCTTTTATGTTAGTAGGCTGTTATCCAGTGCTAATTAAAAATGACAGTCACTATTGTTGTAAATAGTAACCATTGACTATGCAGTAAAAACATCTGAAGAAGCCTATTAACTGAAAATGGCTAAAAATATGCAGTGCAGATATTAATTTGTCCCATCGTCCTGAGCAGTTTGCCTACAACTTAGGAACCTACCCAGTGTTTTATCTTAAATTAGCTTTTTTTTTTTTTTTTTCTTTTCTCATTATCAGTCTTTGCATGTGTTTTAGAGCCTTGAAAGGAAAGGTATGTGGTGTGGAAATGGTGTAAACACTAGGTACTATAAGTATCAGATAATTTTAATATGATTTTTAAGAAGTACTTGTAGAGTTCTAGCTTTGACTTGCTGCACTTTCTTAGCAAAAGTGTTACATATTTCATTAGCTTGGGACTGCAGTAAAATTTTAATTTAGAAATAGTGTTATACCCAGTTCCTTGTTAAAATAATCCTGTGTATTGGTTTCAGTGCCATGAAAGTTTTACACAGTTTGCTGTGTGATTCAGTATTTTTTCAAATTGGTGTTCCCACTGATGTCAAGACTGATGGTAAAAATGGGTCTCATAAAAAGTAGGATAAGGCAGTAGATTGTAATTCAGCATTATATTTTTTCAGTTGTTCAGCATTGATACATATCTCTGGATAGGACAGTTAACTCGAGATTAAATTAAAACTAAATTCAGTTCAAATTTTAAGTGAAATAAAATACTGGCACATTAGTTATCACTATGCAGTAACAAAGAAATTGTCTTTTATTATGTGTTTGCTGATTCTCTAAGGAAGAATATTGTTCTTTCATAAAACCATTATGAGTAATGGAACTGGTGTCTATACAAAATGAGTCTGTATGGGGTTTTAACAAAACAGTGATGTATCAAAGCAGGTGCTTTCCAGCAATAATTTTTTTTGTTAGATGCAGTGCATCTCTTCAGCTTTACAGGTGCAGCTTGTCAGCAGAATAAACAAACATCCTGTTGCTGTTTAGTTGTGCTACCAAACTAAATAACAGGACATTCAACCAAAAGTATTTTGCATTGTCCAGGACAAACATCCACGGCAATTGGCAGCCATGTGTCCCAAAGCACTCTGTGATGGAGGTTTTCCTCCTCAACACTGACTCTGAGGAATTGGGAAGTTTGTTCTAAACAAGCGTCGGGGGGGAATTCCTGCTGCAGTTCTTGTGTGGGAAAAGAACTCATCATGTTGCCAATTGCAAAACCCAGATCCAACAAGAATCTGAAATTTGAATTGACAAGCCAAAAGCTTCCACTGATTGAGTTTTCAGAGATCCAGGTACAATCCAAAAATCTTGAAAGTTTTCTGTTTTCAGAAGTGTGTAGTAGAACTCCATGGGAGATTAGTCTACCCAGCCTGGTTATAGTGCCTTATTAAACCAAATTATGGACCAGTTTTCTGTTGGGCACTGTGTCAGTATTGGGGGGAAAAAAAGTGTATCCTGAGGAGTCTGACAGAGCATGAAACAGGAAACTAAAGGTGGATTCACACAAGCTTTCGTCAGGGAACTGGGGGAGTGAACAGAAAGTTCTCTGCAGGCCTGACCTGTGGTGCTGATTAATGGTAGTGACACTTCTACAAACAGTAGAATTGCAGTGATGTGCTGAGCTGGTTGTAGTGAAAGGCTTTTGTGGGCTCTGAGGGACTAAGAGATTGCAGGTAAAATGATACTAGATGGTGGTCTCAAAAATATCTACCTTTCTTTTTATCATACTGATGAGAAAGAAGACTCAGACTCATCAGTGTCTCTGCATCCTGCTCAAAGTAGAAGCTGCAATGGATTTTTCTTCTTCAGAGCAAAAAGTGTCCTACATACAGCAAGTTCTGTAGTCACCTGATTATTTTTATGATCCTTCCTCTTGTCTAGAGAAAATATCTGGGATCTTTTCACCAATTGCACTTAATGTTTAAACTGTAAAATTTACAGTCTTCATCTTCTCCTTTCCACGTGGTGCGGGGATGGATTTTTTTGCCAAGACCTAATATCTATTTAAGCAGAGCAGAAAATTCACTAAGCCTGGAAATAAAATAATGCATTAAAATGGCAAGAGTTGCTGCAACCCACTTCCTCTCCAGTGAGAAGCCTTTCCTATTCATTCTTTTCATTGCTTTTCCCTTATTAGTGATGGTTCTTTGATACCTTGTCAATCCCTTACCTGGGGAGGGTATGATAGAGTCACTTAAATTATAGGGCAAGAGGGAGTGGGAAATTGCCACCTTATTTTTGTGGCTGCTGTTTGTCAAAGTAGGCATGATTCCATTTTGCTGTTCTTTTTGACTGGGGATTTGCTATTGCAAGATTTGAAATAAACTACTAATCATTTGTATTTGCTTATTTTTGCTTTCCAAATGCAAGACATTGTATTTCACAGGGTACTGTTTTTCTAAACACAGACTTCATGATGTAGGCTGTTTGGAGATGTGTGTATTTTAAGATCAATAATGTAATAAAGCATTTTAGACACAGTCCTGTGCAAAGTGAGATGTTATAACAGATGTCTCACAATTAGGTGTTTAAAAAAATTGGTGTTGACCAAAACTTTTTAAAAAAAATTCTTCATTTGGGATTAGGGAGGATGTGTGGAGTGATCTGATAGAAAGAAGATTGAATATAGTTATCTTTGTTAAGTCTGTAATATACTTCATATGTAAAAGCAGGAAAAACAAAAGAGGGGTGCTGTCAGTTTTCAGTTCTTTGTGTTTCAAAGTGTGGCCCCTTCATTGCAGGTCTGTGCATCCTTGAGAGTTGGGTTAAGAGTTATGCTGTGATATTCAAATTATTGAGCAACTTTCTGCTTCAAGTGTTTGAGTGAGCTCAGGAGGAAGAAAAAGTGAATTTGTTCCCTCCTCTGCCTGGTTTTGGGCGATTAGGCTCACACTTGATTTTATAACATTTAGGCAGCTCTTACATTTACTTCTAATTCCAGATAATTTTTAGGAAGATGGTTGGTTGTGGGCATGCACTTCAGGCAGAGGTACATTTCTGTGGGGAAGTATGCTTCTTTAGTGAGGAACTGATGCTGGAAATGCTTAAATTCTTCTGTGGTCACTGAAAAAAATCAGATGAACCCTTGGGTGTTTCAGAAATTTGTGTTAAAACAACACTGATATCTCAGGGCTTGTGTCTCCTGGGTGAAGTGGTTACTGCTTTTATGAGTTATAGATCTCCATACTACAAGACAGCAGAAAGAAAATGTGTGATTTAAAGATGACATAGAAACTTTTATTGCTCTAGATTCAATTTGTTGGATGAAACTATTGTTATATCTGATGCTGATCAAGTCATAGGTTAAGGTGATAGTCACATTTATCCAGTGTGTGTGGCTTTCTGATAGTTTGATGTGGCTTTAATGGATTTGGATTATGGTTGATGAGCTACAAAGATGACGTAGACCTGAAAGGTAAGGCAATAACCACCACTTCTGTCTTGTGGCTTAGTCAGCTTTCCAGCACAGCAAAACCCTGCCAAGCAATAGAAAACCTTGTTAACATCTGTTGGGTATTAAAACATATCACTGGTATTGTAATGACTTGTTCCTCTGAAAGCTGAACATTGTTTCCTCCTTCTACTTCTGTTGGAATTGCTAAGGGATAATCTTGGGGATACAGAAATGTGGTGTAAGTCATGGTATTGCCAAGTGATTACTAGGACAAAATTAAGAGATAAACAAAGGTGTTAAGACAAGTTGTTTTTAATAAAAGTTTGGCTGACATAAAGTCCTTTTCTGAGCCAGAACAGGCAATAAAGTTATTTAGAGCCAGAATTTTCAATATTCATGACCTAAAGTTTGGAAATAATCTTAAAAAAAATCACTTTCGCTCTAAAGAAAGTTTGTGACTTTTTCTATTTCTCTATGATGGATTGCTGGAAGAATTATCTTGGAAAAACAACAGCTGCTTTCAGCTTTTATTTGGGTCAGATGGTTTTGTAATATAGCATGTTTAATACTGAGACAGAAATGGTTCTGTAATTATAGAAATGCCTTTCTGTGAAGTGACATAAATTGATACAGCCATGAGAGGGATGAGTGAGCTGCACACCAGTCATGTGTTGTGGTCCTGGAGCAGTAGAAGTGCTGACAGAACTGTTCATAGGTATTTGTTTTCCATCAATATGAGTACTGTAGGAAAAGGGAATGCAAACTGCAGTTGTGCACTCTTGATGTTCCATAACAAGAACATCTTCTCCTTATGTGCAGACCATCTTCTTTCATTGATTAGCTTCTTGGCTTTCACTGTGACTGCAGCTTCTCATGGGTAAATTTTGACTGTTTTTAAGTCAGACTCAGTGAGGCTTTCAGACAAGTTGTCAACCTCATTAGGTCCCACAGGAAACAATCCAGTAAGAAAGTATGTGTCAGTGTGATAGTTGTATGGGAAAAATCTGATTTGTCAATTTGCTCATAATAAAATTGTTGTGTATTACTTCACCTGTTGTGATACTGAGGTTAGCTAAAATATTGAGACCAAAGAAACCCTTTAATTTCTCACATTCAGCTTTTTAAAATGTTTATTTGATGTGAGGCTGTTCTAGGATTCTTTCAAGATTTTTTTTTTGTTTGTTTGTTTCCCAGTACTTTATGTTACACCGGATTTTGTTGCAAGACATGAAATTTTACTAAATTGTATTAAATTTCCAAGACTTAAGTCTTGGAAAACCTGGCTTAAAATAAAAGAACTAATTAAAGTTTAATCTGAAGAGAAGTTTATTAAGGGTTGATGTGACAGCTTTTAGGTGTGCAAGAAGTATTTATAGAGATGTGGTAGGAGAGTACAAGAAATACTGAACTTGGATCAAAGCAAGAGAGAGTCAGGCAGGTTGAACTTAGTGTTACCACCCAACCAGCAGATATTTGTTTTGTTGTTTTGGGTTTTTTTAAGCATAATGGTACAGAAACTCTGGGGTCCTCTGCCTGGAAATCCTACCCAGTCTCTGTTGCCTGAGACCTTGATCTTCGGTTTAGAAAACTCAGTGTGAGTTGGGGGACGAGGATCGGGGCTTGGGAAAGGAGCAGGCCAGGTGACCTCTTGAGCTCTTCCTTCCAGAAGAGCTGTGAGATGTTTCAGTACCTCTCACTTTTTTGTTTGTCTGTTGGTTTTTTTTTTTTTATTTTTTAAATTATGCTTTTTAACGAAGGGGTATAACTCTGACAGCATGCTTTATTTGTCTTTTGGCATACGTGTTCTGGGGCAGTTCAAGTGTTGGCAATGACTACCATATTTAACCAATTTCCAGTATGAAACTATGAGTGCTATGTGCTATCAGTTAAAGATTCAATCTGTCCATTTAATTAAAGTGTGCTTTAATACTTCCTAGTGTGTGCAAGGACATGAGTAGGCAGTGTTTGGGAGCACCAGTCTATGAGTTGGTGCAATTTTGGTTTTTGTCACTTTTCAAAAAGTCTTTTTTCAGAGCATGCCAGCTTTCCCTATTCCACAGTTTTGCTTAAAGATGCGAGATGCAGCTCTGGAACATTTTCATCCTGTGGTTTTATTATTTTTTTTTAAATCTGGTGTGGCCTGCTATTTTATGAACTCTCTGAGTGCATTTGTGTAAATGCTTATTCAGCCCTCATGGGTTTATTCATGACTGTATTGCTGAAGCATTTGTGGGAGTTCATTATGTTCCATACTTCCACATGAATTAAGTTGTTTTCTGAGAAAGTGGAGTTTTTAAAGAATTTTCCTCTTGGTTTCCAGAGCTGTTTGGCCTACTGTTGTGTTATTGTGCAGTTGCTGCTGGGGCAGTGAAAGCTCAGCATTTGCAGACCTTCTCCTTCCGCCCAGGCACTGATTTAGATGCTGAATTCCAGGACAGGTGGGTGGGAATTGGGCTGCATGGTTCAGGCTCCACTCTCATTGTTTGCACCCTTTCATTCCTCTTCTGGAGGCCCCCTCTCTCCCCTCCCATCCCTCCAAAGATGAGAGATTTAATGAGAAAACCTTAATGTCCTCGTAGCGTAGGCTTAGTCACAGCAAATGAGTGAACCTAATTAGACTCTTGAGGAGAACGGCTCTATTTACTGTTCCACCTGAAAACTGTGCCCAAAAATCTGATGATGAGATTTATGTGTTTGTCCTTAAGGGCAATTCTGTCTCGAATTTTAGGGCTGTGGGAATTTTTGCTATCTCATATGTCTGGCCAGACAATTCAGAGTTATGCTGGAGAAACAGTAATTTTTCCTTTATTCTCATGGCTGGAGTGTTTAGTGAGTTTTAATTAATCTGGATCTTGAGCGGTCCACCTGGAGAAACAGTCTGATGAAATTGGTCAAATGAATTTTTAATTAGAGCACACACCCACTAATGGCTGTCCTTTTTTGTTATTTAAGGTTTTATCTACTGCAAATTTTTACTCAAAGGACCTTAATTTTTTTTTCTTTTACAGCTGATTTGTTTTAGTAGTGTCTGGATGGAACTGCATTCCCTTGCTATGTTAAGGGGGAAAAAAAATCAAATTTCTGATGTGGAAATACTTTAATGTTGTTAGACTGTGCAATTTGAACTGTTCATTAATCCAAAGATTTAAGAAGACTTTTTTCCCAGACTGTTTTCAATGGCTGATTGACAGATAAATTCTTGAGCTTTCCCACAGGGCCGAATTTTTTTTTTTTATACTTTCAAACCTGGTTCTTTTTGTCTGCCTCTTCTCAGCATCAAGTTCTTGAAACTTTCCTTTTGGATGATTTAAGAACTGTCTGCTTTGCGCTGCTGAAGCAGCCCATGGAAACATGGCAGTGCTTCATGTGGTTCTGAAATCAAGAGCCAGGCTGTTGGAATGTGCCCTGTTAGTCTAGCAAGGACTGTGATTTGTTTGGTTATTCCCAAATTAAACCTGATTTATGCCCACAGAAGCTACTTAAACTTCTAAGATCTCTCTGTTTTCCACCTTCTTACTTTCAAATGTCTGTAGAAGAAAGTATGTTTCTGGATATCAAAACAGGTGGAACCACTTAGCCAAGAAACTTTAAAAATAAATTAGTGGAGTGTCTGGTATCTTCCCCTAGAATCATGTGGGTTTTCCTTGCTGGAAAAGTCTGGTCAAATTCAGAAATGAATCTGGGCTCTTAATCTTTTGTTTTGTTGAGAGTGAGTGTGTCCTATTCCACTTATTACAGAGTATTCACTGGATTGGCTAGAGTAGTCCTGTTGCTTGAAAATGGAGTTCTTACTGAGTCCTCTCACTATGTTTTACATTTTTTCCAGGCCTGGTCCAGAAAATGGCTCTGTGTTGTAGTAGTACATTTGTGATGTTTATTAAAATTAATTAGAAAACGAACATTAAAATAAAATAATTGTATATGTTTGTATGTATGTATGTATGTAGGAATTGTTATGCTCCTGAAGTAACTTGACCCACAGAAAATCATGTTAGGCTATCAGAATGATTTCTGAAAATGTCTTCTGTAGAAAGAATTAATATTAACTTTACCCACCATAGGTAGGTGGTATTGCTCTGTTGTTCACTTTGCTTTTTCTGTTACTTTTTATGCTGCAGCTGAACCTCTCTAGTATATTAAAAGTTAACAGAGGATATTTATGTAGTACCTAAATCTTAAATTACAGCTTATATGGTTTTACTTTTATACTAGGGATGTTGGAAAGGAATTTGTAGGCTGTTTTGTAAATGTGCTTGCATATTGTCAGTTACAATAGTGAGTATCTCACTGTGTTACCAGCATTACTCATAAACTTACAATCCTTGTTTTTCATTCTGTGTGCACATTGATACAGGAAAATTGCAGGCCAAGTATGCTGATTCTCAGAAAAGTTTATTAAGTTTTCCTTTCTGTGGTTCTAATTTGTCTAATTCCCAAATGCTTTAAATTCAAGGTTGAAAATAGATTTTAATACATATATTTTAGTGGAGGTTTTCAGTAAAAGAGGAGTATTTAAAATAATATGCCAGAACTTTTTTGTAGTTTTAGGTATTTGTAGTGTGTAAGTATTTGACACTAGGAACTCTTAAGAAATAGTTGTTTTTAAAGAGGAGGGGAAAGGAGGAAGCTAACAAAATGCTTTCTTTTGTTTTGACTTTTTTTCTCACTTTGCAGTATTTAGAATGATGACACTTCTATGTGAAGATTAGATTTTTTTTGTTAAATAGGAATTAAGAAAATAAGCTTAGGTATTTGAAAATGAGAAATAGAATTGTAGAAGCTCTGATCTTCTGTTCTTTCACTGGGGACTGGTGGGAGAGCTGGTCAGAGGCAGCTCAGCACAACCAGGATGGAGAAGTTAAATAAACCAGCACTCTTAAATAAACCAGTGAGACTTTGCAATACACTTGGTGCTTTCTGGAAGTACCTAGAGTGTATGAAAAGCACTTGGATGTTTAGTTCTGTAAAAGCTGGCTAACAAGTTGTGTGTTTCACAATTTACTTTATTTGCAATACTTAGGTTACTATTTGATTGCTCGTTATTTTAATTACAGCCAGTAAAGTGACAACAAACTGCCAAAAATTATGCAGCCTTGAATTCTGTTTATTGATTTCCAGGAATGAGCATAGGAGCTGCTCTGATTTGCAACACCAAAGGTGGAACAAAGAGATGGAAACGGCAGAACAGAATTCTTTCCAGTATTTCAAACAAACATCTTTTGTTGTAATATAGCTCAGTCAGGGATTTTGCTATTAAAAAAAAGTAAATTAAAAAGCCTCAATTTGATTTAAAAAGAAGCTTTGCAATTTTCTCATTAATGTCATTTGATGTTGTTGGAACATGCAGTTTGTGACTAACAAATCGATCAAATCTATTAGCCAAGTGTTAATTTTATACTAGTGTGGGATGTTGCAAATAGAAAAGTAAAGGCAACTTAAAAATTGGCATCAAAATAAAATTGCATGTAGCATTAAAAATCTCTACAATATTTTCAAGAATTCCATGGAGAAGGTTTTTCTCCATCTCAGAAAAGGTTAGAAGATTGTAGTGAATCTCCAGCTGAGGAACATTTGAAAAAGGAGGGCAGATATCCATGCTTTCCAATACTTGTTGGAAATTTAGGAAGATTGCACTTGGAATTTTATCTGGTTATCAGTTTATTGGAATTTGCCCCAAGTGTTTTCATCAAAACCTGAAAATAATCACTGCATTCAAACAGAAACCTCAAAAAGTCAGTTGAAGAGGTTCTGGCTATGAACCTGTAGTCCATTAAAATGACATTGCTGTCAAAATAAGAACAGAGGAGTAGAAAATGAAAATAATTGGACTATTGAATTATTCAGTTCTTTAACCCTTCCCATTCCCTGGGAGAAGATCACACGCTGAATTGAGACCAGGGGAAATGAAACACACGGTGGCAGGACAAATGAAACACTGTTCTGATGTGTCATGTGTGAAAATACAGTTTGATGTTCCCTCCTTCCTTATCCTCTATTGAAGTCTAATTCCTTTTGGCTGTTTCAGCTTCACTCATGACGTAAACTGCGCTTAAGAGGTTGCTGGGATTTTTGTGGTCGATTGTTTGTTTTCTCTTTGATTAAAAAAACGCAAACATTTCAGCATTGTGTTGCACTGTGCATTCCTGTGAACAGTTGCATCAGCATAGCTGGGAGTATTTATGGAGTGAAGCCCTAAGGCCTGCTCTTGTTGCCCAGAGACAATTTATATCTGTTTGTTTTGTAGTCTCTGTCCATCATTGTCACTGCCCATGTGGCAGAGCTGCTATGGCAAATACAAAACTTTTCACTATCACTAATGTTCCGTGTGACAGAATTTTTATTCCTTCCATTTAAAAAAGGGTGCTGGAGGGCTCAGTGAATGCACAGTGCATGCTAAAATAAGTGAGGAGGTTTCCAGAGTAAAACCCTCAGAATGTGGTAAATGGATATGCTGTTCACTCTGATGACATCCTTTATTATTTATCTATATATTCTGTTGTCACCAGGATTTCTGCTTCGTTCAGGGTGCTGGAGGTGTCATTTCTTGTTTGTGTCCATTTCTGGGCAGCCTGTTTGTGGCAGCCCAGCACTCTGGTGTGCAGATGGTTCAGAAGTCATTGCTTATGAGATCTTTTACCTGCAAAACCAGGAATGTGCATGCTTTTCAGGAAGTGGCTGCTTTTCCTGGATAGATCTGTTCCTCAGCATGCAGCAATTGTGGGTATCAGTTAAAATCAGAAAAGCTGTTTTCTGGAGAAATGAGATGGATGTTTCTTCTGTTCTTCCAATGCTAGAAAGGTTTGTGATGGCTGGTTTTTTTTTTTTCCTGGGGTAGCTGCCAGCTTTGGCAATCTGTTCTTGAGCCAGTCATTCAGCTGGGCACGGCTGTAACCTGACCCAGCAAACAATTGCCTCCAAGAGGGGAAATCCCACTCCCCCTCCTGAAGCTGTCACTTCTCTTCCTTTACATCAAACCTTCTGCTTGCCAAACTAGTTTAGCTCCTAAGTCAGCAGGAGTCAGTAATTTTTGTGGTTATCTTAGTATTGTTTTTGTTCTTTGGGATATGTTGGCTTGCTGGATAGTTAAATACCAAGCTGTGCAAGTGAAGAATGAAATCTCTTCTCTGGGAGAAGTGAAGGGAGATACTTAAAAATAACCTTCTTTTCGCAGCTGTGACTGATCATACCTTTAAGACAGGCCTTGAATATTGGACTGTATGAATAATGCCCTTTGAGAAGTCAGGTCTAACAATCTTATATTGGCTATTTGAGTCATTTAATGCCTCTGAACTTAACCCTCTTGTGCCTTAGTTTAATTATTTTGCGGATTGGAAAAGATACTTTCTTCACAATATATATTCTATGAAAATAAATGAATGTATGAGTATTCAGGTATTGCAGTTGAAAGTGGCACAGAAAAGCACATTAGGATTTTCTTTTTGGGAGCAGGATTTGAATCATGCACAATAAAATTCTTGAGGAATAAGGTGGGATTTCTCTCATGAGGTTTCTTCCTATTTAGAAAAATGCAGAGCATGTTACTTTCTAATTTTAGTGTTTCCTAACTTTGACATGCCTGATTTTGCACCCTTAATCATGTTCATTTAATCTGACTTAATTGTGTCAATTAAATGTTCTGTGCACTAAAATGTAATTGATAAGGTACTAAGAACAAGCCTTAAAAGAAGGCTGGGATTTGGGATGCATGTACTAACCATGTTTTTCTGCTAGTCAGTAATTTTAGCATTGATTTTAATGTAAGTTATGCAAAATACTGATAGTTCTTTGGATGAGTAAGTGTTTATTGAGTCTTTAAACACCTTATTCCCTTATTTCCCTAATATATAGCGGCTAAATATTAGAGTTTTCAAAAAACGAACCAATGTAAAACTAGAATTAAAATAACTAAATATTTTTGCTATAACCACCGGTAAAGTGATTTTAACTAGAAGTTTCATTATCAGGGAGCTATCTCCTGGTTGCTTACCAAAAATCAGTTTAAGAAGTTTTTACAGGATTTTGTACTTGATGACAAAACTGTGAAACAAAGTACAAGAGAGAGTAGAACCACAATAAAATTTTGTGCTCACTCTCATTCTTTTAGCCCCCATTTCCTGCTCCCTCACTGTAATTTTGATTCTCCTGCTCTTAAACCTGGTGCTTCTGCCTCTTTTCTGTTTGGGGTGAGCACAGCTCAGGGCTGTAACCACTGCCTGGGATGTTCATCTGTGACCTGGCTGATGTTCAAATATCAGGCCTTGGATCTCCAGTAATTTGGAAGTCAGAGACAATCAGAGCTATTGCTGCTGACCAAGTGTTTTGCCAACCTCTGAATGTTCGCTGGACAAGAAGTTTTCAGGAACTAATCCAGCTGCTGCTTTGAAAAGTAACCCTAAACCACTTTTGTTTTGGGCTGAACTGCCTACTGGTCAGTATTTTTGACCAACTGCAAGTCAACTACTTGGAAATGATTAAACACATTTCCTGTTGCAAACAATAAGTTTAAAGTAAAAATTAATTTCAGCTCTTGACTTTTTATAGTGTGTAACTGCTGTAACTGGAGACTACCAAGGGACATAGTAATAAAGAGAGGATTACAGCCAGGGAAAGCAAATGCTCTTTCTCAGTGCTGTTTTTTCTAAAATCTTCTCAAGACAAATCTGTGTTTTCAGAGCCCACAGATCTGGACAGTGGGAGGATGTTTGATCATGCTGAGAGTTTAAATTTAATTTTTACTTATTCACTGGAGATATTGTAATTCATGTTTGAGACTTGACAAAGTAAGAAATTTATGTTGCTGGAAAGCATAACAGATAGACTGATACAGCAGTTCAGGCATAACAGATGGCTGAGTTTCAGGAATGGAATGAAAACTAAAGTGAGATTATAAGCTAGGTATAAAGAACATCCAAAGTCCTGATGCAAGAGAAAATAGTAAGAACTGCTTCAAGGGTCACTATTGGGCACATTTAAGAGTTTGTTTTTTCAAGCTCTCTACAGTCCAATGATGATTACTCTATAATTGCATTCAGTGAGTTTAAACTATATTGCTTTGTGCTCTGATCCTGATTGTGCTAAAACAGATAATTTATGAGAGGCTGGAGCACTGATGTGCTCCCCTGCAAAGTGAAAAAAGGTTCTTTACATTCAGTTCCTCTAATGACATCGAGGAGTTACAATATCACACTGTAAATAGAAATATAATAATGAATTGTAGAATAGAACAACAAAAACCATATTTATATGGGGAATACTTTGAAATAGAAGTCCTTGACTAGCAATCCCAATTATTTTTTGCACAGCTGCTTGCATTCCAGCAGAAGAATGTCTTGTTTTGAATTAGCTTCATGTAGTTCAACAGGGAGTCTTATTTATAGATCAAAAGTATTCACATGGATCTAATCAGGAATGATATAAATTAATGTCTCATCATAAACAAGTGCAGAGACTTGTAAAGTTTCCCTAATATTCTCTTTGCCAAGTTAGACAAGTAGTTTACAGCTTCTGCGCATGGCACGAGCAGATCTGCTCTGCTCTCTGAACAGTTGTTTTCCATTTCTAGCAGGTGGCAACATGTATTTGTTTACTGGCTTAGTGGGATACTTGTATGAGAAATATTTCTGTAGCCTGAGAATAAGGCAGTAGGAATGTTGGCTTTACAGTAATTGTGTGCCATGAAGCTGGGAAATGAACACTGCCTCCTCACCTTGAGTAGTATAATCCTCTTGAATAACCTGCTTTGGAAGTTGAACTGAAAAATTTGCTGGATTTTTAATGTCTTGAGTGCTTTCTATACTAACATTTTTTCTAAATGTTGAAATTAATTCAAAAGCAAATAACCAGACCTGAGGTCTCTGTCTCAGCTGGGTGTCCTTTTTTCTCACAGAATAGTCTCTTGTGCTTCCTGCCCCACCCATTTCAGCTTTGAATTTTCCCCTGTGCTGTGCCTCAGATGTAACCAGAAGGGTGGAACACAGCCTATTTTAGACTTGCTTTTCCCTAAACTCTTTTGGTAGGTGAGAGATAGGGGTTTTAATCCTTCAGATAAAGTAAAGGGTTTTGGGATGCTGTATAAAAATGTGGATGGTGCTAAATCTTTCTTTACCTTTTTTCTTGTGGAGCACCTGATTTGATAGTTGATCTCTGAGGGTGCCTGCTTGGGCATTTGAGGTACTCTAGAGTACCTTGAACTGGTACAGAGTTATGAATCACTGTAGCTAAATGAATTTACTGATGTTTGTATGGGAGCTTTTCTCAACAGTGAGGGAGTCATCTCACAGCAGAAAGCTCAGAGGTGCTTGCTTGACAATGCCACGGGTGTTTTGCTGGAGTCTGGCTTCATAGGTTTGGGAAAACATAAGTTAATTCCTTTCTGTTGAGTGAGAGGCAGTGGTTGCCATTGGGACGTCTTACAGAAGTCTTCAGAGTGCAGTCTAATAATTTGTGTTCAGTGTAGTGGAGAAGTGGGGGCAAAAGGGGTGAAATATTCAAAAGCTAAGCCAACTTTACAGTAGCATAGTGGAGGCTATGAAAAGGGAATGCATTTTCAGATTAAATAATGGAAGTGTCTGTTCTAGCTGGGACTAGATTTTTAATTACATACAGTTACAAACCTTGGAATCAGAGTTGTTTAGACCTTGCTTGTATGTGAGCACCTGAAGAAGCCTGAGCCTAAAATTGGCTCTGCTCACAAATGCAATGTTGATGGTGTTTACTGTGACCAAGAATTAATTTTGTCTTTCCTACCAGCCAAATACTAATGTTCAGCTAAAATGAAAAAAAAAACCACCAGAAACCCAACTCTGCAGCCAAGGTTTGTCCTCAAGAGACTGAGATATTTTGCTCTGCCATGAGCCAATAAATCAATTAGTTTAAGGTCAGCCTTTCAGTTAATGCTGAACAGTTCTCACAAACAGAAGCTTTAGGGGAGGATGAGGAAAATTTGCAGTTCCTTTTTTTTTTTTTTTTGCTTGGGCATAGCAACTCTCACAGGCATTTCTTTCACTCAAAAGCAATGTTGGTTTGGAATAGTTACCTAACAGCTGAAACCTGGAGGCATTTTTCTCAATAACAGTACTTGAAATAGTTAACAAGTTTAGTTTTAGCAGAAGTTGATTGTACTTGCATGAGAAAATCTCTTACCCTAGATAAATTGGATGTGAAAATAGACTTCTCTTGGCTAATACAGAGAACCTTGCTGAAAGAAAATGTGTTAAGACATGGAAGAATTTTTGTAAAGGGTTCTTGGAGATTAGAATGCGAAACCTGTGGGGTTTAAGAGACTTCTGCAGGATATCTTGTCCATCCTCCCCATCAGAGCAGAGCTCTTGACAGGACAAGGTTGTGCAATGACTTTGTCTGCCTCATTTTGGAGATCTCCAGGGTCTATCTTCTCTTTGAACAACTTTGAACAACTCCACTGCTTCACTGCCTGTGCTCTGAGGAAAAGGTCTCAGACCAGGTGTGAACCCCCTAAGCTGCAACTTTGCTTTTGAGCCCTGTTGTTCTCCCTGCTGCTGAGATAAGTTTGTCTCTGTGATAGTTTTTCCCCCGAGATGACTCTTCAGGACCTTTCCAGCAGGGCTGCAGTCTGTTCCAAGTCTGTTCTGAGATGTGGGGTCTCCCTGGCCAAGTTGTCCAATTTCTACTTTTTATTGGTTTTATTGGTACCCTTCTGCTGGCCTAGCCCTGAAGTTTATCAAGGTTCCTTTGAGCTGAATCCCTATATTATATCAATATATAATATAGGGATTTGCAAGCTTGATACTGTGCTGGATTTGCTGTAGATGTATTCTGGTTTTTCCCTGGTTTGCTGATAAGAATTTCAAGCATTAATAACTGCTTGGCTCATTATGTGCCACCAGCAGCCACTGATTTGATCTCTTTGGGCTGAGTGGTGCAGCCAGTTCCCTGTGTGAGCCCTTGGTGCAGCTCCTGCTCCCTCCCCTCCCAGCTGAGGTGCTTTGAGATGTGGGACTTTGTCCTTCCTGTGGTCTTTTGCATTTGGGTTGGTCAAGCATGATGTGTCTGTGGTCAAGCTCGCGGTGCATAAATACCTTCTCCTTCTTCTGTTCTTGTGCTTCTCTGTGAGATGATTGTCATATTAGGAAATGCTAAAATAATGTGTGTGTATGTATGATCTCTGCTGTTTTAAATTCCTTCTTGCACCAGTTCCCCTTCCGTATAAGTTTTTTGCTTGATTTTATAGGGGAATTTACACAAATCAACTAGAACTTTTCTTCTTTGTTTTGATAATAAAATATTTATATGAACTAAACTGTAACTGAAGCAGAATTCATACAATAATTCAAAATTCTCATGCAGAAAGCTGCATGTTAGGATTAAGTAACTTCAGTACTGTGGTGGTGCAGTTTGTGATGGTTTGTAAAAGCTTTTCCTGAAAAAAAAACCACAACAAACCCAAGAATTTACTCAAACTTTGCATTCTCAGGAGCTGGAAGAATATTTGTATGTATAAAATATGTATTACTGTGTGGGGAAACATTTTTGTAAAACTTAAACTACAGTGCTATCTGGCTTGGCTGCCTGTTGTTTTATTCCCATTAAAGCAACCTTGAAAATTAGAGGAAGGCAGGAATTACATGAAAAGAGAAAGAACAGAATTTGCCTCTAGCGAAACATGTTTACAGTAACAGCTGCTCTCAGAGGAACTGCAGAACGTTCACAAAATAGTTTATTTTTGTGTTTATCTATATAGCTGGTAAAGAATCAAATCAATTGACTTGGATATATAGGAACCCAGTACTGATGTGCTGAAAAACAGCTATATTTTCCCACATGAGAGTTTTTTGAATAGTTTATGAATGCTTTAGATGCATAAAATGCAGCAATAACTAACAGAATTCATCAGGATGGTATTTTCCACATAGTTACAGAGAAGAAAAATTATTTTGATGCATCATAGGCAGGCACTTACTTTTGGGGGTATTTGCATGATCCATCTTATTTTGGTGACCTTTTATTTGTCTTACAGGACAAAAGGTGAGGTGTCACTGATTCAAAGTCTTGAAAGTTTACTGATTTTGATTTTTTTTTAAAACATCTGCTTTTTTTTCTGCACAATTTGTCTGTTGTACCTGTCCTGTATAAATGCCATCAGCAAAAAAGCTTAATCACAGGCAAAGATCTAAAGTTTTGTATGAGTCATGGATCTAGAAAGGCCTAGTAGTGTGCTTCAGAATGAGGAGAGAGAAATGAAATAAAATAAACTGAAATGAGTAAATCCAGTTCTTTGATCTACACAAAATGCTGCAGTTCAGTTAAATTTAATATAAAAAAAACCCCAAACCAAACAAAAAATGTTTGTGTGAAGACCTCCTGGGTGCAGCAGTTGATGTGTGGGCATCCTTGTGGTTATAAATGTCCCTTGAATTTCCAGTTCCAGCCCTTACACTCCTGGTAAGTTCATAAAGGCTCCTGTATTGCATTAATCTTTGTCTGCTATTTTAAACTCAATAAAGCTGCACCACTTGGTCATGACACAATCTAATATCTCTGAGAAGACAAGTGAAAAAAGCTCCCAAAGATACAACAGTCCAATGGCAGCTTGTTTTTCCTTTTTTTTTTCCAGTTTTTATAATCTCATTTTTCTTGTATTTGTTCTGTTTCTTGGTTGTTAGATATGAAATCTGTGAATCCTGAGTCTTTTGAATATGGGAAAATTCAGTGTTTGAATTACATTTAAAGTTCTGGTTCATGTAACTAATTTACTTTTTTTTTGTCCAATTTACTTTCAAAAGGTTTCAGACTAACAGATATTTGGAGGATTTGCACTTTCACTTCTTGGTAGCCTTTCATATTGTTTTTCCAGAGTTGCATTTAAAGGTGCCTTCATTTGTCCATCAGTATCTGTGGGATTGCCTAACCCCTTTTACTGGACAAATAGAGTTTATTTAGAAGACTGACTTGCATTCTTCACAAAGATGCAGTACTAAGCTTGGTTTTTGACAGAAGTTTTGTAATGCCTGTAAGGTTTTTTTGGGCAAAGTCCCATCCACTCTGTCAGCATTGAACAACTAACTTGGCATTATTTTTTTTTTTAGTCTCCTGCCATGGACGGAATGTTCCAGGGGTGTGTTTATCCTATCAACTTACAAAAAAGAAACATTTCTCAACATCAGTCTTTGCTCTTCATACTGAACACTGAATCTCTTGCTTTCTACAAATGTTGGTTACACTTTGCTATAATAATTTCCAATGATGTGTGATGACTGCTGTCTTAAAGTCTGTATATTTTTAGGTATGAATACAGAAAAACAACTTAGATTTTCTGAGTACTGTACTTCTTGAATGTGATGTAAAAGCATATAATGGGTTTAGGACCAGATTAACAGTTATTTAACAGCTATTTAAATTAAGTTGTGAAAAACTGCATATGAAATATAAATAAGAACATTCTGAGGAGAAGTAGTAAGATGGAGCTCTCATGTATCACCTGCAGAGCCCCATGCTGGGAGTAAAATAGCTTAATGTACTGTGGCTTAAAATATTCTTAAAATATATAATAAAAGTAAGGTATGGAGGTATTTATTGTGTTTTATGCTGTATTTAATGGTGTATTAGGTTTTGGTGCTGCAATGCTTTCAATTTTCTCTAATAAATCCAGAATGTACATTCAGTGCTACATTGCATATTTGTTGCTTCTGCTTATGACCCTTTTACTATCAGAGTCAATGAAATGTATCACTTGCAGAAGACACCCCAGGGACAAGTTCTCTATTAAGATGACTTAACAGGTCTTTCATGTCTCCGGGTGGTACCATAAGAACAAGTCTAAAGTCATCTTGCCTGGAATTTCTGGATGCAAAGGGTGCCTGAAAACGTCTTTGGTAATTTTTTTTCTTTTGAATTTAACGATTTAGTGTATTCTAACTATGAGAGAGAGAAATACTTGGAATGGTTCTAATAAACACTTTAGGAATTGATGCCTAGAACAGAAACATGTGGATTAAATTACTTTTTACCTCAGATTGGTAGTAGCTTATTAGGTGCATATACACAACTACATGTCTCTGGAATTGAATTTTTTTTTGCTCATCCATCAAAAGTTGTGTTTATATGAAATAGATGCTATTAATCTATTAAGGTTTTTATCAATGATGTACAGCTATAATCAGTTTTTACTAACTGCAATGTTCTGTAAATTTTCTAAATACAGGAATAGCTCATTTTCCCTGAAAAGTGTAATGACTTAATATCTGCAGCATTTCCTCCTGGGAGTAATCCATTCTTACCAAGTGATTTAATTGCAGTTGATTGAACAAGTCACAGAAGTTAAACATTGCTTTTAAAGGCCTTTGCTAGTTTGAGAATAGCCCTGCAATGTCTTGTTTTCTTGCAGCATACACCAAATATAAATTATATTTGGACAAGAAGGACACAATAAATTTGCTAGAAATGCTTGAGTCAGTAACTGTTATAACTGGGATATTTTTTTTATTAAGAGAAACACATCTGTTAATGTAGAGGTGCAGTTTACTTTGCCAAAAAGGAAGTACTGCAGGCATTTTTGGAGTGCAGTGAAGTTGTGAGCAATATTCAGTGTTACTACACTGTACTTAATAATGGGAAGTAATGAAGAAAATCCCATTTTAGTGTTTTTCAGTTACAACTGATGCTTTCAATTGTTTGTAGCTTAGAATGGGACTGAGGGGAAGGAAGACACAACAGAAGGTAAAAATGAAATGTGGTTAACCTTTTTTTTCTGAAAGGGAAGTAAAAAAAATCACTGAAAATATTACAAATATCTTTCTGAGGTCTTTTCTGGGGGAAAAAAGCCTCTTCTAGCAGGCACAAGTCTGACATGTTTTTCAATAGAAGACAGCTGAGTTAGTATGGCTGTCACTAAAAGAGAAGACAGTCTATATTTTGTCTTCAAGAAGAAACACTGTTCTTTGGAATAACTCTAAGAGAATCAATATCAAACTGTAAGGGCTTTTTTTACTGCTTTACTCACTTTTTTTTTTCTTTTTGTAGACTGAGACAGTTTATGGTGTGGGGAAACAAAGTTCTACTCATTGCAGAATAATCACACTGAGATTTTTAAACTGGTGACCTCTGAAGTTTTTCATGCCTTGCAGATTCGGTTTCCTTTGTTGACAGTATGAATACTATCACACTAATATTTGAACATAAATGCTTCTTTAGGGGTTTTTAATGCATCTTGAATAGGCATCTGAAAAAAATAACTTGAACTCTCTCCCCAGGGTTAACTATATAAATAAAATGTCTTCGCTCTTACGTAGATGTATTTAAAGCAAAGAAGTAAAAACTTAATATTTGCCTTTGCTCAGTTCAAATACGCTTAAATCAATGTAGATACTGATACATTGTTTATTTTTTATTATATATTTGAGGCCTTAGGTCTTTACAAAGGGACTAATATTATTTTCATTTGTATTAATCTACTGAAGGACTCAAGGACTGGGAAAAAGGTATCATCTTCATCTTATTACTCGAAACTGAAATAAGTGCTTTGGGAGGAGATGTAAAGGAATCACAGATCTGAGCATTGGCTGTCACGTTCTTTCAGAGCTCTTTTTGCTGGATGATGTGAAACCAGGGAGTCCTGTGGTGCCTGTACTCATGTCTTTTTTGAGTCCTTTTCCCCCTCTGATTTCTTCTTCAGACAAAAAAAACTTTAAAACTGTTGGAAAGTAAATTGACTGTAAATTATTCTGAATCAGAAGCACACAGGCAGAATCACTTGAATCTCATTTTGTTAGGTATGGTGCTCTGCTTTAAGCTTGTGTAATAAATGTGAGATCATCTGAAAATCCACTCTACTGCACATTTCTAGAGTGCAATTCTGCCTCATTGCTGGTAGAAAAAGGAGGGGAGGTGCTCTGAATTGTGATTTTTCATAAATGACTAAAGCTGTTTTTTCTCTGAGATTTTGTGAGGTTTTATGTAGACTTTAGTCCTGAAAACTAGAAGTAGTAGTGCAAGTAATTGGAGCTTTGTGGTGTTGGTGGGGTTTTTGGTTGTTTTTTTGGTTTGTTTTTTGTCCCAAAAGTGGGAATACCTGATCTTTCGAATTAGAATTTTGGACTCTGGGAAAAGAAGTCTTTGTTGTGTTTCTGGAAGACTTTGTGGTTTCCCCAGTGACCTGTTCACATTTGCACCCTCACTTTCAGGCTGCAGAAGTTCAGCTGCATTGTGGCAGGGCAGGCAAGGAGTTGCTGGTTTTGCTGGGCTGGAGGTTGTTTCAGAGTGACCACAGGACATTTGCTCGGTGCAGAACAGCACTGTCACATCCTCTTCCTGTGCCTTCCCTCTGATCTCCACCCACGAGCTCTCAGCAGAGCCCTTTCCCCATCTCCTGGCAAAGCTCCATCCTCTGGAGCCTTGGCTTTGCACAGAAGGGGCCACTGCTCATCCGTGGCTTCCCTGCCTTTCCCAAAGCAATTCTCTTCCCTGACTGCCTTCCTGGGAGCTCTGTATCAAGGTGTACGCTGGATTTCTACCCCCTTGCTTTCTTTGAGTTTCCTTAAATTTTTGGCTTTTAGTCCTGTGGAGACCTCACTTGCTCAGTGTCTTCTGGCAAGGCTCTAGCATAGCTGGCATGATGCAATTCTTTAAATTTTTGGCTGCAAGTTGGCAGAAGTTATACAAATTACACAAATTTTCTAAGAAATCATACTGCTTGAGTATTGTTGTTAAAGCTGTTGTTTGCTGCAAACATAGGACCAGGCCTTGTAGGTCTGTGCAGGGGGTCTGGGAACTGGCAGATCTTACTTTTTCCTTTACCTCTTGCCAGGAGTGAGATGCAGGTACACAGGCACTTGTATTGGGATGGCTGATGCTGAGAGGAAATAGCCTGAAGTTGTGTCAGGAAAGGTTTAGGTTGGATACTAGAAAGGTTCTTCACACAGAGGATGGTGAGGCCCTGGCTCAGGTTGCCCAGTTAAGCTGTGGCTGCTCCATCCCTGGAAGTGCTGAAGGACAGGTTGGATGGAGCTCTGAACAACCTGGTCTAGTTGCCCCTGCCTGTGGCAGGAAGGTTGGAGCGAGATGATTTTTAAATCCAAATCTTTTCTGACTCTATGACAATAGACTTCTGAATTTTGTTGGAACACTCCCAGAGGAGTAGCATAAAGAACTTCAGACAGATTGTGCAGTACAAATGTACTTGAGACTTGAAGATCAAATAAATGTCAAAAATGAAGAATTCCAGAAGTGTTCTGTGTCTCTTGGGAAGCCAGATCAGACCTGAAGTAATAGTTCACTTTGGGTATACAAAACTCCATAGGTCGTTTTATGACATAAAAGCAAATTGCTTGGATGGCTTTCCTGAGTTTTCCCTGTGGCTGCCAGAATGCTGAGGGTGTAGTTCTGGATGTGTCCTAAGCTGTGGGGTGTGTGCAGTTTCATTTTCCTGGGCTGGGCACTGGAGTCCTGCAGCCTCTGCTTGGCCAGCAGAGCTCTGGGCCCACCTGTAGCAATAGATGGGAAACAGTTTAATGGCTCAAAACTTGGTTCTCTTTGGGTGGAATGACCGCAGAGTGTCACAGACCAAGCTCTGAAGCCATTTTGCCTTATTAATCTGCTGATTAATTTTTACATTTCCTCCCTGGTTATCTCAGGTGCAACCTCAGAACAATGAAGCCGCTCTGCGTCTGTTTGTTATAATTTTTATAGTAATAAGACTGCTCCAGATACTTTGCCAAACTTATTTTAGGTCTTAAAACCATAAGAGATGCTCTCTTGTACATTTGTCATTATATATATTGGAGAATTAAAACATAAAATGTGTGGAGGAGGGGAGGCTTCTGGCTTGTAGCTATAGAAATTCTATTTTCTGATATATGTGCTTATTTAGAATCTATGGAGTGTATTTCTTTATTGCTGTTTGTAGAACACAGACATTTGTATAACTCTGTTCTACTACTTCAGTAAAAGGGTTGGAACAGATGAACTAAATGAGTGCCAATGTTTTCTTACTGTAATTTTGTAAGTGGTTATTCCATGTTATTTTTGAATTGTGAATGGTTCATTCTAATTTAGCTTTCAGAGTAAGCAGCAGGTATGATAAATTCAAATCCAGTATACAGATCCTTCTTTTTATTTTGGGAGGAGAAAAGCCTTCTGTGCCTTAAATTTCAATATTCACTAATACCCAGTATATAATCTTTAAATAATTTTTCCATATTTCATAGTTTCTTCCTGAAGTTTTCTTAAGCTGGTTGTATTTATCCTGATTATTTGTTCTTGCTATTTACATCTTCAGAATGTTGAAAGTTTACTTCTGTTATAAGCTTTTTTTTGGTAAATATCAATTTTGCTGAATCTTTTTAGATATGTTCTATTTTAAAGGTTTTGAGCAGTGATTTCCAAAACCAGTAATAAGAACAGCTGTAGTCTTTAAAGCCTTAAACAAAAAGGATGTTTTTAAGGGTCAGAGTTTGATGAAAAGCCAAGAATAATGTGCAAAGTAATACTTGATGTAATACAGATGGTCTAAATTTCTCATCCTTGTAGGGCCTAGATTTCTTGTCTTTGTAGTTAATCTTTAGTGTCCACTTTCAGCTGCAAAAACTGAGAAATTAATCTTCTTTATTTCATGATCCCATTTTTTAACCTCAGTAATCTTAAAGTGGCTTTAGAGTGAGAACTGTCTAGATGAATTACTGTAGATTTCTTTTGATAACAAAAGATTTTTACAGTTATATTTTATATGTATGCTTTATTCTTTTGTCCATTTAAAAAACTTGAAAGCAATTAATGATCTTGCTGTAGGAAAATATTTTTCCCAAATTCATTATAAGTTTGCCATTGGTTTCAATTTCAATTTTGAAATGGAACTGGAGAACTTCCCTATTAATTCTGTATTCATCACTTACATCTTTCTATTAAGGGATGTGCTAAATGCTCACTTATTTGCATAATGATTGTCCAGCATATTTGCGGGTGAATGTCTAGTTTATAACTACAATTTCCAGTGCTAAAGAGATTAATAGTTGTTCCTCAAATAATTTCTGGAAGCTATATTTCTTTTCCTGAAAACAAACTTGGTTAAAAAAATTAAGCTTTTAAGGGAATTGCTTACTGAAGGAAAACAATAGTGTAAGGAGTACAAATTGAATATGAACTTGAAAAGCAGATATTTGTTATTTGCTTTTGTTTTTAGGGTTTTTTTTTAATGTCCTGTCTCTCGTGAGTAGCAGGTATAACTCTAGAAACATGAATATATTTAAATGACTTATGAGTCAACTGCTTTAACATAAAAAGTAGAATTACTCTGGATCTAAATAGCCAGTAAGTTTTTTAAAAGTGCGTATTGCCTTAGCACAGTAGGAAATTTTTAGGTAAGATATTTGAAGATTTAGACTATTGTGTTTACACATATATAAAATAAATAAGTTAGATATTAGGAAGAAATTCTGTACTGTGAGGGTGGTGAGGCACTGGCACAGGTTGCCCAGAGATGCTGTGGATGTTCCATCCCTGGAGATGTTCAAGGCCAGGCTGGACAGGGTCCTGAGCAGCCTGGTCTGGTGCAAAGTGTCCCTGCCCATGGTAAAGGGTTGGAATGAGATGATCTCTAAGGTGCTTTTCAACCCCATTCCATTATTCACCTAGATATTATAGCAATATGTTGCATTTTGAAATATATATTGATGTGAAATGAGTTGATTTCTTTAATAATCAAGTAAGTTGAGAGCTGAAGATTTGCAGTTACTTTTTAAAATAAAATGTTTAAATATCAATGGATCCTATTGCTCTTGAGATGCCAGAAAGATGCATTGAGTTCCATATTATGTATCTAATTTTGATGGAATGACAATCGAGAAGGAAATTTCTTTGTAATTGAGAGTACCAACAATAGTTCTTATAATTGGTTTTAGGCATGGCTTTTAGTGTATAATAGGGGTCAGATATTGATCTCACTGAAATAAAACTTTCTATGGGGATCATTAAATCATTTATTCTGTGCTGGCATTGGCCTAAGTTATTACTTAACTTGTCATTGTTATAGCCAAAATTTCCTTTGAAATCATTTACTGCTCGATGGGATTTTTAACTGTGCTAATTAATATGATTATTGGTTACTTCCTAGTAATTAAATATCTAGGACGACTTTTGGGATCTCATGCCTTTGTCCATTAATCTGTCATTTACTGTAATAATATCCAAGATGTCAGTATCAATTCAACCTTTATAGACTCACTATTATTAATTTATGGCATTGTTCTTTCAGTCCTTGGGATCTACAGTAAAAAGTTTCCCACCCCCTTTGATCAAAATTTGCTCACTTGATCCATAAGCAGCCATTTGTTCTCAGGATTATAGGATATTTCAATGATTCTTAATTTTCCGGTTTTTTTCCCAGTGTTGTCAAATTTGCTACTTTTAATAAGCAATAGAGAATTAAGAATTAGAATGGGTGAAGTGATTCACTTTGGGAACAGTGGCAGATGCTTTGCTGCTTTCTGAGCCCGCTGTGTTTGTGCTGTGCATGTCCCAGCTGTGCCCTCTGGGGTGAGCAGAGCCAGTTAGAAATGGCCATCTAACATCAAACAAAAAGCAAAGAAACAGCAATTTGATCCCCTGCCCAGTCTGACCAGTGTAACTTCCAGAACTGCATCCACAGCTTACGTTGAACATTAGATAACTGCTTCTACATGGATGGAAACCAAAATGAAACGTGTCAAGAAGGATTTCTTTCAAAAGAGCACATTCTAAAAAGGTGATTGTTGTACTTACTGGCCATTTAAATAAAACATTTTTGTAAGCATAACTTATAAATGAAGTGAAATACCTGACAAGGCTTAGTTTAAAAGGTCTGAAGTTGCTATGTTTGCCTTATACAGAAGTCAAAGATATCTCTACTATTTAAGAGCAAATCAGTGTTTCATGGTATTTCAGAGCAGTGTTTGGGTAGTTGTAAAGTAAAGAAATTGCAGTTAGATTTCTAAGCTTAATATTTCCATTTCCTTCAAATGCATCTTCTGCCTACTGTTAATCTGTCATTGCATAGAAATACTTGAAAACAACATACTCATGCAAAATTTCATTTCTTTCTATTAAAAGAAGTAATTTTATCTTACATTTAAATATGTATTGTCAAGGCTGATTACTGCCTAATTGTTTTTTTTTTTCAGGGAATGTGCATCTAATGGAAAGGGAAAGTTTATTTAGTGGTATATTGTTTTTGCTTTCTAGCATATGGTAATATTTTTAGAGTTTATAAATACCCAACTATATAATTGCCAACCCTTATGTGCTCTGGCATATAGATTTCAAAGCATCAGATAACAAACTGATACTTTAGGAGGGAAGAAGCTTTATTTTCAAGTTTTCTGGGGGATTGCTTCCAGTAGTAACTGCTGGTGAGGGTCTCATCACCAGTGTGAATCTAGACTGGCTTAGAGGAAGAGATTTGGAGGGATGGATTTCCACACAGAGTATATGCCAATGGAAAGAAAATACCAAGGAGAGAGTTTGTTGTCATTGTTGTTGCTGTTGTTGTGTAGCTATTACTTGCTGTTTGGTTTTCCTCAGTTATCCTGTAACTTGGATATAATTTAGGATGATCTTGGCCTTAATGAGCAGTTGCACTACTGAATTTTATGTCTTCCAAGTATTTCACTTCTCTTCAATTGATTGCAGTGCAAGAATCTGTCTTTGTGTAGCCCATTTAAGAAGTGGCATGGCCTGCCTTCACCTGCTTGCTGGGACCAGTCCCAAGGCAGGATGTGGGAGAGTGTGACAGGGACATTTCTCTGGGTCCTAAAGCTGCCCTGAGCACCTTGGGGCAATTTGTGGTGGACTTGAAAGTTAGACAAGATTAAAAGTTCTGTTTTCAGCTGCAGGAGGGAAGAGGGGTAGGGAGATTCAGCAGTGCCACACAGGCAGAGGCAGGTCCTGTCTGAAGGAGAAGGACTCAGCCTTGTGATAGAAATGATGAGTGAACTCCTGGCAAGCTCCAGTTTGTGGTGGAGGAGGACTGACTCCAGATATTCCTTTGCAGAGCAAAAATAACAGCCTTGTCACCCCTCCTGTGACTTGCTTTCCAAAGCCAGACTGTGCCCTCTGGAAGAAGAGGCTGAATATTTGCTATCTGAGCATCTTAAACTATAAAACATATCCTCATGTGAGATGAAATGGATGGGGTTGAGCACTTCTGCACCTGCATAACTGCCAGTATTTACTAAAAGCAAGATCTGGGTCTTATTAAAACTACTGGGAGAGGAGGTTTTTTTCCTAACCTGGAATTTTATTAATCAGCCAGGATGGAAAGTCTAGCACAAACAGAGAGCAAGCTTTCTCAAATCTTTAGGCATGCATTTTCTAATTTTTTCTCCCTGATGGGCATTTCATAGCAAAATAATAGTTCAAAATTCAGGTCCTTAATTAACAAGTAAAGAACTGACCCAATGCCAGCAACAACTGAATCACTAATATTTAAGGCCATCTGTTGTAGAATTGCCAGACATTCAGAATTTGACATTTTACTCCCTTTATGCAGATAATTTTCATCTAGATCTTGACACAGAGAAGCTACCAATCTCAGTCCAGATATGCAACACTCAGATAAAACAAAGGCACATGTTGTACTTTGGTCTATTTTAAGAGTTGATTTTTCAGGGAACAATTTTTTATTTGCTCTTGAACTGTAATATAATTGCAAATATACTCATCTTGGAGTCTTGAACTTCTGATGTTATTTATTCAAGGAAAATACTTTTATGTTTTCAAATCTAATTATGTGTTTGGAGAGCTGTTATGCAAACATTCAAGAAAAGGTTGCAGGGTCTTTATATTCTGGGGACATTCTTTAAACTACTTCTGAAGTAATAATGCAAGATGAATATTATTTGGGCCCTGGTTCACATGGTTTTCCCCCATATGCAGATTCCATAATTATTATATTTTACCTGGTTTAAAAATCATATAAGTACAGTAAATTTAAACATAAAAATTATGTTATTTATAATGAGACCATTTAAGTTGTAGTTTGCATTCTTGGTTCTCCACATATAAATTACTATGGTCATGTTGTTTGCTTTTGCTTTAAGTCTTCTTGCTTGCAGAGTTTGGGAGTCATCTTTAGGAGGAGGTGAGGAAGCTGCAGTGCAAAGACAGGACAGCAGGTATTGTGATGCTCCAAAAGTAAGGAAAACATGAAATACTAAGTTTTCCCGGCTATGAAAGCAGATTCCAAGAGCAGCAATTTTGCACAGTGATTCCTGCAGATCTTCTGATGAACACCCTTTGAGTGGTATTTTTGGAGTAGTTGGCCAGTGGAAGAGTTTGAACAAGTAGGACTGCTGATAATTAGAAGTAGCAAAGTGAGGTTTTTCTGGAAGACTTTGCTCCTGGGTGCAAGACTGCAAAACTCTGTTTTTCTCCAGGAACTCTGTTTCCAGCCAAGTACCATTCATTTGACATTACTGGTAGAGCTCACAGAATACCAGAAATCAATGGGAAGCTGATCTACTTTATGCAAATTTTTATCTAGACCTTTTTAAAAGTCAGCACTGTGGCAGAGTGTGCCTTGGAGAGCAGCACAGGCCTCTGCTGAGGGACTCACTGATGGGTGGTGAGTGGATGTCTCTTCTCCTTCTTGGTGACAGTGTGACATTCTCATAGGCAAGAAATGCCATTCTTCTCCCTGACAGGAGATCAATACAGTCAAATGGTTCAAGGGTTTCCTAAAGAAGCATATTCGGTATATACTGACACAGTCTGACACCACCACATCTGCTCTAGGAAGAGTCCCACAAGGAATAATTCTTCATTTATAGTCATCTGCCTGATAAGCGGTTTGAGGATGTGAAGTGGTGGCTTGGGTGCTGCACTTAATGTGCAATACTTCTCTTGTCTCACACCTCCAGCTTTCTTCTAAAATTAAGGAACACAATTCTTGAGGCATACAAGCTATTTTGTCCCTGTCTAACTTCCAGTAGTTTTACTAATTTTTTTAAGGAATATTATATTCACAGCTTTGGCCTTATTTTCAAGATGTTATGAAGTTAGAACAGTTTTAAACTTCTAGATTAAAACTGCTCTCTTCAGTAACAGAAGCATTCTATGCAATCAAGAAGAACTAACCTTCAAGTTAATGTTGGTTGGAAATTTTATTTCCTAGAGTAGTGTAGTACTGATATTAATTTCCATTAAAGATTATTATGGTCTTATCACTTTCCAGACCAGCTGCCAAGTGCATTTGCTTGATCTTTCTTCTGTAAAAGATACAAACCAGCATATATGTTCAAATAAGGAAACTAAAAATATCTGATTGCACAGAGAGTTCTCTTCCCAGACACGACAGAGAGTATAAACTGTGGTAATTTATAGTTACATCAGTTACATCTCAGAAAGATATTGAGATGCTGTGATGAAATGCAGTTGCATTAAAACCTTTCTGTAATAAAAGTTTCGTGCATTTGGACTGACTTACTCTGCCAGGTTATTGGTGTATGTAATGTAGGGATCTTACCTTCTGACTTGAGCATGGAGAAGGTTCCCAAGATTTCTCACCCTAATGATTTCATGTCCTGTTTGTCCTGCTCTGCAAACTTCAGAATTGCTTCACTGGAAAGACCAAGTAGTATTGCATTGAAGTGGGTCTCAAAAACTGAGCAAGCTATTGCTCTGTGGTGTTTGAGAGCTCTTAAATACAACTTTTGAGTGCAGAGATGTAGAACACAGGTCCCAGGTTTTTAAGGTCCTTTCTCTAGAGAGAGAAAAGCAGTCAACAGCACAATGTGAACAGAAGAAGGGAAAATCCAGTTCAAAATCTGTGTATCTGAAAGCAAATTTTGCAGAACTTCAGCAAGGCAGCCTGCAGGACTGTAATTCTCTCCTTTACCTTCCTACTGAATAAAAGAGTGAGTGCATGTGCTTAAATGATGACAAAACAAAATCAGTCTGGAAAATGAGTAGTGTTGGTCCCAATATATTATATCATGCCAAACACAGTTGTCAACCAGTTTCAGATGCATGAGACTATCTAATTGTACTTTTAATTCTTTGTTTCTCCAATTCAATTGTGTTACAGGATATAATATCCCAGCCTCTAACATTAATCTTCTACATAAGCAATCCCTGTAATTGCGACAAAGACTGTGCACAGAATTTAGCCAGGTGTGAAAGTGCACTGTATTTCTGTGATTGAGATGGGAGTGTAGTTGGCTGGGTATTTCTTAATGAAATGTCATGTTAGGAGATGGAGATTGACACCAAAGAGTGGGGGTAAGAATTGCTAATTAAACAATTTCTCTAGTTGAGAATGGAAGTTGATTGTGGGAAGATGGTGACACCTTTGAGGTTGGACAGCTGTTTCCAGGAGTCCAAGGGTGAGAGAGCCTCTGTGGGAAATAAGCTGGTAATTAAACTTGTAGGTGTTTTTGTAAAATTCAGTAGTGTTTTATTTTTTATACATATTTTCTAATAGATGGAGTTTTTACAGGAACAATTTATAGCACTTACAAATTGTTTTGGATCTATAAAATGTGACATCTTGGTGTGTTTGTGCATCTGGGGATGCTCCATCACTGGAAGAGTTGGATGAGGCTTTGGATGAACTGGTGTAGTCCAAGGCCATCATGGAAGGGCAAGGTGTTGGACTAAATGTCTTTAAAGGTCCCTTCCAAACCAAAGTGTTCTGTGGCTGATGGGACTGGGGGTAAAGGTGCAAAGATGGCTTAAATTAAAACATGAATGGTGCAAATGGAACTTGTCACGTGTTTGGTCTCTTGTCTTATATTGCCTTTTTTGCTTAGTAAGGAGAGGAAGGCATTTTTTCAGTATCTGGTGGTACACTGGAAAAATCCTTTTAAATGTAGTTCTACCTGCTCATAAAGAAACTTCGTTTTTCTGACTCCACAAACCTCCAGAGGATTTATGTACCAGATATTAGTAGAATTACATTTCAGAAATGTCAAACATATCTATAAATGTTATTGCTAAATATGATTAATGACTAAATATGATTAATTATAAATTGCATAATTTATAATATTTTAAATATTGATTTATGGAAAATGCTGAGTAAATCCACTTGATCTTTACCATTTTAGTATGTTTAGATGATAGAAATTATCTACTCATTAAAGTGGGAGAAATAAATGGTCCAGCATTTGTAATGCATTAAGAAAGACCCCAATAAAAAAAACCAAACCCAACACTTGTATTTTATATATGGCAATGTATGCCATTCATTTTCAATGCTTTTTAAAAAATAAATGTTTAATTTAGGTATTACTAAAAAAATTAGTTTTTTCGGGACACCTGAGCAAACAATAGATAAATACCCAGACCAGGTATCTTTTATTCTGACTGCAATGAGTTGCCATACTCCTCAAGTAGGAGCTATAGTAGCAAAGCTTTATCCTTGGAATTTTCTTTTTTAAACCAGCACATAAATGGAAACCATTTTTGGAAGTCTAATCATGCAGAATGGTTAGTTTTCTTCTTTCCTGTTTTTTTTTTCTTCTTTCTAGTAACTGTGTAAAAATTATATTTGTAGTAGTTAATGGGTGAAACAGTTAAACTTCCTTTCTTGAAATCTATAATGAGTATTCCAATTAACAGAAAATACAACGAAATTAATTTATACCTACTTGACTTAAAGACCCTTACATGAAGGATGTCAGGTATATCCAGTCTAGTCCTACAGTACTGCACATCTTGAAAACATGAGATGTTAGCTTCCCATAGGGAAAAAAAAAATATTCTAAGGTTTGTGGTGTTGCAATACTGATCCTGCTGTGGTGTCTGTTGCTGCCACAGGGCAGTAATGTGGGCAAACAAAAAACGTGATCAAGAATCGTATTTGCCTTACCTGAAGAAAGTTATTTTACTACAATATTTTCTAGATATAAAAGTAAAATTGAAGAAATAATGCACAGTCATAACATTTAAATATTACACAGTTTACTTTTAAATTGGAAAGTGAAGTACTCAATCTCAAAAATGTTTTCCCAGTACTCGATATTTTTTCTTACAGCAGCAAGGGTGCACATATCCATAGAATCATAAAATGCTTTGAGATGGGATGGACCTTAAAGATCACCCAGTTCCAACCCCTGCCATAGGCAGGGAGACCTTTCACCATCCCAGGTTGCTCCAAGCCCCATCCAACCTGGCCTTGAGAGCTGCCAGGGATGGGGCAGCCACAGCTGCTCTGGGCAGCTTATTCCAGTGTCTCACCACCCTCACAATAAAGAATTTCTTCCTAATATCCAGTCTTACCCTGCCCTCTGTCAGTGTGACGCCTTTGCTCCTTGTCCTGTCACTCCATGCCCTTGTCCAAAGTCCCTCTCCAGCTCTCTTCTGGCCCCTTTAGGCACTGAATGGAGTTCCAAGGTCTCCCTGGAGGCTTCTCTTCTCCAGGCAGGAGACCCCCAGCTCTCTCAGCCTGTCTCCATAGCAGAGGGGCTCCAAGCCTCTCATCAGCTTAGAGGCTTCCTTTGGACTCATAATATCCAACAGATGAGGCTTTCTGGTATAGACAAAAAAATACCAGGCCCACAGGTCTTTGTCTAAATTTAATTGGCCAAAATTAAATTTCTGTCCTAAATGTCTTTAAATGTGATTTCTTATTTGCTTTAAGAAAAGAGCTTTCTTTTTTTCCCACTCTTTCTTTTCTACTGCATAACTGTATTTTTTTTTTTTAACCAGTACTTTTAAGCTGTAAAGCACAGGTTTCTGGACATCCATGGGATACTTTTAACAGTAGATCTGCAACAGATGAACCAGTTTCACATGTGGAGTAGGCACGCAGTCCATGTGCCTCGCATTTTGATGTGGGTTTGTGTCTTTCTTGGAGACAAAAAGAAAGGGTCAATAAATCAATAAAAGGTTAAAAGTAATCTTTTCTCCTCGCTGGTTTGAATCCTTTCTTGCAATAGAGATTCATTAAATGCTCCAGTAATTGTTTCCTTTCTTAAAGAATTCATTAACCAAGGCATTAGCCTTTTTATTGTCATGAACACTGACTAATACTTTGCATCCTGTTACGCTTTCAGGTGCATTAAAATATTAAATACATATTATTCAGTTGAGTTTCTCATTGAAATAATGATCATCTTCTGTTTTGAATTAGAGGCAGTTCAGTTTCACTGCTGTTGTCTTTCAAAGTAGCTAAGATTCTGTTTCATTCATTTACACAGTTGCTGTCTCATCTATCCAAACCTCCAAAAAGCAGGAAGGCTTCCAGATCTTCTGCCTGTTCAGAAAAATGCTGAGTGGAGCTGGGTTTTTTTTTTTCAGTGTAATTTTCTTTCTTTTCAGACTTTGAAAAATGTAGAAGGGGTTAACACTGATCTACCAGCTGACTTACCTGACATTTTTGGATGGTTTTTGTTTGGAAGTTCTGAAGTTCTTTGTAAAGCTGTTCTCTCTAGCTGTGACAGAGTCCCTGGGCACTGGGCTGTGGATGTGTTCCTTTACAGACCAGAGCAGCTGTGGGTGAAGTGAAGGTTCAATTCCTCAGGTCAGGACAGTAAGAGGCAAAGCCAGGAATTCAGCATGTGAGTGAATCAGGTTCATGAATTCAGATCACACCAGTTTCTTCATTTTCCTTCCTTTAAATCTGTTCATGACTAAGACTGAGGATTGTTATAATGCTGGTCTTCATGAAGAAACTTGGGTTGAGTACCTGAAATTGAAGTTTTTAGAGATTTTTTTTTTAAATGAGAATCATAGCTGTAATATTACTCAGTGGATGTTTTCTGACACAAAAGAAATCAGTTCAATTTTACTTTAAAACGTACGTGTCTTAGGTTGCTAGCTTTTAATAATTTTCTAATAGCTTGAGTTCTTCAACGAAGTTTTATTCATGACCTAGAAATCTGAGATAGCAGAGATGCTTCCCATCTGTCTGTAGTCATACACATCTGCAGAAATTCATTTTCAGCAGTGAGTAATTTTTGGCTTGTGGACAGATGTATAATTGAGAGAGAATGCTGCTAAGGGAGAAAAAAAAAAAGGCTCTGGGAAAAAACCCTTATGGTGAAGACAAATACCTCATAATAAGCTTCTAATGCCAGAATTACTACCACCTCTTCTACTGTTTTCACCATATTCCCTGTCAAAAAGGACATTTTGTAGTCCTGTGCCATAAAAACAAGGGGTTATGGTTATCAAATTATTATACTAATTTTGGAAGGCATTTTATTTGGTGCTAAAGTAATTAAAAAGAAAGAATAGTCTGAAAGGGAATTCACGGTGTTAAAAAATAGTGGACAATATGTCAAAAGCCCATAAGCCTTGGTTTTAGTGGTGAGCTGACAAAGAGTGTTCTTGGCCTTATTTTGAATATTTTTATCAGCAGGAAAAAACACCTTCACTCATAAATAGAGAAAAAAATACTGATGATACTGAAGTTCTCTTCCAACCTGGATGACTCTGTGATTCTGTGAAACTATTCAAATTTTGAGTCATAAATACATAAGGAGAGACTGTTGACAGTATTAGAGAAGCCCATCCTTAAAAGAACCGGCTTTGCACTGGTGATGAAAAAACTCCTGAAGCGAGGGCAAAGTCTTGTAATCTCAGATGTGGTCCCTGAATGTATTCAAGGACTGTGAAAGGGTGATAAAAGTTCTTTGGCTTTGGATATTGATGTAACTGCTCTTGCAGTCACAAGGCTTTGTCTTGTTCTAGCACTCACTAACTCGTATTTTAGTGACTTGCTCTTAAATTTAAGGATGGACAGGTTTAATACAATTTAGGATCAGAAATATGACTTCCTAGGAGAGTATCAAGGAGCTTGCTCCCTTCTGCAAGGGATGGCTTGCAGATACCTAAGAGGTGCCTGTGCAAAGAACATCAGGGAGACCTTCCATCTGCCAGGAAAAGCTGCTGGAAAATCTAATCACTGGAAGTTTAAGCCAAGGAAACTCAGCAGTAATAAAGGACACTTACTTCTGGAAGAACTTTCTATGTACTAGGCAGTGGCAGTTTTAAAATTATGGTGGTTTTCTAGATGTCTCTTAGGCTTTACATTGGAGAGATGGTCAGTTTGATGATTCCAGCAGTACCTTTTGGGTGTGTGTCAGCGCTAACTTGTTAGTAGTACTAATAAGTAATAACTCACTTCAGTTCCATTTTGCATTTAGGATGAATTTTGTGCATCCCTGTGAGCTGTGGACCTCACTTTCTGCATGGCTGGGTCATTCCATTTTGTAGTTTATCTCTGCACTTCCTTAGAATGTAAGGGGTGCTGCAGCTCCATCCCTGCCCTGTTCTGGCTCCAGAAGTGGCACTGGTGGGTGCTTGAAGGAAGTACCCTGTTTGTTCTGCTCTTGCTCTTTTAATGAGCACCTCGTTTCTTGGCAAATGCGGAACTAAACAGACATTTGGTCAGTGGAACACAGTGCAGTCACTGCAGACTGTCAGAACAAAGCATGTGCTGACATTTTCCCTGCCTTTGGCATTTACCAGCTTATGGATTTCTGACCTGGGTTGGTATTGTGGCTGTTACTATCAGTGGCCACTGATGTGTTTTCCATAAACTTGTCTTATCCCTTTCAAGAACCACTTGAGGTTTTGGCATCCACAATACCTGTGATACCAGATGTTACAATTTAATTACATACTCCATGACAGAGCTTCCTGTTGTTTTTAATATTCTGGCTTGCTATTTCACTGTGTGCTCCCCAGACATGGAGCTGAGACATGGAGTGTATTTTATGTGCCTTTGTTGTATTCTACACAGTCATACTGTCTTCAGGGGAGATTTAAGCCTGCTATTCCATGCTTTGGACCATGTTTACTGCCTGTTCAGGAACTTTTTCTACTCCTCCATCTTTTTGAGATAGATTCACCTTAGATTTAGGTAATGTCATTAGAATGTTTGGGGTTTTAGTCCTTTTCTGAGTAGCTAACATGGTTTTTTTTTGGTGTCTAATTCAGCAATGGCTTCATCTTTGTGATTAATTTATTGATCTTGAAGCTCCCTGTACAGTTTCTCTTAGACTGTACTGACATCTAATGGTAAGGCAAAGTGGCTTAACCATACTTAATGGCAAGATAAATTGTCTGACAGGCAAATATAATTATATATTTCCTTCTTAATTCAGTATTAGTTCTTATAAGACAAGATGGAATAACTTCAATTTTTGCAGAAAAAGGCTGACATACTTTTTCTTCTGGCAATTAATCTCTTTTTGTTCTGCTCAATGTGCCATACTTATTTTTAAGTGTAGCTTAAATCTTTGCAGGAATATTTTTTAGCACAGTGATAGCAATGTGATGGTTTCATACTGCAGAAGTTTTTAGTGTCATTCACAGGATCTTTAGGAAGGATGTAGGGAAAAAAGCTGTTCTGCAGAACTTCTGAAGAAGATGTTCCAGTGTTATTGTAGAACTCTCTGCTGCATTTTTAGAAAACAACCAAATCAAAGTCTTTGTCCTCTTTTACTCACCCTCCTATTTGAGGTTCCTCCATATCTTTAATTGGAAAGTTTTCAAACTCCAGTGGATAAATCCTGTTAAATAATACTTTTATAAATGAAATATAGAAAGAAAAAAATGTTCAGTTATTAATCTTTGTTATATTCCATGTGTAGGTGTAGTACACTGTGTAATTTTGAGACATAAGCATTACCTAACTTCCATTATAAAACTTCCATTATGATCCAAAATTTCTGTTTTATACAGAACTGGTACTCCTGCTACTGACATTAGAAAGGTTCAATTACAAATTTTAGAGCTTTTTAAAGTAGGGTGTTTCTTTCTTACATCATAAACTTTATTTTTCCTTTTTCTCAGAGTTAGAGCCCATTTCCTGCCATAGCCTCAGAAAATTGACCGCTTTGCTGAGTAAATACATCTTTAAGGTAATGTTCAAATAAAAGAAATTTCTCTTAGTATTTTTACATAATTTTACTTTTGTCTGTTCATCAACACAATTAGATCCTCTCTTTTGCCAAACACAAGCTACTTAGTTTTGTACTACAGAAATATTTTGAAGTCTAGATACATTTCCATTTCTTGGTAATAACTTTGAGGTATGATTGACTTGTATATAAAGATTTTTTTCTGTAATGAGTGTCATAAGACTCCGGAACAATTGCCTAGAGGAGTGTGGAGACTTCCTTATTGGAAGTGTTCAAGGCCATGTTGGATGGGGTTTGAGCCACCTGGTCTAGTGGAAGTTGTCCCTGCCCATCACAGGAGGGCTGGACTAAATTATCTGTTTACTAACTGAAACAAAGAGTTACTGCAAAATGTATGATTATTTAGGACAATTAAAGTATTTCTAACACGAGAAAAACCAATTTGATTATATCTACTTACTGCTTCTAGGGCTGTGTAGAATGGCTATTTCAAGACTTGTGAGGTGTGATGGAAAATAGAGGTGTTACCAGTTTAGATGGGAAGGAAGGAGAAGTAAAGCATTAGTGTGGGTTGTCTTGGAAGTTCATCTAATTTTTAATCATCAAAACTGAATGCACTGGAATTTGGAAAGTAAGCTTATAGTTTTTCTTGTGATAGCCTTATCTTATTTTTTTGATAGTTGTTATTAGAAAGAAAAAAAAAATTGAATAATTCATTATAGTTTCAGACCAAGGAACATAAATGAATGGTTAAGTTAAGTGAAGGTTGATGTTCCCAAGGGTAATACAAATCTTTATGGCCTTATCCTCTAATGACCTGTGAATTTTATGTTTTGGATTCCTTACACTTCATCTTGTGATTTGGGGTGGCCTACAGATCTCTGCCTGCAACTCACAGTGGGGCAAAGGTAGAAATCAGCCTTTTGCAGTTGTAGCCTGTGGGGGAAGGTCTATGCTCAGGAGAGTTTAGACTCGGGATCTCTTTGAGGGAGGGTAACTAATCTGAGGTGAGGCAGTTTTTCTCTTCAGATCTGCTTGAAATAGTCTGGTCCATGCCAAAATCTCCTGTTAGACTGATGCAAAGGAAAAAGTCCAGCTCTGCACACTGCAGCATTTTGGGTTTGAGGAGAGTTCTCCCCTGATCTTGTGGAGTTTGTCACAACCCACACATATACTGGGTGTGTATCATTTGCCCACTGTTTTGCTCTCTTAAGAAAAAAAATCTCACTTTGCTTCCTTTTCATTCTCTTGTTCTGGAAAGATCATGGTTTTTTAATGGGCATTCCTTCAAATCTTCTCACTCACAGCTAATGTTTATCCTTTATTCATTACTAGTATTATCTGTTCTGACAACTGAATTCAAAGTTGACTTACTTGTTTATCATTTCTGTTTTAGCCTGTAGGATTTGCTCTCTCTGCTGGAAATATGTTGGAGAATCACTTTTCCTTTTATCTTGAAGTCTCAGAGTAAAGCTCTTCCTTTCTTAAGAAAGAGCAAAATGCTCCAGCAATACCCAGAGACATATTCTCTTTAAAAATACACTGGAATGATCTGACTGAAGGAAAAACTCTAGTATTGTTTTCAGCAGTGCATATTTTGATCTAAAATAGGTACTGTTCAAAAGGGTTCTGTGCACTGATGATATCTCAGATGGCTTCATAGGTACCACTTTGACATATGGGAAAAGCACTGTATATTATTAAATCACATGGATTCTCCCTCAAGGTTGAAATATTGAACGACAGAAGTCTGGTCTTAAATACTGTTTGGTATTTGGTGTTCAGGTTTTTAGATCATCGGGCACTGTGCTTGTATTTTTAGTGAATTTCTCAAGTACAATTATTCATGCTGTGGTGTAGCAATTGCAATTGCAGTAACTAACACTTCCACAATTATAAGGCTTTTGTTTTGCTGGGAAGCACTTCCCATATCATCATCTGCTCTTTCTGTTGGAACGTGATGTGTAATAAAACTCTATGAGGGTTCAACTTAGAATGGTGTTAACTTGTTAATTTAATTTTTGCTAATTTTTTAAAAAACTTATGACAACTTACTATCAATAAAATAATTTTAGAACAATGCTTGAAAGCAAAAAAAAATACTTGATTTATATGGCACGCTTTGAAGCTACTGTAGACAGACAGAAAACATCTGGTGACACTTTCAGTGGTAGGTCAATAGTTACAGATGGTCTGTTCTTTACAGCTGTCATCCAGCTTTGTATGCAGAGTGACTACAGTGGAAAAATCTTTTGCTGAGTGAATAAACAAAACAGCACAAGGAGGCCAGCGGGCATGTATGTTTCTACAAGATGGGAAATTAAATAAGCTATAAAAATTTAAACCAAGACTAGTGTTTAAAATGTTCATTATATTCTGGTTTGGGTTTTATGCTTTAGGTCTTTCTATGTTATAATTGAAGGAAGTAGATTATAAAACAGAACTTATTAGGAAATAAATTAAAGATTGTTTTAGGCTCATCCTATCGCACAGGTTTGGAGTGTTGGCTTAAGCAAAGGCTGGTGGTTATATAGAGTTGGCTTTTAAAATTATAAAATGTGTTTTATTATCTTTATAAAAGGATTATAAAATTAGATTTGATACAATGCTTGTGCAATCTTAGAGCCACGTTCAGTACTGAAGAACATTCTATTTTGGAAGAATACCAATGTTGAGAAATGTAAAAGTGAATTTCTAAAATGACAACATTCTTTGCTTTTTAAAAAGTAAAAAAAAGATGGGATTCTGCATTCGTCATCAATTTTTCTTCTCCCCTTCATGATGGGATGTTATATTCAGCTGGAATCAGACACTATGCAAAACCATGGAAGAATCCTAAATTTGAGATAAAGGGGTGTGGAGGGGAAGTGAACAGGACAATGAGGCTGAATGAACTGTTGAAAGCGTGATGAATATTGCCCATTAACTCCATTTGAAATTATAAAAAATAGCAAACACAAAGAGGAACTTTATTAAAAGTCCAAATGCACCAAGCAGGGCAGTACTGGAAAAGATACTTAGTTTAAATGCAAATGTGCAGTTCTTGATACTCAAAACATTTTTCTTTATAATTTCACTCGGAGTTCGTGAATCTTGATCATGTTAATGAAATGTGTCTGTGTTTGGTTTTAGTGAAGTTCAGCCTCTAGAAAGAAACGAGCAGATTTCTAGGTTCAGTCACTTGTAAGGCCATTTAATCCCATCCAGTGATGTTGAAAGCTGTTGGGCAGGAATAAAAAGAAACAGGGAGGTGGATTATTTGGCTCATTTTAGTGTGCACAGTGCTTGTACTACAGTGTGCTCTGTGTTTATTTCTCAAAGTCTATACAGATACTGAAAGGTGAATAAAAGTGGTGCTCTGATTATGCTTTTTAGAGCATCTGTATCCTTAGTTTTACCCCATCCACTTGCTCATGTGCGTTTTATATTCTGTTGCTATGATTAGGTTCTTGTTGAGGGATTTTTCCTCCTCTCTCCCCATCCCCCCTTCCTCAGTGGTTTGGCAGAAAATGCAGCCTGCTTGTTGCAGTGCTCTTATGCTACCCAGGATCTGGAGAGTGCCTGGCTCTGTCTGCTGCCAAAGAGCTTTGCCTGGTCATGCATAAACCTGCTCCAAATGCCATTTGGTTGATAGAGCTGTTGGCATTCTCTGTTGTCACCAGGATGTGTTTCCTCGCCTCTGTGCCCCTTCACTTGGTTTCCTTCAACTTCCAAGCAGAAACTCTGGATTGCTTTATCATCAAGAGATTGAAAGTTAAGAGTGAAAGGCGTTTTCTCTCACTGTGAGCTTTGTGATGCAAAGTTGTGGCTTTCCAGTTCCATCTCAGGTGAAAGTGTTTCTGTCATTTCATGGGAGCCATGGACCTGTGCCTGCCCAAGATACCTGCATCAGTTTGTGCTTTGTTCAGTGGAAGGGCAGAAAAGGGCAGAGAACAGCAGCTGCCTTGGAGCATTTCTATATTGTCTTGTCTGAGTTGTGCCTTGTGCTTTGTGTCTATCTGCTTAGAGGACAGTTTGCTGTGAAATCAAGTTTACCTAATATGGCTTAAGAACTTTGTGCGTTTTTTAAAATTCTTTAGATTACACACAGATCATCTTCAGATCATCTGGACAAAGGTGCCAAAATTATGTATTTTAAAGTTTTTCCTTCTATTCACAGGTGGAAATAAGCTTTTACAAGAGTGAGCATTTCTGCCTGGTGGCTGGCGTGAGGAGAGCATCACCAAGCTGTGCGGGGACGTTCTTTGAGCTTCCACTCTTATGTCTCTGATGGACAAACACAAAGTGAAGCGGCAACGTCTGGATCGCATATTTGAAGGTTGGACATTTCAATTTCTAGCATTATCTGTGTTAATTTTGTGGAATACTGATATTTCTGAGGACTGGAACTTTTCTTTTGGTAATTCAGTGTATTTTTAATTGAGTTGTAGTTCCTGTTGAGATGACATTCAATGTGCACAAATGCTGTTTTTTTGGGTGGAAGTGGATCTCGACAAATAAAAGAAATTAGTCTGTGACTTATTCTGCAGTTGACTTGGCTTTCATCTTAGCATTTTACAACATTCTACCTGAACACTGTAAAAGATTGTGGTTTATCTAAAATAACAATTGAAAAAAGGCAAGATGACCTCATCGTGCTCTCAGGATTCTTTCTCTACAGGCTTGATTCATGTAGATTGATTTAACAGCTTGTATCTGTTCCTTGAAAGGAAGTAAAAAGTGAGATAAAAACAAAGCAAGAATTGCAGGAGAACCCCAAACGTTAAATGAGTATTAATAAAAATAGTGTGAATTCTAGTCAGAGGAGTTGCTAACATTTGCGTCTGTCATTTTACTTTAAGTCACAAATGACAAATTGCATATTCCTGCTATTCTCTCCAAATAGGCTCAGAGCTGGCATGACAACAGGTTGAGGGATAAGGTGAACTGTTTTAAGAATATACATGAATGATCTGGACTAAATGAATTTTTATATTAAAATGTTAGTGTCTCACTAAAAGGCAAGAGAATAGTTAATTTCTTTTTGACCCTTGGGAGACAGTGTACAGACTGGTGGTCTCTGCATCATGTCTGATGTTGTGAACTGCAGGTTGAACCTTTGCCTCCTCCTCATTTTGGTCATGAGACCCTGCCCCAGCTGCTGTGTTGTGTAAGCAGTCCCTGGCAGTGGATTCTTCTTTTTGCCAATGTGAGTGTGACTGTACAATGAGCTACACTGAGAAGCTGACTCACACTAAAACCTTTTGTTGATGTCTTTCCATTTAGGTAAATTCCTTAGTCCAGGTCCCTGTTGGAAAGGGAAAGGGTAAGGAAAGGGTATGGAAAAGCTCAGTGTGACTGGCTGGGACTGGCTAGCCAAACGTAGCCAGAGAAAGGGATATTTCATCCAAGTATTAAAGATGCACATTTGGTTTGAGTGATTGATCTCCTTGCCACTCTTCTAAAACTGGCCAAGCCCACCCACAGTTGCCAGGTCCAAACTGTTACTGTGTCCCACCTAGACTGGTTGGCCAAGGGGCCAGTTGAACCTGCTCACTGGAGACTGATCCCTGCTCAGGGAAATGAGGAACTACTGCAGAGGACAAGGAAACTGGGAAGGCTGCCCCACTTTCTGTGCATCTCTGCAGTTGGATCAGCTAGAAATGACCTGAGTGTGCAAGCTCAGTTGCCCATCCTCGAGTTTCTGTATCCAGCTCTTCAATAAAAAATGGACAATATTAACTCTTTTTTTTTTTTTGGTCTGTGTTAGTCAGCTGAATCAGCAAACTGTGAGGAGGAATGACAAACCTGTCCCTTTTGACAGCAGCCAGCAGTTCAGAGCAGCTCAGCCCACTCAATCTCAGCCTCATTATACTGAGCAACAGAACAACGTAAGGGGCAAGAAGTCTGTGATGACGTGGGAAGGAGCATTGCCAGGGACAGAGGTGACAGAGCAGCAGCCACTGTGACTGAAATAGCAGTGGCTTCCCCCAGGCTCACATCCAGTGATGCTGTTTAATCAGTGCCTTTTGTCTGGCTTGTTTTTCCCAGTCCTGCACAATTCACTGCATCCATCCTATGGCAAAATCTGTGTGGCCATGCAGTGGAAGGAATTGATCCTCTTGAAAAGTAATGTAGGAAAAAAAGGTGTTTTTTTAGCCACCTCTCTGCTTCCTTAATCCCATTTACCAAATAGCCAGGTTGGAAAAATAGAGTGGGAAGGCTAGGCAGAAGATAATCAGGATTGAAATAACAGATATGGAAATATGCTTGAAATTTTATAGTTATTACAATCCTATTTGGCTCTTTAAAGTGTTGGAGCTGTGTTCTGCTCTTGTGTGTCTATATGCTCAAATGTTCTTTGCAGCTTGTAAACACATTTCCCTGGCTGATGATTTCAAATTGTGTAAAAAGGGATGAAAACTAGGGGCTTTTGTTTGTTTTATAATGGCTTTTTTTCTACATATGGTACTGTTCAGGTTTAAAAATGAATTATGCAGAATTGTTCTCTGATATATGTGCCTTTCATAATACAGTGTAAATATTTTATATTTTAGAAATATGTGTGATGTTTTACAAAGCTCAGGGAATGAGCTGTAGAGCTATTAAAGGTGGTTTATCTTCTTGGTCAGCTTTTCTGTTCATCAGTTTGTGCATAGCTTTCTTCTCTTGAACTTTCCCTTAGAACAGAATATTTTAAAAATGCACTTTATTTCTGTTGCAACTTCACTTGAAAGCAGGCTCCAATAACTTGCTAACTGCTACTAACTATTTTTTCATGAATTCTTGAACATAATGTGCGATGGGCATTATTTTGTGCATAAAGTGCCATTCTGGTGGTGCCACACAGCACTTCATCCCTGTTTGAGGAGGGGATGGCAATTAACTGAAATTTAGTTTCTGAAAAATGGGTGGGTGTTGTGGGCCCGGTTCTCAAACTGGAATCTCACATTGGGATCACTGCACAGGGTGGCACACAGCTTTTTCTGGGGGGTTCCTGGGTTACCACAAGTGCTCCTGGAAGTTCAATAACTGGGCACGCACAGTGCTATTTGAGTTGACTGGCACTTTCCTGTGCCTCCAGGTAACTTGCACACTTGCTTGTAGCAGCTAATCATGCAAATCAAGCAAACTGATCAGGCATCACTGGATTTACAGCCAGCCTGTGCACTAATGACAGTGGGGTGGTAGTTCTGCTAAATTGCAGCTGATACTCAATGCAGAACAAAACCTGTTTCTATTACTTTGGGAGCAATTAGTTCTCTCTTAATGTAGCTGAGTAAGTGATTTTGTCTCTGAGGTACCTGTGATCCCCTTTGATGATTTCTTAAATATGAAATTGAATATTTGCTTTTAATCCCAAAGCTGTTTGCATTGATATATATTTTTTGGTGCACATTTCAATGCTCTGCCATTGAAGACTGTCCCTTAAAAAAGCCAGATATTAAATTCTGGTTTCTAACTTCCTCCAGTAACAGTAAATTATGCTTAGGCATAAGGACATGATTCAAGGCACTCTGAGATGCTAATATTAAACTCACTTCACAATTTGTAAAACAACATTTAGGATTCTTCCCTTGGAGGTAAATGGTATCAAGGCATGTGAAAGATTAATTAGTTACTGATTATATTGTTCTTTGTCCCCCTCTCCAGTGATGCTGGTGATTGCAAAGCATAATTATAGTAGTATACATTTGGCAGAACAGTTGGAAGTGTCACAGTGCAAAAATAAAATGTGTTCATTTCGTGGGTAATTTGAAAAACTCAAAATGTTTTTGGCATTTTGAAAAGTTGTTATCTCTAATTAAGGTATTATTGTGCTTTATATTGTAACAAACTGTAAACAATGCTGTTTATTTGCTTATTCTAGAAGTCTTTAATTAAATGCATGTATGTTTTACTGACCATTGCTTGGGAGTTACCTTGGGATGTCTGACCTCTGCTGCATTTGCTGGGTGCTAATGGACAAAGCAGGAAGGAACAGAAGGTGGCTGCTTGCAGGGGGAATGTCTGAATTGTATTGAATGGGCTTGGTGAACACTGAGAATTATTTTAGATTACATTGCTTTGGCTGCCTGAGCACTATATATTTATTATTCACTGCTTTTAGTGGGTTTCCAAGCTTTAAGGAGCACTGGTGGAACTGGGAGGAAAAAAGGGGCTTCTCTCATTTCTTCTTGCTTGTTTGCACAGGTATTAGGATTAAAGTACAGCACAGTGCTGGAAATGTAACTGGAAAATTGAGAGTGACTTTCCCAATTAGGTAATTGCTTGAAACCAGGAATTTCTTCCCAGGGCACCTCATGTGATATTTATATAGCAAAGACTGCAATGTGTGCCAAGTACAAGTCTGTGAAGACCCTGTCTGCCCCCAGACAGATGTTCTTTTTTTTTTTTTTCCTTCTGGTTTTGATGAAGCAAAAAGCATCTGAGCACTCAGAATGCTCAAACAATCATTTCTTATTTTTTTCCTTTTTATGCAGCACTAGTATTAATTTCATTCTTTATATGCATATTGTTTCATCTTTTTAAAAACTGCCAGAAGAAAACTTGGAATGCATTTTAGCTATTTTAACAGCAATGCTTTATTACCTAAGAAATGAAGAGTTGGCCAATTTTCATAAATTGGAAAAGAGAGTGGATATTAATGGGATGAATTTCTGAAATTTCAGATAAAATCTCTCATCTTTACTTTTATGAAGGGCAGCCTTTCTTTGGGAAGGTTTGATTACTGGCAAATACCCAAGTGTGATGCACTTTGAAGGACAGTAAAAGTGCATGATAAATGAATAGTTTCTTTTCAAGGATATGGCCTGGGCTTTCTTTCCCTATAAGGAAACATTTGGGTTTTTAGAGCTTCTTTTTTCTGCTTAAGATTTAATACAATGAATCTTCAGTTCATGGTTGATGTGGAATATGTTGATGGTTCCAGGAGGAATGCAGAGGAAAAAAAGCAGATATTGCTTGAATTTGGTTGTCTTCCCAAATTTATAGAGAAATCTTGTAATAAAGAGTGACTTAGTTAAAAGTAAAATGCATTCACTTTCCTGATTTCTTTTTCTTGTGCATGCAATAACTTGGCTTCTTAATAACTGGAAAGTACCAGACTGAAAAATACCAAGTGTTTTTTCCTGACCATTGGTGGATCCTATCTAGTTTGTGTGACCTGTATTTGGCTCCTTGCAGTTGAGAATGAGGCAATTAAGTTTTCTGCATATTAATAAGATGTCCTACTTTGGCAAGGTCTGGGGTCTGTTCCCTGAATTTGTAAAAGAATTTTTACTAAAGATGGTCTGTACTGTGTGAGTTGTTCTGTAAATAAGAGGAAGGAGGAATAATTTTTTCCAGGCAGTGCAGTGAGTGCCCTTAGCTGTTTCTTATGTAAGTGGGAATTGCAGTTGTCAAGTTCTTTGAAGAACAAGAGTTACCAATTTTCATAACTGGCATCCAAATTCAAACATGTTCTTCATTGTCTCACTTGCTACAGGTACTGGAGAAAGAAAGGAAATAATAAAATGCACAGGCAATGGTAAATCACATGGTAATTTATAGACTTTTCTTCCTGTGTACTGATCTTAGTACTGGGCATACTAAATATGCCAAATGTTTCTTAAAAAGGGATTAATGGGCTGCCTCGTTGCTTGGCGTCTTTGACAGACTTCAGAAGGCGGCTTAGTGAAGGATTAGGGCAGCAGAGGGAGCTAAAAGATTCCTAATATTTTATCATTTGTTTCCTAAGTCAAAGTAGCTCCTTTATAAAGTACCAATTAACCTTTGCAAAATGTGATTTTCTAACCTTAAGTGCCTTCGGCAGATACATAAGGATTTGAACTGGAGTAAATTCCTTTTCTTTGTAGCAATCCAGTATAAATTAAATTAGGAATCAGGTAGTAAAAGCTACCAAAATCTTTCTGCAGGAACAGCCATCAAATCTTTCAAGTGCAGCAAATGAAAGTGTTTAAGCAAGTAGAGTTTTCTGTGAATAACCAATAGAAGAATATTCTATAAGTAAACCAATTTACATTCAGATACAAGTGTTTCAACATAAAAATGGACACTTTTGTGTATTGCATACAGGCATATTTTAACAGTTCAACACTATTTTTTCTGTGTTTTGCTTGTAAAAACTTTGAAAGTAATTTTGAATGTGTGGTAATACAGAGAATTAGGTAAAAGTTGCCTTCAAAGAATGGGGAGGGTTTTCTAAGGACTAAGATAAGTCGACTTTAAAATAATAAAATAGTAAATGGTGCTACCAGGAATCTCAGCATAACAAGATGGTTTGCCTCTTTCCAAAGGAAAATTATCTGTATATTTGGGTTATGTTTACCCTACTGAAAAGCATCCTTTATCTCATTAGAATTGTAGTTGAAATGCTTACGCACAGGCTTTTGTTTGGTTTTTGGCTTTGTCCTTAGTATCAGTGTTTGCAATGCAAGGGGTTCTTTAGCTTTCTTTTGCCTTCCTGCAATAACCTGCTTTTGCAATCTGAGTTTTCACCTAGACAGCCTTTGGATTTGCATCCACTACAGCACTGCAATGTTGCAGTAACAATGCAAGCTGTATGAAAAGTGAGTTGGCTTACAAGCCCATTTTGCTCTAAATGATACCAAACAGTAACTGCTAATGAAAAGCATTACTTCAGGAAGAAAATGTGAGCGGAAAAGAAAATTTATGGGGAAAAGAATCTGAGATTTTTAAGTTTTGCTGAAATGTTCATGTCACTGATTTAAGTTATGAATGTTGTAAAGAAAAACTGCAATTTTGTAGCGTCCAGCATTATGCATTTTATCTGTGTTGTCACATTTTGATTGACATATTGAAATAAAATACACTATTATGACAGCAGCTATGTTCAGCTGTGATCTATCCAGAACTGTAGTAAAGTCATAATAGTTTTCCTTAATTTTAGTTTCAAAGACAGTGTTAAATACAGAAAATAATATAGCATGACACTGGTTTTACAGCGTTGTAATAATTGTATTTGTAATATCATAGATATTTGACTCAGAATCCAGTACGTAATCACACCTCATCGACTAATTCCTGAATGATTTCCAGAGAATTTATTCCTCCTATTCTTCTATTAATAAAAATCTTTTCAGACTAGATATTTAGCTTTGATAAAGTGCAGATGAGTGCCTGGTAAAATTTTTAAAAGCTTTAGAAGTCTTAAGGACTTGATGGTAATATGTACTTCTTTCTGTCTGGGGTCAGGGAAGATGCTCTGATGTTGCTTTACACTGTGCTCTGGAAAACTGAACTGTACAAAGATTAAGTGTCTAGGTAAACATACTGAAAAATTTACGTAGTCATCTAATTAAAGCAGTCATGTTCAGCTTTCACAGAGGCAGTTCCCATCCTCGGGGAAATGCAGTCTGAGATGCAAAAAAGGATTTACTTTGTTTCCTCCCTTTGTGCAGTCAGGATGGGAGTGTGATTATGCAAGTGGAAACAAGAAAATAAAAGTGGAGACAGTCTTTTAGTGCTGGAGGCTTCTGCTGCTCCATTCTTGTGTCCTCGTTCCAGGAGGTCAATACTGAACTTGAAGGGTGCCTCTCCCTAAACAGGAGGAATTGCGTGGAGGTTTTGCCAGGGAAGGAGAATCTAACAGAGATGTCCCTCCTCATTAGAAAAGTCACTGTGGTCTGATGAATGGGTCATTTGGAGTTAAGGAACCTGTGTTTTATCTTGTAGCTCTTCTGAAGTCAGGCAGGTTAGAAAAACAAAAGCTGCCTCTGCATCTTCTTTTTCTGCGAGAGAAAACAGTCAGAGATGTTCTTCTAGGATATAAATAGCAGCAGGCTGTTGTAATACTCTTGGAATCCCTTTAAAACACGAGGCTTTGCTAATTGTGAAAATACCTGGCACTTGCTGCAGGTGAAAACACGCCCTTGGTCTCACTGGAGATCCAGAACTCTGCAGTGGTTTGTGGCCCTGCTCAGGTACCTAAATAAAAAGGTTCCTTCTTCCACCCTTTCCTATGAGAACTAAATTTAAATTGCTTGTGACTCGGAGCAGATGTATTTGGGATTTTTTTTTAAAGCCAGAAATTAGCTGTTAAAAATTATTCATGTTTCTCTTTTCCCTGATGCTTATTTTTCAAAGTATCCTCCCATGCACTGAATTTTCAAACCTCTCATTCTGCCAATTAAATGGAGACACAGGAAAAAGACACTGCAAAAATTACAGGCAATGGCAGTAGGAGAGCAAAAGATGAAGAGTAAAGACTCTTTTTGTTCTTTTGATCCTACCAGTATTTTTCACAAAGTTTCCTTGTGTGCTAGATGATGACACTCAAATACAATTAGACTATGACTCCTGCTAATAGGTAATCAAGAATAATTATAAGTGTTAATTAAATACATGATAAATGCCTCTTTTTGTCAAGGAGTGCACATTTGAAGAAATAGTTTTATTAAGTGCTAAGAAAACTTTTTCCCAGGCAATTTTATCACTATTTCTTGTTCCCTGCTGTTCCTTTCTGTCTTGAAGATTGCATCAGTCGCACGCATGTGGTTTTTTCCTGGGTATCAAATACCACTTAGGCAGGTGTTGCTTAATTTCCACAACATCTGCCAGTCATTTTTGGTTGTTGTTGTTAGTTTAGCCAACCTGCAGATGGTCATGTTTGCCCGTTTGTGCAGTGCTCCACAGGCTCCTGTGCTTGCTCCCCGAGTGCTGCCCTGCACTTCCATGCAGGCATCATCAATTTATCAAACTCAGATAATTTAGTAACAGTTACGTCTTCCTGCAATAAACAAAAGCAGCTGCGCTCTAGCTGTCCTTATCTGCATGAATGCAGAGATTGTAAAGGGCTTCTCCGACAAACACGACAGAAGTTTAGAATTTCAAACTGGAATTTAGGGCATGTAAGTCAGAATGAGTCGACACTGATGTTTAGAAACAATATAATAATGCAGAGGATGAATTAGTTACCATAGTAACTGCTTTGTTTTAATAATTTGGTGGGGCAGTGAATAGAAAGAGCTCAGAAAGAAGTAGTATCACTCTTAATTACACGTTGTGCAACGAGAGAGGTTTTGTTCATTTATAGTGGAAATTAATTTGATTTTATAATAGATTGAAGAATGAATGTGTAAGTTTTACTTTGGAAAGGCAATAAGAATGATTTACAAGTTTTTTTATTCTTATTTTTCCACCCCCTGGGAAAAGCATAATCACATTTTACATTTTATTAGGGCAATGCAGATTATTGATTTCTTAACAATAAAAAAGGCTCAATATATTGCATTGTAAGCGTGGCTTCAATCTGTGTGCTGTGATTTGTTGCCTGGCAGTTGTTGGCAGCCTAGCAACATGCTTCAGTCCAGATCTGCAAAAGGATGTAGACACCCAAAGTTAGGAGTTACAGGGAAGGCAGGTTTCTCAGTACTTCAATACCCATCCAAAATCATCAGCACCTTGAAATCCCTTTTTACTTTATGGATGAAATTCAAGTACACTCCACACTTCCAATGTCACAGAATGGCTTGGAAGGGACTTTAATGATCATCTCATTCCGACCCCTCTGCCATGGGCAGGGACACCTTCCACTAGATCAGGATGCTCAGATTCCTGACCTTCTTAATTTTCTTTCCTCTTGCAGATTTGAGCAGTTTTGGGTGGGTATTGTGCAGAAGACAAGCCAGGATCCTCAAACTGAATGAGCTCTTTTGGAGGCAGATGCACAGCGAGCAAAAGCCTTCAGTGTTCACAGGAGTACATGGAGCCTATTTTGCAGAGAGATGGAGGCACAGTGGTGCTTCACTCAGACTGGCAGGTGTCATGGAAAGGTTCCCTGCTGTCCTGCCAGAGCCTTTCACAGGGCACAGCCTCTAATTTGTGTGTCTGCCTTCTCACCTGGTGCCCCCCTGCTTTTTTTTGTTTCTTTTGTTTGTTTGTTTGTTTTAATGTTCTCCTTAACAAAACATGCAGGAACTTAATTCTCCTTTAGACTACTGGCAGCTTCTGGCTGAAATTTGCAGGTGAGTTAAAGATTTAATTATGGAGGGTCCAGCAGCTGGATGGACAGACATAGTTAAGTAAACCTGACTTCCTCTGAAAATCTGTCTGAAAGATAGATTAGATATTGCAGACAGAAATAAGAAGTGCCACCTGGTGACTCCTTGGCCAAGGAAGTGATGTCCATCACCAGACCCAAATCATGGTCCCTCTCTAGACCAGGGAGTCTTAAAGTTTTTTCTCAGAGCACTGCTCTTAGCAGCAGCTTCTCAATAGGCAAAGGTGTCTTCCCAGGAAAGGGAAACTTTCTGCTCCAGGTTTCTGATCGGTTAAGCTTTTTGAAGAGAGGTTTGTTACCCTTTCTGTGTTGTTTGCTGCTGTCTATGGGTCAGGTAATGCAAGCCCTACTCATTGTATCACAGAAAAACAAGAGATAGCTAAGCTCAGTATTGACTCAGTAGGGGAAATTCAAGCTTCTCTGTTTCTAGTGCTTCTGTGTGTGTAAGTTTTGGAAGGATATTTTAGACTGTGGACTGTTTCTTCTCTTTGAGGGGAGTGCCCCCAACACTGCACTGTTCATGTCCTTGACGCCTCCTCTTCGGTCTCATAAGACTCTTGTCCTGATAAAATATTTCTAAAAGCAGTGTATCATACCTCCAGACCATGCTTTCTTCCTTCTTCCCTTATCTCTTAGCTGTATCTAAAGAAAATTGAACTGTAATGTTGTTGAAAGGGACACTAGCTTGGTTTGAACTTTCCTTGGTACCTAATCCTTCACTAGAATGCTGAAATGTTTGTTAATATAATCTTGAAGTTTACAAAATCCTTTCCTGTTTAATTTTTGTGTGTCAGTTTGTGAAACTTCTCAAAATGTCAGATGATTAGATGAGTTTTGCCCCCTGTCCAAGATATTGATGGAGGGAAGTAAAAGGAAGTTCATGCCAGAGTTACAAACATCCAAGGAAGAATTTTTAGTCAGTTGCTTCCTTTTATCTGTGTTAACCATAAATCAGTGGTTATTTCATAGGTTCCTTGTGATTACAGTAATCAAAAACATGATTGTTTCCTGGAATAGTTGGTGAAAGAACAGCAACTCCTTAAAGGCACTGGTGGTCTTTAGTTGCCTTTTTGCCTGCAATTCTGAGTCTCGTTTTCTTTATTTTTCTGCTTCTCCTTTCTAATGAGGGAATAAAATAATTTTTGTTTCACTCCTGGTTTTCTGGTGTTTCTTAAATTATTTTTTGTGATATGGTTTTTTTTTGCTTGGTACATACAAATGGATTTCCACTGAAATTCATTAGCATTAAATGTTAATTTTTAAATTTAATGTTCAACTCTGTTCCATTCACTCTGTTAGTCTTTTATGAATGGAAGCACTTGTAAATATATTTCTAAAATCATAATTTTCCACATAGTTTAAAATTATTTAACAGTTTACTAAGGGATCTCATGGAAAACTCTCCTGCCCTGCCTGAAGTTGTGGTTCCTCCTTTTTAAAAGAAATACCAATGGGGTTTTTATGTCATCTCCACTGGTGATGCCAAAGGCTTGTTGGATACAAGCTGAGGTCTGTCCTGAGCCATGAAGTAATTCTGAAGGATGATGGACTTGTACCTCCTGGTGCAATCATCTAATTGGGAAACTGAATAAAGTCTGCTGAATAAAGTTTGTTGGATCGTTCTGGGTAAAAACCTTGCATTTTAAAAGCTTGCTTTTTAAATGATTTACAAGGCAGGCTTGTAACTTAGCTTAAACTTGCTTTAACTTACAGGCAGGTTTATCCTTTTGCATTGATAAAGTTTGACAGAAGATTTTTCTGATAGGAAGGTGGAGTTCAAAGTTTAAAAAGGTAGCTTAGCTTTATTCTATACAAGTCAATCATAAATGTTCAATTTAACAGGAAAGGTTTACACTAATTATTGTGCTAATTGAGCCCAGTTGGCACAGACAAGAGAACACTATTACATTTTGGAGTACTTATTTTTAATAACTTTATGAATCTCCTAGAACTCCTTCTGGGTATGTGTGAGTACACATACACAATATAGAACACTCGAAAATGTAATCAAATCTTTTGTATCAAAAAATGAGATATTTAATTTTAAAAGCATGTTTAAACAGGTAGTTATGGTATCCTGCACCTGACTCCTCAGTCTTGGAATAACTGTGACCTCTAATTTGCCTCATGTTTGCTTCCATTCTGTCTTTTGTGTCCTTGTGCAGCTCTTTGGAATGGATGCAGTTTGTATCTGTTCTCCTTTTTGTTTTTTTCTTGATGCCTGAGTGTGGCAGAGCTTTTTATTATCAAAGCTGGACTCTGGTTCCTGGAATTCTTTGCCTGTTTGTAACAATTCTGTAGGTCAGAACTGCCACAAAGTACAGAAATTAAAAGCTTATCAGTATTTCTCCACAGGAGCATAGAGGTATATTTTCTGTTGAAAATCTTTCTTTAATTTGGTGATATAATTGAACTACACTTACATCCAGCATAAAAGGAGGTTGATTTATTAGTTGCAGTTAATTTAAAAGGCTACTGAACACTCCCCCTTCTTCTGCAGTAAAACTGTTGTTTTTTTTAGTTTTTTGTAAGTGTTCAAATATTGCTGTAGCATGGGACAGACCCTGACTTAGGCTGCCAGGTTTACACATTCCAGTTTTTTTATAAACCTTAAATTGTCTTTTAAATAAAGACTTCATAAAATAGTAGAAGCACTGTTTTCATGATTTGTAGGAAGTCTATAAATTCATACTTAATTTAGCTGGGCTGTTTTCCTATCTGAAAGATTGAACTGATCTAAAGGATCAATGGCAAAACTGCTAGAACCACATATTTTAAATAAATGTACTGAAAACTGGGAAGTTCTAGAGAAGTGATTCTATGCAGCATTCCTTGGCTGTGAAGGACAGAGCACGGGGAGGCAAGCAAAGCTAAAATTATACATAAAAGCACATTCAAGCTATCATCATATCCTTGAGATTTGGAGTATAATCTGGCAGTAATGCCTAATGATTTTGCATCCAGAACCAGAGGACATTGTTCTCCCCATTGATATGTGCATAATGTTTTTTTGTGGTTTCTATTAATGAGGTATTTTCCTTTTAATCAATATCATTCCAATTACATTATGTCCTTTCAGTAGCATTAAAGGATTATGGGCTGAGAAAATAAAAACCTGATTTGGTAAAAAAATATAAGCTGGAAAAAAGGAGTTAATTTCAAAAAACTCCACTCCAATATTCCTCCACTGATGACCATCCAAGAAACAAGAAATGCTGACATTGTTGCCAATATTTTGTCTTTCATGACGCCTAAAATACCAGGGCTTTGAACCAGTTACTTTCAAGCATTAGTTGATTGTTCAGCTGCACCCGCTCCATCATCTGTTGTGACCCGTGGTGTTAATTTTATTGTAAAATATGTTGTCCACAACAACAGTCAAGTTGCCAGTCAAGTACAAGGAAATGTCTTTTAATATTTAGCTCAAGTGGGCAACACTGATTTGGTTCTGTTTTACTTGCTGAAAGGTTTTTTGTTTGGCCTCCACAGAAGGTAAGGGTAAGCTAAAGCTTTTTTCATTCTACGTTTATTTAAGAATAATATTGATCATATGATGCTATCAGCAAGAAGGGAATCAGCATAGCTGCTACTAAGACAAAAATGTATCTAGACTTGAGGTTTCAGCAGTTGGTAAGGTTATTTTAAGATGCACTCACCACTTGAAGATGTTCTATTAATGCTTAAGATTAGCATATTTTTTTAAGTGGCAGAAACATTTAGACTGTGCTGGATGGGATGTTTCCAGCAGTCAGTTTCTGGGAAGCTTGGCTACACTGCTTCTCAGTTTTATGTTTTTCAAATATGCCAATGTCTTCTCTAAAAGCATTTATCTGGTTGAAAATAAAGTGGAAGAAAAGATTGCATGATAAACCAGGGTGTCATTCACTGAATTCGGTGTTAGTCAATTCAGAAGTGATGTGGAAAAAATGCATTTACAGGAACTTTATTATGATAGCTATACTTACACTGCCAATTACCATAAAAGCTTTGTGTAACAACTGAGAATAATGCATGGTGAGCTGTCAGCTGAACCAGGTCATTAGGAAACTCCTCATCTCTCATTTTCTCTGGCCACTTTATTTTCTTCTAGTTTTAATTTTCATAATTTTTACTGTATTTCATCATAAGGGAAAAACTATTCTAACTTCATGTTTCAGGGACACAGTGATGTCCATGATATCTTAATTAGATCACAAATAGCTGGCAGCATATTGATTATTGGTCTTGTAGCTGGAGCCTAGATTGACACTGTTGTGCTGTCTGTTCTGGCCTCTCCAGGGTTTGCCAGTCAAAGGGGGGAAACAAGAATTCAAACAGCTGGTGTGGGGTAAAGATGAGAACTCTTAACAGAAGTGAGCTATGCACTCAGGAGTTACTGGGTTTGCTGATGTGATTTGAAGGTCCCTTCCTCAGGTATCCAAACTGTGAGTGGCATCCTGTAAAGACCTGGGAGGTTGGTGAGGGCTGTTGGAATTGGAAGCAGGTGCCTTTAGGAAGCATTCAGGACTTACCTGAAGTTTGTGATCTCCTCCATGGGCTGTGTGTGGATCCAGCTGGCAAGCAGGAGTGGGGAGCACGAACATTTCTCCTTGCAAAAGTCTTGATGAGCTGTGCCTGAAAAGCACCTGACTCAGCAGTGCACTCGACGCTATTGATAGTCAGAACATCGAGTCCCTTTCTGGGAATAAGGAAGAAGATGTTGACCTACTTTAATAGAAGTGTAGCACTTAAAATACTCTCTTCAGCCCTAGGATTGAAAACAGTGCCCTACTTCCTGCACAGGAGTCCAGAACCCCTCTCCTGTTATCTTTGCAAACCTTCTCATAGCGATAACCAGCGGGCACCAAGTGGAACTGCTGCCTGTGGGTGCAGAAAGCATTCATTCATCAGGTGAGTTATGAAGCTCTAGTGCAGGGTATCGTAGGGTACTGAAGTTCCATGAAGGTTGAAAAAGTGAGTAGTTTAGTGGAAGAAAAATCCACTGGGTTTGCTGAAACAATTATGATTGATAGAGTTCTTGAATGGCAAATTGCTGGTGGCAGGGAGAGGTTCTGAATTACAAGTCTTGCCCTTTCTTCATCCTCTTTTTCTCACTGTTATTTTCCTGGTTCTAGCATCAGGAAAAAATTCCCCCTCCTATTTAGCAAGATGGACCTTTGGTCTGAACCCATGACAAGCTTTTCTTGCACCCTTGGTTGTGGAAGGCTTCTGCCTTCCTTGCCCAAACTTAGTAGAACTTCGGAGGGTCCTTCAGTTCTTTGAGGCTTTCAGCTTCATTATTAGAGTCAGAAATTAGAGCTGCACTGCCCTCCTGTAGTGCACAGTCCATAACCCAGCACGTCAGTGTCTACAACCTCAAGTACCTGCTGCTGTGCATTTCTCATACTTTACAGGTGTTGTAAAAAACGTTAATTTTAGAGATAACTGTTCAGTTTGTTTTCTTTTTTCTAGCTCAGAATGGCTGAAGTATTCAAAGAAAGAGAAGCAGGATATTAAAAAAAAAGGTAGCTCTTTGTACTTGCAGTAATGCACAATGTGGGATTGATTCATGTAACACATCTGTGATCAGATCCCTGCAAGTGGTGTGGTGTGTGATTAAAGATACAGGAGGTCAGAACAAGGAGTAGCCAGCTGTGCTTAGAGTCCTTGTGGCAGCAATTTCTCCCTGTAGTTGTTTCCTTACGTGTGAAAGGATGATAACACTCATCTGTCTGAGGCTTAACTCATTACTGGTTTTATAGCAAGGTGAAAAGTCTATATATAGTTTAATAAAACCCCCAACAAGCTATTATAGAACAGTGTTACTTAGCATTTAATAATTTGCCTATTCAAGCAACTGTCTGTATTAAGGAATAATTGAAACATATTTACAGAGCAAATTTGAAAGAAAAATAATAGCATTATCAAGCTAAAAAGCCATAGCACATAATTATTATATACTTACTTCATGATTCAGCAGCTGAGCTGTTTTTGTGCATGTAAATGATTTTTACCTAATGGATTATTGCAGCAGTTGTGAGTGAGCAGCGCAGGACTCTCCGAAGGGCGTACCTTGAGGACACTGCAGCAGCAATATTTTGCTGTGTCACGAGATTTTATCATGCATAAAGGACAGATTCCTTCATACTCGGGAGTTTTCAGGTGGAAACCACAGTTACATTTCTGCTGCCAGTGTAAGGCAATGCAAAGCGTTCTTAAAAACAAACTGGTTTTGTTAGTACAGGGCTGCTTTTTTTTCCCCTTCTTTTCATTTAAATATTGCCTCATGAAGTGTCTAACTTACAACAGCAGTTATATAAACTACATCAAGAAAATGAAGAAACTTATGTCTACTTACAAGAATTTTATGAGTGGTATCTTTTATTTCTTATTTTTGAAGTGGGAGCAATAAAAATATAAGTGGATTTTAGTTTTCTGTTACAGTGCTCTATATTTGTCAAGTCCTATTACTAAACAAATAGTAAAAGTACTGTGTTGATTTTATTGCTTTAGTAATACAGTTACCAGGACCACTTTACTACACTTCTGCAAGATTTCCAACATGTTTGAGAGTGAGTACATAGAAGTAATTTTTCAGGTTTGGACTGCATCCAGTACATTATGGAAGTGATCTTTTTACGCAGCCAGAGATTTGGGTACTAGATAAGGCAGGTATAGTTTCACTAGGATGAGATTTATCTCCAGAAAAAGAAAATGCAATTACCAGTAAATTACATTAAACTGGGGATCTGCCCTAAAATAAGAGCAGTGATGCAAACATTAACTAACAGATATTAATTAACTGGCATCTGCAAATAAAAGGGGGTGATGTGTCATTTCTAGAACAGTTTATCAGTCCTGGGGATGGTCTCAATTACAACTCTGTGTCTGTGCCAAGCATTCTTTATACTCCTAAGTGTATAAAATCTACATGATGTGTCTGAATGCTGTTCAAATACAGTATTGTGTTGACTTGTGGTTTTTTTTTTGAAGAACAACATCTTTCTACTGCACTGATAAAGTCAAGGAAAGAATGGAGAAATATCCGGCAAACTTTGGCATTTCTGATGGAGCCTTTAATGTCAGTCCAAGAAGTAATAGAGCTACAGAGAGATGTGAAGATGCATAGAATGAAGCTGGAGAAACTGTTTGCTTTGGCCTTCCCTCAAACATCTATGTGATAACAGGAAACATTTTGTTGAACTTGAGAGTCAAATAAATTAAAACAAACATTCCTACTTAAAGGAACCTCGTTCCCAGCCAGAGCGTAACTTTCTGGTTTATTGAAATGTAATCTCTCAGGTTGTTGAAATATAACGCTAATACAAAATTTTGGGCTTTGCTAAGATGCTGTTTGATGTCTGTATTGCCACAACCTTGTTATTGTTTTCTCTACCCTTGGCAGTGGCTGTTTCAGTGAGGAGACATGAGCTGAGCACCCATGGGCCCAGCACCTTTTAACTCTGAGGCCCAGAACAAGGTTTAACAAATTCTGTGGAGATTTGCTGTACGAATTTTTTATTTCTGGCCTGAATTCAGAGTTCTGTCCCTGAGTTTAGTGGTGGTGTGATGAGCCACAGTTAAGGCAGTGGAATCATGAGTTGGGAGAAGAAAGGTCATCTATAAATTGTCTGGGGTTTTACTTGAGATGACATGATCTGGAAGTTTCTATCATTCCTAGCCAAATGTAAAGGAATTTTTACTTTGAGTAAATACCTTCTTTAGGTTCTTCAGGTGGTAGGAAGGATCTGAGCTGAAAAGGACTCAGATCAACTTCCTTGGATATGAGGTTTTAGATGGGAGAGCAGTTATTCTTGAAAGCTACCCTGTTGGCTATGTTTGTGTATATTTACAATAAAAGTAATCATTCCTGCATCAAAGAGCATTTAGAAGCTGAAATGTACCTTAGGCTGTCCACTGTGCTGTATTTTTAATATTGAGGACATTACTTTCTGGAGCTCTGAATGCAACACTCCTTAAAAGCCATGCATGTTTAGTTTTCAGAGGGGGACAAAGAAAAATGTATTGTGTGTTTATGCCTGCACTGAAGTTGTACAGTCCTATTGATCTCTGTATTCATGCTGCAAACAGCTTTTCAACATTTTGTGTTGAAGCTGAATTGCTTTATATTTTAATTTAAATCCTTGTATGTTGTGGTGGTAGATCCTACAATTATTTTATATATTAATTTTCACTTGGAGCTCAGTCTCTTGTGTGGGGTGTACAATTGCATGTTTCAGTTATGGTTTCTATGCCCATGCCTTCCTCAATGCTAGAATGCCTCCAATTCTGGAATACTTTCCCTGTGTAGTCAACATGCAGCCATTCTTGGGTCTGCCTCCCCCGTTCCCTTTAAAGTAAGTTGTGTTTCAGATATTTTTGTTTCCATTTATGTCTGATATTTTGGTGCCCTTTCTTCCTCTGTGTATCAGAATCCACTTGCATCCTCTCAACTGATTTTACCAGCATCCTCATTACTTATGCTCCTTCACACATTAAATTAGCATTGAATTATGTGTTGCCTGAATTTGCTTGACAAATAAAAGGAAGAACATTTCTTATGTCTTGAATGAGGAAATGAGTACAGTTAAAACATTGTGAAGGCCTGCCATCTGCAAAGAGGGACAGTGTCTGTTTTCCATGAGAAAGTGAAAAACAATGCAGTGTGCACTGCCCTATCAGAGCTCTTGCTTCCTTTATGCAAGGTACAAAAGAAAGGCTCCCAAGTGTTCCTCATTTCTCAGACAGAGATTCATTTATCAAACTGGCACAAACGAAAAAACATTGGTACAAAAAATTGCGTATCTGAAGGTACATGTGAGCAAATGTTCAGGAACAACTCTCTCATGATTCAGCTTCCACTTAGGTCCTTATCCCAGAATCCAGAGCTGCCTTCCCCGGTCATTATTTCTTCTGTGGATATGTCATATTTTATATACATTTTCATCAATGAGGCAGAATGCCTACTCTGAGTAAGCACTTCAGATTCCATCTCCAAACTCTGCTTTAATCAATATTGTTTGCAGTGACAGAGTGCTGTGTAGAGTCTCCTTTTCTTGTCTAACCTCAGACGGGAAATACAACAGATGGGTTTCACCGTGCGTTTTTGGCAAGGAATAGCATGAAAATAGAAATAAACCTTATTACATATGTGCTTCTCAGCATGATGCTTGTAATCTGCAATAAATATCGCTAAAAAAGTGCAAACTTATTGCCAGTTAACCATTAATCAGGGAAAAAAAGTTTAATAGAATGAGCTCGAGAGCAAATGCATCTTAACCTTTACATTAAAAACTGGTGGTAGAGTGGGTTTTTTTCATGGTCTCAGATGAGTTGACAACATAACTCAGTGTGCTGTCATGAGCAGAAAGAAGATGCAGTTATGTGTTTTTCTGGAAACAGCAAATCCATTGTTGTGTGAGCAATATAACAGACAAGTAAAATACAACAGACTAAAGGAAGGAATGTAATTAGAGGACAAAACTGTATATCTCTAATTTTGTTTTCAACAGTACGCATTTCCACAGATTACCAGTTAACATTTTAAATGATCTGAAATCTACCATTGCATGTACATCACCTAGGTTTGGTAGATACTCAGTGTTTTAAAAAAAAAAACTAGCATGTTTTCTGAGCTCTAGGTGATCCAACTTCTATTAATACATTAGAGATGATGAAGTGGTTAAATAAATAAAACCACTTCTAATAAAATGTTAAATCTGTAAAACACTTCCAGCTGGAATGGAGATGATAGAGGCTGAATGTGGTTGCCTGTGTGGGGTGAGAGTCCTGGGTACCTTGGTATCCAATCTGTGCATCCTGTCCCAGTTCCAGGGATGCAGCTGCCCTGGAGGCTTTTGGGAGGTCATAGATGAGGATGTGTGTTTATCCAGGACTATCAGCAAGATTTAATTTTAATAATGATTCATCCAGCCTCTTGTTCTTAGACTAGTTTGTGTGTTAGTACACTAAGTTATTTATTTTTTTAAAAAATCCTATCAACTAGGATAAAATACTAAAAATGTTTTTAAATTTAGAGATTAATGGTTGCTGGACTTCTTTGGATAAGGCTAGATTTCTGGACTCTCTGTGAGATGCTGTATTCTGTAGGATAATGCACTGTGGTTCTTTCTACTGAGGACTAGACAGTATTTTCCTAACAGGGATTTCTTCTTCACGTTCTTCAAATCTCTTCTTCAAGGAGTCTTTAATCCCAGGGCCACCTGGGATGTCATGAAATTCTAAACCTTTCAGATTTTTCCATTACATATACCAATTTTGGTTATATCAATTTTGGTGATGATCCTGATCATGCTGTGTTTCCCAATGGACTGTGCAGCCTTCTCTGATCCACCACAGACTCATCAGCAATGTCAACTCTTCCCTGAAAAAAACAAAATGTTCTCTTTAACTGGAGACTCTGAAGGAAAATTGATGACACCTGTTCATCCTTCCCGTTCAATGCTTCCATCATTTCACTGATGTCAATTCTGTGCTTCTACTAAAAACAGTGAAAAAACAGTCAAGGTTCAACTGCAGCAATTCATGTAATCCCAGAGCAAATGAACCTTTTATTTCTGTCAGTCTGCTCAATTGTGGATTTTATACACACATGCAACACCTTCAATTATATATTTTGATACTGGTTGGTTGAGTAATATCAAAAGAAATTTATCTGTTCAAGTCCAGAGTAAGTCAATAAAAGCGTAGAAGTGTAAGAAAACAGAATGAAAAAAAAAAGATGTTTTCTGCCCATGTGGGACTTCACAGCCCTCAGTAATTCTGGGTTTCCTGAGTGTCAGAAACCTTAAAGCGTTTGAGACATGAAGTTGGTTTCCAGAGGACACATTTAGTCACACTCTCTCCCTCATCCCTCATCCTGTCTGGGGTGTGAGGTTCCTTAGGGACACACCTTGCTGCTCCTGTACAGGCTTCCATGACCAGGACAGAGGAGAACTTAAACCAGCATTAATTAATTTAATGCAATTGCTGCTTGTTTTGACTTTTCCAATGCAGCAGTAGCGTTTTGTGTAAGTAGTAGGTAATGTAGGGCTTTTTCTACTCTTCAGCTTTAGCAAGACCAGAAAACTTTTTGTAAATGAGTGTTTTCTCTTTTTTTTAATCAGTAAGTTTCTTCATGTTACTCAGTTGGCAGTCCCTTGAAGACAATGTTTGGCATGGCTGGATCACAATGAGCCATAGCAAGTTGGTTTACATAGTTTTTTGAGACCACAGATGTTATCTTAAACACAGACTCTGCATTCTTATTCTCCTTTCTGAGATGTAATTCTCTCCCCCTTCTTTTTCCTTTTTTAAGAGCTTCAACTGCACTAAACAAAATTTTAAGCAGATATTTCCATTGTAATGATATCTAGCTAATGAATAAAAAAATGCAAATCAGCATATTAAACCTCAAATATTTTCATGTAACTTTCCTTTTGCCTCATGTTGTGACTATCTGCTCTTGTTCCCCATCCCTTTTGGCTGGCTCTTCAAATATAGAAAATCTACTCCTCTGGATCCTTGCAAAATCCCATTTCTCTACAGTGTTAAATGCTCTGGTGAGCCATTAAATGTAGACCTCAATTGTTTTTGTTTACTGATGCTGTAAATTTTAGGTATTTAACTCTTCCCCACCCCAAAAGCCCAGTGGACCAAAAGGACAGTTTGATATTTTCAGACACACTTCACTTCTAGAGGATGAGTTTACCCTTTTGGTGATGGGATTTCCTCTTGTGTGGGTAGGGGAAATGTCAGAATCAAAATATACTGCACTCAGCAAAGGGAGTAAGTGAACAATTTTAAAATGAGAACTTGACTAAAACTAGTTTGAGGAAAATGAGGGGGCTAGCTTAACTTCTGACATTTTTAGTATATCTTGATTTATCTGTTGCTATATAAGTAAATGACAGGTATTAAATATTGGGATATAGAATTTTATTCTTTTCTCATTGCACCCATTTTGTCTTTTTATAAAAGAAAAGACTTAAGTCCAGTTTTTCTACAAACAATACTCATAATATTTCATAACATATATAAAATTATTTTTTTGGATATTAATACTATCCTGTAATCACTGACAGTAATACTGCTATTGTTTATGGATATTTGAAGTATTTATAGTAGGAGGTGTGTTAGTGCTGGATTTAATAGAATGGATAAGGTACTTATTGAGGCATTGTGGATGTTAATTTGGGAAGATCTTGGTACTATATTGTGCTCTGCAGAGATTTTTCAAAAAAATTGCATTAATTTCAATGACTAATTTTTAGTCTTGCATCATCATCATCTCTATCATTAATTAATTCTTTACCTTTTTAATTTTGCGCATGTCTTAGTGTTAAATCTGGGTTTTTTTAAGACTCTTGCTTTGTTATTCTTACATAATTAACACTTTATATGATTAAATGACTGTTTAAGTGGCTGTGTAGGGCAAAAAGTTCTGTATACTTGGTGAAGTTTGTATGTTTAGAGACTGAGTCAAGTTATGTGGACCTTTTCATGGGACTAAAATTTTCTTTGTAGATTCTTTACTGGTGCAAAATAGGAAATAATGCTTCATAGCACTACCCAGAAAATTATGGGTGCCCCAGACATGACAATGCTACAAAATGAAGGAATACTGTTGAAAATATTTGTTTGTTTTGTTACTTTGGCTTCAAGTGCTTGGGTAATTGAAAGGATGAGGATGTTTGCTTAGTTGGTGTAGGGAATTTCTGCTTTAAACAAGATGAAACTGGTTTCTCCTTGAATGGCTGTAGCTTTTCACCCATTTTTAAGTGCTGTCCATGCCAAGGACTGCTGCAGGGAACTTTGCTATCTTGTTAAACTATTCCCAGTTTTTCCTTTCTTAACTGTTTTAAGTTTTTCTTCTGTGATTAAATAAAAGGTAATTTTGTTCAAATAATCTAAGTGTTTTAAGTGATACGAAAGTGTTTTAAGTGTGCAATAGAAGCTGTTCTTCCTCATCTGTCAGTTCCAGGTTCATTCGAGTGGTGGAGGAGAGATGTGTGTCTGGAGCAGGGATTTACAGCTCAGATTAAGTTACAACACTTGTATTTTTCCATTATGTATTATTCAATGCATTTTAGCAAAGAACTGAAATAGGATGTGTCAGGCTATCGGAGAGTTCAGCCTGCACTACAGGATCACTTGCTGCTTTTTTGGAGAATTACAGAGGTTTTGTCTTCACAAAAAGAAACCTCAAGTACAGGCAAATACTCTGGTTCGAAGCCTTGGTATTGCCAGTAATTCTAAAAATGGTTAAGCCTATTTTTTTTTTCTTTTGGTAGAACCATTTTTTTAGCTTCTGAAGGGTATTAAACTATGCAAAAAAGGCATTTAGGAACAGACAAATATAAAAATAAATATTAAGCTGCTGTTTCTGATTTAACCATCAAAACTGCTCTATTCTTACCCCTGTTGCAAGAGGGGCTGTGAGAAGTAGTCTCACTCCAGTGAGAATCCAGGCACAAAATGCAATGAATGATGCTAGTTAGTGTGTATTTTACCTAGTTTTATACCTCCAGTTAGTGGGCTATTGTCTGTATTTCAGAGCACTTTGAAAACAAACATATTCCTTTCAGTGAAAAGTAAATTTCTGACATCCAAACTGAACAGTATTGTCATTCCAGACAGGCTAAATATGTTCTGTTATCTGTGATGCAAAGAGTTTATGAAGGTATAGAGAAGTATGAAGAAAGTCCATCTCCTTTTCTTAAAGAAGAGGTAATTAATAAATAAGTGTTACACCTCCATGCATCACAGCATGCAGAGCTGTGATGAGGAGGTGGACAAGGGGACTGAGGTCTGTTGGCCTCCTTGTGAGCAGGTAGGGAAGCTCAGGAGCATTTTCAGGTGAGGTGTTCATTTTTCAGATAATTTAGGATTTTTAATTAGCTGGTAGTTTCTCTACGAGTCAAAACAATAGCTGAAACTTAACCTAGGTCAGGTCTGCATTCAGTTTATTATGGGATTAAAGAGATCTGAAATGTTATCTTAAGACTATTAACTGTTAATTGACATTTAATTCCAGCTAGTTTTAATTGAAACACTTTTCTGTTTGGAGTTTGTCTTGCAGGACAAAGGGAAGAGCATATTTGTAGATACACACGTGGACAGGCAGGTTCTAATAGAGCATCAAGGGGAAACAGCCGAGATTTAATGAGCACCAAGCTGAATGAAGTTCATAACTAGGATTGCATTACTGATGTTCTTGGAAGGGTTTGAGAAAACTTCTCACCCTGCACAGGGTTTCAGAGTGTAACCACTGAGGGAGGTGGTGCCAGGAGCAGGGCTGTGTCTGCAAGACTCCAGAGCTGGGTCCTTCAGGTCTGTGTAATTGTGTAATTAAAATGCAGTGTTTTGTAGCACACTCACCTCACTCAGCAGAGAGAGAGAGGTCCTCCAGCTCCCTGACACCTCAGCAGAAATCCCACCCTTTTGGCCAGAGTTCTGTAGCCCTGCTCAGGCCAAGGAGGATCCCTTTGGAAGAGGGATTTGGGTTCAGTGCCTCCAGGGCAGTCCTGGACTGCTCCAGCAATACCGAGTGATTTAATGATACTGTTTGATTGTTCTGGGGATAGGGAGACAGGGAGACAGGTACAGGCAAAGACTCTGGTTTGATGCCTTGGTATTGGCAGTGCTTCTAAAAATGGTTAAACCTGCTTAAGCAGTAGCAGTTTTTGGCAGGACCGTTTCTTTCAGAGGTTCTGAGGACTCCGGTGTGCCGAAGGCAGCCATGCGGTGTGCAGGGCAGCTTCTTTCACCCCTCTGGAGGAGTCTTCACCCTTCATTTCTAAACCACCACACTGTTTTGAAATCCAGACATTATCTCTTGTTAAAAAAAAAAATCTTCAGCACTGCCCTCAGCACTTGTGTGTTTTATGGAATACTGCAGAGCTTATTGTGAATTAATTCAAGACTCACAAAAATTAGTATTTACTGCTACTAAGAATTACAGGCTTCTACCTTATGAGCTACCAGGAGTGAAGAAACAAGCTGAGGTTTGGGTTTTGGCGGCCTCTTGAAGGTCAGTGAGACCTTGGCTGTTGGAGTAAAGCATCCACCAAGCCCGAGCGTGACTCCAACCACAGCGGCCGATCCCTCGCTACGTGCCCGGTGCTGTCCAAGATCTGGAGCCAGGACGCGTCACTCAGGACCATCTGCTGAATAAGGATGTGGCAGAGTCCAGACGCAGCCCTTGTGTGAGCAACTGCAGGCACAGCTTCGTTCTGGGTGTCTTAACTCTCAGCATCACCATGGGTGGAATGAGAACTGAGCGGTTGCTGCTGGAAAGTGCAGCTGGAGAATTATTTCTTCCCGCAGAAATTCATCACCAGGTGTCGTTCAAAAAGAAGGAATATTTTTCTAAAAGGTGTGGTGTTGCAGGAGAGGTTACCAGTGGAGCATTGAGCTTGGCTTGCTACACGTGGATTGCTTGGCATGAGTAGGGGGGCTGTGCTAATGGCTAAATTGGAAGACATCCTAAATAGAACAAGGAATCAGGATATTGTATAGAAATAACTCAGATTACATTGAATGCCGGGCTAATAGAAGTAGAATCAAATTCAAAATATAAAATCAAAGGTCATATCATCTAAATGAGTAATGGCAGAGTTTTGTAAAATAGAAACTTGCAACAAGATTCTCATTATAGATAAACAGTACTTGGATGATCACGGGGTGTGCTTTAGCAGCCCCTGTGATATGCATAAAAACAAGTGAACAGAATATTCTGCTCTATCAGTATGAGTTCATCATTTCTGAACAGTTTAATGAGTAAGGTGAAGAGGTTGTCATCTCAGAGGGAGACAGGAAGAATATTCATCCTTAGATACTGTGTGGAGCAAGAGGAAAAGAACTGAAAGCCAGTGGCAGCAGAAGAAAAAATGGTACAAACAACTGCTGAATGAATTGAGGTTTAATTATGGAAGAGGATTCCTGATGGGCAGAGCACCCAAAGTCCACCACAGCTTTCCAAGGAGAGTGGTGGTAACAAAAAAAACCAAAATAAAAAACAACTAACCAACCAAACAAACAAAAAAAAATCAACAAAAAAAGGGATTTTCTTAATAAGGATATTTAAGTTCATTAAAGAAATTATTTTACATAGCTCCAGTAACATCCCAAGGGAAATCTTAGACCTTCTAAAAGTGTTATGCCAGTAGTGCTCCTAATGATTTATTCAAACTATTTTCTTTATCTGGGCATGGATGTTATCAACTATACTTGAGACAATCTGCTCTGGAAGTAAAAGCCTGTTGGGATAAATGTTGTGATACGATTTCCTTGATATGTATGCTAAATGTGTAATAGTAAGAGAAGAACATATTTAAGTAATGTATAAAATATGTCACCACCAAAGAATGTACAAATATCCTCCAAAAGGAGCTCAAAAGTTCCAAAACCACTCCAGGGAAGAAAATGTAGGAGAAAGTAGATATAGCTACAGATATTCATTTCTGGATGGTTTTCTTAATAGCTGCTGTTTGGAGAAAGCCAATAGATTCTTGAAAGCCAATTTTAGATTTTAATGCAGTATCAAATGTTTTCTTAAATTCCTTATGGTCTCAAAATTGCACCCATGAAACATCATCTATGTTTACCAAAATATTTTCAAATTTAGATGAGGGTTGCAACACAGGGAGATAGTTCAAAGAAAGAAGTGTGTATCTAGTGTTGACAGTTTTGCAAAATGATGTGAATATGCATTCAGAATTTTTACTGTAACTGAAAAAAATAGATTTTTACTCTTCCAAAAAGGAAAACCCCACCCCAAGCCCCAACCCTATCATTATAACACATTATGACTTTAAAAATAGTGTTTGTTCTTGTGCTTTAAGACAGGAAGTATCAAGGCTTTTTAGTGGAGCAATTTATTCTATCACCATTGAAAACAAATGTGGAGAAAGAAAACTCTGTTGGATTCCTACCTTATTGCTAAGTTTCTATGCAAAAAATATGAAACTGCAACTTTTAATGCCCTACAAGAGTGCAAAGAATAACACGAAGAGCTTAGCCAAAAAACCAATAACCTGAGTTCATTGTTGTATCATGGTATCTGCATAAAAAATGCTGTGAATTTTACATTTTAGTAGGTGAGTAAAAGAAATGTTGAGAACACAGAGATTGCTTGGCCCCCACCCCAGAGCTGCCCATGGTGCTGCCTCCTGTGACTCCCTGCCCTCATCCACAGGGACTCTTTGGGAATGGCTGAGGGTGAAGCCACAAGAGCCCACCTGGACTTACTGAGCTCTGGGGCCTCAGAATAAGAAGTTTGTGGATCTGATGGCACAAGTCCAGAGGAGGCCACAAAGATTCTCAGAGGGCTGGAGCAGCTCTGCTGTGGAGCCAGGTTGGAAGAGAACGTTCCAGAACTTAAAGGGGGTGACATGAGAGCTGGAGAGGGGCTTTTGACAAGGACAAGGGGGAATGGCTTTGAACTGACAGAGGGCAGGGTCAGATATCAGGCAGAAATTCTTCCCTGTGAAAGTGGTGAGGTCCTGGCACAGGTTTCCTAGAGAAGCTGTGGTTGCCCCATCTCTGGAAATGTTCAAGGCAAGGTTGGATGGGGATTGGAGCAACCTGGGATAGTGGAAGGTGTCCCTGCCCATGGCAACAGGTGGAACTGGATGATCTTTAAGGTCCCTCCCAACCCATTCTGTGATAACTGAATGTACAGACAGGATAAATGCAGCTGTCAGAGGTAACACTCACAGCATGACAGGGATTTAGCAGAAATGCTGGTACTTTTGGAGAAAGAGTGGTCTATCAAGGCCTCTGACAATGTGGGAGGTGCTTGCTTTGAGTCAGACTAGTAGTGCACGAGTAGACAAATTTTAATTTGCTTTTAATTGAGTAACTTAAGATCTTCAATAATTCCAGTTTCCAAGAAAAGAATGAGGCGACTTAGTCTTGAAGTGTTTGATGAAATGGTTATTGAACTGTGTCAGGCCATAAAGTGCCCTCTGGCCCAATGTCCTGAATGAAATAGAAAGCAAGCTGTGGATGGTATTTCTGATCCTTCCAGCCTTCAGAGTATGGACTTCCAACCTGACACACCTTCTGTGTTGCAGTCAGTGATATATATATATATATATATATATATATTTATATATATATATATATATATATTTTCTTTTTTTTTCCCCCTGGAAGCCAGGCTGGTGCTCCCTTGGACTCCTGTGGACTTAGGTCCCTGCCCTCGTCTGGGAAGGAGGAAGGTGCTTTAGAGGAAAATCTACCAGGATTGAGGGGCTGTTACCAGATAAGAAAGCAATAATAGGCATTTTTGACCACTGGAATGGCTCACAGATGTTCAGCATAGAAATGTTGTCATTTGGCTGATAAGATAAAGATGCCCTGGTATGTTTGATTATAATACTTAACATTACACATTTTATAGCAGATTAGGTATACATATGTGCATGTATGCAGTCTTAGTATCAGGGATAAATTAGTGTCATTATAGCTCATAATTTGTCTCGTTGCAGCTATTTTTGAAAGTTAAATAATTGCTGATAGAAGGGAGTGGTAATTTATGGCAAGAGAAGATGCTCTCGCTTCATCTTATGTGGAGGGTGGTGGGTGTAATTCTGAAGCTGGTCCTGTTTGCTGCTTCTCTAAAATATGCACTGCTGCTATCTGTAGGCACGTTTTGGGGACTGAAAAGATTCACAGCAATGTGGGTATTTTCTTAGTAAATGAAATGATCACCATGCAGAACGCTTGTAAAATATTTAGATAAATGGTTGTCTGTAAGTGGAGATATGTGGGTATGTTTTCTAAATAAAGATACTTTAATTTGAAAGGAAATAACATAATAAATTTCTGGTTGCTAATAATATGCCAGAGAATAGATTTTTAAAAAAAAAACTACTCTGGGTTGCCACAGCTAGGGAAGGCGGCAGCTTATTTAAGTAGTAAGCTGTTTTTAAGGAACCATGGCTGTTTATTAACTTAACAATGTTCAACAAACGATTAGATTGAAATGTGGATATTGCTTTTGAGAAGATGAATGTCATGAGAAGGAGCTGATGGGATTATAACTTTGAATATGTTCCTGTTTATGTGTTTAATGTATTATTAAATGTCATTTGTTTAAGAAAGAATTAAGTTAATAATGGATCTAGTATAAACAAATATTGTTTTTGTATCACTTAGGCTCTATTTGATTTTTATTTCATGACAGCAGTTCAGAATTAAGATTCTATTATTTATTAGCTAGAAAGAAGGATGGGAAACAGCAAGTTGTGTTTAGCTAGGAAATCCATGGAAGCTGAGGAAGTTGTTAAACATTATGGATGTAAAATACTCAAAATACAAAAGTACACTTCCAGGAAATGCTGGATGTTTTGCTGTAAAAGAAATATTTGGAAAATCTGACCAGACACCAATGGCGTGAAGACACCCTGAAAGCATCACATATCTGGCCTTGTAGAGGATTAAAACTAATTTAGGACAGCCTTCCTATGCAGTTGGTAAGGCATAGTTAGCCTGGAGAGACAAGTACTAAGGAGTTTCAAGAACTAATAATTGTAAACTTTAATAAACGTGATCTCAGTATTTTGAATTCTTCATTTAGGACGTGATTCAGAGCTGTGTAGGAACAACCCAACACAGACAGTGGGCACTGAGGATGTGTCTAAGTGAGTTCTTCCCAGTAGTAAAGCCTTTGTCATAATAGATGCTCCTTCTTCCTCCTTGAGGAAGGACAGACTTCTCCAACACCGTCACAGAAGAGAGGGAGAGCTCTTCTCACTGCTCAGTAGGGGAAAATATCCATGCAGGAAAACATTTTATCATGTGTAAAGCATAAGACCTTCAAATTCGTCGGGATTCATTGTGTTCCTAAGTTCAAGCAAGTTCTTTAAACATAGAGTTATTCAGCAGGCACAAAATTATGACAAGCAGGGTCAGTCTATTCACACTTGCTTTGTGCGGTTAAGTACATTTGCTGTCATCCTAAATGTGCTCAAAATCTTTGCCTACTCCAGTAATGACTGCTGAAGTCTGAGTAGTTAAGGAATTAATTATTGCAGATATGGTAGTGAATTCTCTAGTCACCACTTCACTATGGGGTTTGGGTTTTGATAGTTTTGTTTTGTTGGTTTTTTTTGTTTGTTTGTTTTTGGGGGTTTTTTGGTGTTTTTTTTTTGGTTACTTTCAGTTGTGCTTTATAAAACATGTTTATAGACTATGTCAGCAATGTTCTTCCTCAGTTGCTGTTGCAAAGACTATTTTCGTAGTTTATCACAAAATGCCAGATTTGCTCAGCATGTAATTTAATCTTATGCTTGGAAGCATCCACATTACTTGGTTATCAGGAAATTATTCTTTAATAAAAATGTATGCTTTGTGATCTATATTTTATTAATTTGGTGAGTCAGTTTATCGATTGTTGCAGATGCCATGAATGTATAATTTGTCACAGTTATTGGTTGCCTGTCAGCAGTTTGTAGTGTCACAGTGTTCTTGGCTCTTGGGGCACCTTAGGGAAAAACCTCTCTTGATCTGCAAAAGAAAAGCTTTCTCCTGTAAATTACCATCAATACATGGGTTGATATCGGGTTTATCACTTCACAGCGTGTATTATCCTGTATTAGCCAAACTCTGACAATGTATTCATAACATGGCCTGCTCAGGCAAGGGCTTTGAGCAAATACAATTTAGTGATTTTAAATGCTGGGGGTGAGGTCAGAAGGAGCACAACATCAGAAATAGGAGGCACAGGCTTTGTCACTGTTTCAGTTGGCTCTGAACTTAGGAATTATTTGGGTCACCAGACTGGAAAAACAGAAGTAAATTCTGAGACATTTTTATCCCCTTCTTGTACAGTTGATCGTTTTCTGCTCTAATATAAAGCAGTCATGAGTTTTGCAGAGTGAAAAGTTTATTTTCAAGAATGAATGTTAATGAATTTTAATTTTTCAAAAAAGGCTGCTTATTCCATGTATTTTAGCAAAGCAGGTATTTACACCCACAGTTGTTCTACTTGAATAAGAAACTTTGCTAAGAATTTCACAGTGGTGATACCGATTAAAGCTTTGCATGCTGGAGTGGAGCTGTGTGGTGGAAACATCTGCTGGTTTCGTTTTGTTATTTTTAAAGGCTGGTTCTGCATCCTGGGAGCTTGTTGAAGGCAGGCACAGAGCTTGTGCCATGCCAAAACCAGTGGCTGAGCTCAATTTTGCCTGCAGTAGGTATAGGGCATTACATCCTCTCAAATTTTTGGATTCTCTAATATTACTCTCTGGTGTTTCCCAGCGATCAGTCGTGATTTAGGCAAGGGCATCCATCCACATGGAACAGAACAAGTTCCCTGGTGGTTCCCCAAGTTTTTGGTCTCTATAATTAATGTACAGTGGGGGGACTACATAAAAAAAATCCGGGAAAAGGCCCTGCCCAAAAAAAGAAGGGTAGAGGGAAGTTAAAAAGGCGGAGCGAGAGAAACGGAGAGGACAGAAATAAAAAATAAAAAAACCCAAGAAAGAAAAAGGGTGGG
>JAHLSL010000015.1:27641130-27723119 GCA_025920805.1 Petroica traversi
GCGGGGTCCCCGCCGCCCGTCCCGGCGCTGCTGCGCTGCCCGCAACTTGGCGAGCGCGGAGTTGGCGCTGCGGGTGCCTCGGTTGGGAAATCGAGGGTTTTGCGTGTGCGGAATTGCGGAGAGTAAATGGGAATCGGCCGGGGGATGTTGGCAGATCCCAGTGGAAAAAACCTTCTTTTTATTCTTCCCATAAGTTATTTCTGTGGATTTGCCGGATGTTAAATAACTCGCCTTCGGTTAATTGGAGATCGATGTGGTTATGTGAGGTTATCTGAACGTATTTTGTTTGGTTTGTATTTAAAATAACAAATGTGAAGTTAAAGACTCTCTATTTTTATCTTGCCTTGTAAAACTGTTACACGTTTCGTGGACAAATTTAGCTCTGTTATTTTGCAACTTTCCTCTTTTTCATGAGGTGTTTTACAATCAACTGTATTTATTATAGTTCTCCTGTATATCTAACATCTTGTGTAAGCCGCATCCACATTTTTAACTTCTGAGTTTCCTGCTGGTTTTCATGGCAAAAGTTATTTCTGATGGAGGTATGTTTTCAGACAGAGAAATCTGCTGACAGATTTTGCAACTTTTTTCTCTGTGGCATTTTTCTCTGCATAAGGCTGCAGTTAGGACTGGGTTCTGTGCTTTCTATGCCATCTTGTAGGTGTCTGGGAATTTAAATACGCTGTGAGCATCCCCAGGTGGAGCTGGTACTGGAAGCTGTAGTATATTTGCGTGACCATTTCTGTGACATGTGTGAAAAGTGGAAATTTTGGATAGAAATAACTGATTATCGCAGTTCAGAAATCAGTGCCTGACCGTTTCTTTTGAATAAAATTGCTACTGAACCTTTAATGTAGGCTATAGAATATATTATATATATTATATGTATATATATATTATACAAAATTTGCATTAAAATCAGTGATTCTGTCGGTGTAGTCAGTGTGATTTACACCTGCATGTGTAATTAACCCGTTGCTGTGCATTGAAGAGGTAGAAGGATGCTTGTGGGGCCAGCTTTGTTGCTAGGCCTAAAAACTTAATTTTTTTGTTGCTAGCCTGAAGCTGTAAGATATAGGTTTTTGCATGGAGTGATGGAAGAATTCCAGTCTGACCCTACAAAGCAGGAGCAGCCCTGCTCCTCTGGGATATGGGAAGTGGCCAGAGGAGCTGCACTGACCCAGCTCCTGTGTCCTCACCTCTTGCTTGAGCACCCGTGGGTGCACAAACATCCTGAATGCCAACAGGGACCGTGACAGGGGGGTGCTTGTTGGAAAAATGATGATGAATAGGAACAGCACCTGTTGCACCACTGGTGATTTGTCATCTCCCAGGGAAAAGCTGCTCACCTGCAGTTCAGTGATCATCTACCCAAATAGTCTGAAATGAGAGACACCCCAGGAGTTTAACCTGAATTTATCAGTGTGTTGTAATGAAGTGATTGTGATTGCTTGAGTAGGTGAGAAGTCCAGAGAGTTATATATAAATAATAATTATTATTATGATGATTAAATAAATGCTATTTATGCAAGTGAACTGTGCTTTTAAAATGAAGCCAGCTACAGCTCAGTCACTGCTGTTTGAAAGTAGAAATACCCATGTGTACATTTTATGACACTTTGATTTCGTTACATAATGCCACGCATAATTTTCACGCATTATATAAACTTTTTTCAGAGCATCCTGAGAAAACAGACAAAATAAGGTCTACGTCTGTTTGATACCCAGTGAGACTTTTTTAGCCTAAGTAGCAAATTCTGGTTTCTAATAGTGTGTAAACAAACTGCAGCCAGGCTGGCAGGCGTTGCCTGCTTGTGGCGGTAACAGAAATATGAAAGATGACGTGAGCACTGCAGAACTGAATTACCCTCCACGCCTCCTGCTTGTTTTCTCACCCAGGCAGGTGAGGGGGAGCTGATGAAGGCTTTGCTTTCCCTTTGGCACAGTGCTGGATTGCTTCTCTGGTACCAGGTAGAGATTCTGTGACCCCACAGAGCTGGAGAAAATCTTGGTGTTTCGTACTCTGAGTGTTGCTAAGTGTAGACGTAATATGTAAAGGAGGTTTATGTTTCTAAAAAAATATTTTCCGAGTATAAATAGATAATAAAGTCTTAATAAATATTTTTCTGAATAATTGAAAGTAAAAGAAGGTCAGGTTAGAAAAAGTGAAACCTGTTAGTTGGTTTTTTGGGGTTATATTTTTTCCTAATTGTATGAGTTGGATAACAGTTAGACTCTAGTATGCACAAGAAGATTCATGTGGATAAAATGAATTCGCTAAACATAGATTACTGGAGGTTTGGCATCAGTAACATGCATCAGTCATACATACCTTACAAAACAGTCTCCGAATTCCTTATTTTCCCTACTTGTGGGTCTAAAACAATCAAAGTTTTAGCAGGTGCTGTCTAGTTGTTTTGTAGCTGATTTTTGTTTATTTTTTTTCCTATTATCATGATCTTGATGGATGAAGAGAGAATATTGCCTTGGTGAAATGTGAAGGATTAATTTCTGAGTCTTCATGATGGTAGTTCCTATCTGATAGCGATGTGACTTATGGTAGCACTTTTCCCTGATAGCAGTAATGTTTATTTCAAAAGTGTAATTTTCATATTTAAACACATGCAGCGCTAGTTTGGAAAACTTTTAATGACAATTGCATGGCATGTTCGTTTGTAAATGGTTATGTTGAATGATGGGAGAAAAATTAATTTGTAGTTTCTAAAGATCTGTGATTTTTATATCTGTTATTTAACAGAGCTGTAATGTTATTACTGAGTGCTGCCAGTTGGGTATAAAGTGCAAAGTGTAACATTTCCTGGTAGTAGAGTTGCTTTAAGTGGAGAAATAATTTAAGCGGTACAAGGATTTTTATAGCCCTCTTGTCACAATCAGCTGTTTTGATGAAATGTGGATTTACACAACATCTGCCTTTGGGGACTGGCGTTCCCATCAGAGCCTGCTCGCTCCCCAAACCAGCAGCATCCTGCCTGGAGCCTCTGGCAGGGCAGGGTGGGCTGGAGCCTGCCTGGTGGGCAGGAAACCATGGCAATGCAGGGATTCACTGGTGATTCTCCTTGGGAAACTGGGGCAGGAAATGCTGCTGGTTGATGGCTGTGAGCGTGAAACCTTTTGGTTTCACTTTAGCAGAGGCCTTGCTTAGGCACAGTGATGTCCCTGACCTGCAGCTGGCTCGTCCCATTCTTGCTCCTGCAGTCCCTGCTCATCCCCTAAATTCCTGTGCTTGTGTGTAGGCAGAAACACAGTGTGTGTGGCCTGTTGGTGGGGTGGAGTTTGGGGTCTGGCACACAGTATTACAACTGATTTTGTCAGGAACAGCACTCTCTTTCCTGAATCTGCAGATGAGAGCTTGCAGTGAAATGGGGAATCCAGGCTGGACCTTGCAGCGTCAAAGGAATGGGTTGTCTCCTCGAGACCCTTCTGCTCTGCATTCCTGTAGTGGTCACCTCCCTACCAGAGGGAAAGAGCTGGCATTTTGTGTGGTTACTCCTATCAAATTTGTCTCTTCATAGACCACAGTGTCTTTTACTCTTTTATTTTCCTCACCATGGGGTGGAGGGTGCCTCTCACCACACCTGGCTAAGCTCAGAGATGGTCATTAATGTCTAACTGCTAAAATTTTTGTGTGCATCCCAGGAAAGGCAAGTTCACAGGAGGGTAAAGTAGCCTCTGATGCTTGTCCTCAGTCAGGGCTGTCTTGGGAGGAGAGATCAGGAGGTGCTTTTGGAAAGATGCAGTTTCCCATCATAGGCCAATTTAGGACATAAGTCGTCTTTCATACTGATGAAAAATGGGCACAGTGATGAGATACTATGGAACAATGTTAAAAATAATTCTGTACCACTTCTCCCATTTTTCATAAGTGGCCTATCTTGACTTGTAAACGTTCCAGACCACTGCTGTCCCTCAGGAAAGAAGCTGTGCAAGTGTAAGGTCTCAGCCTGGCACAGCGGGATGGGCAGTATTCAGTACATGGGAATGGTTCTGAAACGATGACAGTAACTACTGCTGGCACAACATCCTGCAAATTTTGAGGCACAATATTAAGAAAGGAGTACTCAGACTAGAGGTTGTACAACTTGGGAAGGCTGGCGTGTCAGTTCTCTTGGGCTGTGTAAGCCATCTCAGTGCTCACTGCTATTTTTGCTGTCATTCAGGGCAAAATAATTGAGGTCGTTCATCAAGCAAGCTGTGGTGGTGTGAAGGCAGCAGCAGACTGTGCCGTGTGCTACCTTTGCATCCACATTTTAGAGGTTGAAGTAAAAATAGTACAAGTGTCTTATCTTGGTGAAACCATCCCAACGAAATCTCGTGGTTCTTGTTAAGATATTTAGTTCAGCCTTCTTCTGCTGCTGCTACCTGAGGCTTTGCTTCTAATTGATCTCTTACTCAAGAATTGCAAATTATTACAGTTGCTCGCTCAGAGTGCAAAATTATGTGTAACAGGTTGCTGTTACAGTGAAGATCAATCATGTTACCTTAGAGCTAGTTTAATGTGGCGAAGGAAAAAGCCCAGACTAGTTAATTGTCTCTTCTTTGGGTTATCCTTCTATAAAATTGGGATAATCGTCGTTATAAAAGGTGCTTTAGGACTCACTGAGGCACTTAGGAATCGTAGTTAAAAAAATAATTGCCTAGTAAATTGTCTACTTAATAAAATATAAAAATAAAAGATGTAGAATATATATTAGGCTTCATAATCATTTAAATAGATGCATGTAGTTTATTTACCTTCTCAGTGAGAACTAACAACCATTGAAAGCAAATAGGTCTTTAGGAAAACTATATTGGCAAAATGAGATTATTTAAATTAAGGTTTCCAGTTCACTAGCTTAAATTACTTTTGCATTTATGATTTAGGCTCTGATTTAAATCATACTTTGTACTGTTAGTGTTCAAAATTTATCATCATCATCGAAACTGTGAACACAAAAGACGTTCTTGGCAAGACTTGCAGAATGCAATGTCAGTGTATTTCTCTGGAATACTAAAAAATTTAGAAAACAAAACCTTTCCCTTGACACTTATGACTTTTGATATACGGGAGAAGAAAACCTTAACAAGACAAGCTGCAAACACAGTTGCATTTTAGTCAACAGACTAATGGGTGGCTGGCTGTTCCAATGGCCTGGAAGGGGCCAAGGGCTGAGGAGAGGTATTGCTGCCATGTGGCTCTGGTCTGCTCCTTTTAGAAGGGAAGGAATATTTATAAATATATTCTTGAATAAATAACATCAATCTATTAATCAAATATAAAAGGACTGGTAATTTTTGCTGTTGTTTTTTTTATTAAGAGTAATACAAAAAAAATTGTTCTGCGCTACCAACAGAAATACTGCTGAGTGGAAAGGACTTCCTAGAGTTTTTTATTCATTTATTGTTCTGCTGAGCAATTAGAAGAACAAAATCTCTTTGCATCTTTTTTACACTTGACAGATTGGCATTTGTTTTTCTCTCTGTTTAAAGAAATCCTAAACAACCAACAAGCTGAGATTTTCTTCAGTAAAGAAGGAAGTTTAGACCAAACTTTCCAGAATTTTTGACTTTTACTCTTGTGTTACCACAGCTGGGAATATGAAGGGGAAGGTGTGGGCTTCATGTGAAAGTTGTGGGTAGCCTTGTAAGCTGTGCAAGGCTGTAAATCCTCGAAACCACCTCTGGCTCCCAGCAGTTTTCCACAGATCCTGGGGCAGCTGGGGTGCAGTGGGGTCCAAGGGGTGGGGGAGCCATAGGTGATGCTCAGGTGAATGCATTGAGATGGTCACAGGGGATGGGCTGCTCACTCACAGGACCCATGTATGCTCAAGGTTTTTTCAGAATTAAATGTCTATGAAATCAGGAGCAGAAGAATGGCTCTGGGCATGGACTTACTACCCCTTCACATGCCTTTAGGAAATGTTGTAAACAGAGGTCTGATTTGTGTTCGTTAAGAAATGGTAATTTCGGCTTTAAATAATGATACTTTAAATTGGGATTTGCATTTGTATCTTTAAGGAGTAAATACCAGATTGCAGACGTAGTTTCGTACCTTCCTTTTTTCATTCTTCCTCAGAATATATTGGAATAGAATAACCCGAGTTGTTACTGTGGCATATTGGCATCACATTTTGAAACCTGAGTTCCATGATCGTATTTCCTATCCTCTCCAAAAAAAAAAAAAAGGAAAGAAATCAATTATTTGCTGAATTATTCAAAAATATTTGGCTCTTTCTGTGTGTACCCAGTTCAGTGACCAGAATGTCAATGGAGGCTTTGTTTAAATGTTTTTCTTTATTTTTTTCCTTCCAATCCCACCCACACATACACCTGTTCATCTGAGTCTTTTGGGCCAGATACCAGTTTATTTGGTAGGGCTTTATGGCTCTTTTTTTCCCCTCCTGCTCCATTCAGTTAACTGCTTGCTGTCAGTTCTGGCACATCCCCTTGTTTTCTGCAAGTTGCCCCTGGAAAAAGGCTTGTTTCCAAAGGCAAAGAGGTAATCTGGCTGGGAGGTAGATTAACTGTTGCAGTAGCTCATGATAAACATCTGTTGCAATACTCCCAGATGAGAACATGCTTTCAAAACTATTTACTGCACATTTTGAACCGTTCACTTCACTTTACTCCTGGTTTATTTTTTTCCCCCTCCAATTACTAAATTCATTTGAAAAGACATAAAACCATAGAGTCCATCTCAGAGACTGTGTTTATTTTATGATACAGACAGGGAAATGTGGTTGTTGAGTTACTGTTCATGTGCTGGAGCCCCTGAATATTTCTGACTGGAGCTCAGAAGTGTGTGCATTCCTTAATGAAATCCAACTGCAGAGCAGGCTCCTGGGAGTGCTGCTGTGTGTGTCTGTGCTCTGCCTGTGCTGGAGTCCTCTGCATGTTTTCCTCCTGCTCTGAATTTGGCAAGATAAGGCTGGTGGGGAGTGGAGTTTAACTTGGATCTGGAACCCAAGGGTGGGTACATGGTTGGAAGGATTTGGCCAGCTGGGCTTGGGACTCTGCCATTGAGGAAACCTTCTGCTGTGTATTTGGAATATTTTTGAAATTTTGTTTGTTTGTTGTATAAATTTTTTTGAACGTTTTTTAATTCTAGATTGAATGGTTGCAATAATGACAGTTTCTCCTGCAGCTGGCTTTTGAAGTTAGGTCTGCCAGCAGCCACTCGCTGCTGTAGCTGAGGATCAGCAAGCAAACAAAGTAAGCTTTGGTAGGTTTTCCCAAAACATCAACAACCTTCTCCCCCACCCCACCCAAACCACAAAACCAAACCATTCTTGGTGTTTCTGGGAAAATAACATTGGAGAACAGTGTGGAATACCTCAAATGGTGAGAGTTTTCCAGCAAATAATTTCTGTTTCTTATGTTAATAAGGACGATGCTCTTAATGTAATTGTGTTCAAAGTATTTCACTTATATTTCCAAGAAGTTGAAAAGTGTTTTGTGCTGAATTTCATGTTTAAATGTTTCCTATCACACTCAAAGAAATCACCTGGGTACTTTACATGTGTGTTGATCTTCACCAGGATTAACTGTCTTTGCATAGCAGTCTAGCAAACACAGACAATGAAATAGGGGATTTCCAAATACCGAAGCTACTGGTAGTAAAGTACAAGAGTCTGTAACTTTATTTCTTGCTGATTTTTTTAGGTCTGGCAGAACCCATGTTGTTTTAGCAATAAATCTGTAAGAACAGCTGTTCTGATTCAGAACATGCACTTACAATTCAATATCCTGTCTCTGATGGTGATCAGAGAGTATCTAGGGAAGCATACAAGAATAGTGATAAAGTGGTGGAATCTAAGGTGAGATTTCTTAGTTTACCAGCTATATGAAGGCAGCAGGATTTTCAGAATCTGCTTTCTAATTATAATGTTGAAATGACATGTGTGAGACACTTAGCAGCCTTGGCTTTCTCTTAAATACTGTGGTAGTGATGGGACAATAGAAAAAGGAAAAAACCCTGAAAAGTAATAGATAATATGTAAAAGAGAGAGAAAAAATGGGAAATGCTGGGGAAGAAAAAAGGGGTGGGGAGGAGCTATAATTACTGCATAGTCTAAAAAAATGGCAGAAAAAGTTGGCTTGTTACTCAAGGGGTGATACCCTCCTGCACTGGAGCTCGCTGAGACCTTGCCCTGGCAGGCTCAGCCATCACCTGCGTCACATCATTTGGGCATAGGAGAGGGAAAGGCAAAACCAGGACACAGAGAAATAGTTGGCCTGAGCCTGGTTCAAGGCAAGAAAAATGGTAGAGGGCAGACAAATTAAGTGTGGGAGAAGAAACACATGGGAAAGGGGAGCGTGAGTGATGGGAGTGTCCATGAAACCTGTAGCAACTGAATTATTCTCTGTCTGTAAATATCTGTCCATTCAAATTGATGAATAAGAAATTGTCTGTGTAGAAAATTTGTTTTGCAGGTTTGTACTGACACCCTTGGAGCATTGCTGTATTTTTCCCAGGCTTCAAGACACCCAGGTTTTATTTTTAGTGCTGCCCTGGGTTCTGTTTTGTGGCGAACCTGTTCCAGCTTGCTGCAGTCATTACTACTAAGGCCATCTAAATAGCAACTCGAAAAAACTATTAAAGCAATGTAAATAGTAATAAATTATTTTGGCTTTGTGTGGATTCAAAGGTACACTTAGGATGGACTTGGTTTTGGGTCAGGTTTTTTAATGCTCTAGAGCAGAAGCGTGACAGGCTTTACTTACATCACTGGTGTGCAGAGGTGATGGTGCTGTACTTTAAATAAAGACACGAGGGCGTTGTGACTGGGATATTGTCACTGTAGCACTCACTTAAGAGTAGATTTTTAGGGAAGCATTTACAAAGGTGTGTGGAAAACTGTTCTTGACTATCTAAAGCGAATTCAAGAATAATATCCAGGAGGTGTTGCAGTGGATGAGGAGGTGTTAAAGCAAACTGCTCACCAAAGTAAGTCATACTGCAAGCTAGGATCAAACCTGACAAATCCAGGGTTTATTGTAAGTATCAGGATGAAGAGAAGAGGATGCATTTGAGTACAAAAGGGCAAAACTCATCCTGAATTTAAACACAGTTCATGTAATCCTGCGAGCAAGAAAGGAGTTTGGTACCTTCCACAAGGGACAGCTTCATCTGTCGGTAGAGACCAGGCAAAGGAAATTTATCAGCTCATAGACGAGGTGGGTACAAGACTGAAAAAAACCCATACTAATCTTTAATAAGTTGATATTTTCATATATATGTATATAAATAAACATAAATGAATAATACTGGTAGTATTGTGTGTATATGATATTAGAACCAAGTTTCCCATAATTAAAGCTAAACAGTGCTGAAGCAGCTTCAGCAGTATGGGAACAGGAGGGACTAAGGCACCGTACGTTTCTAGATTCAGCTTCATTACCTTTTTAAGAGGATTGAGGAAATTGGTCTTTCTCAGTTCCCCAGAAGGCTTTTCTCAGCCAGGCATTCTCAAATCCAAGGAGCTTGGAGTCTGGAGCTGGTTTTCTCCAGTATGTGATGTGGAAGATACTTTTATTTACATGCTGTTATTGTGGCAGCCGTGGACGGGAGGACTACAGGAGTGAATTTTGCTTTCTGTTTTTGCCAGAGAATTTCACCTTTTCCACTGATTATCCACACTCCTGAAGAACCCAAGTCTTTGTATACCTCCTGTTAGCAAACAATTTTAAATGCAGCTTCCACAGTTACTACTCTCAGTGGGAAAACAGGAGTTCTAACAAGGCGTATATAAAATAAAATTTTCCAAAATCTGATAATCTGGGTTATGCTTGTTGCCCGTACTGTGCGGCTTTTTATTAAAAGGTTTGTAAAGGTAATGTGTCAACACTGACTTTTCCCTCCCATTGCAGCAGTGTTTCTTTGGTGTTTTAGATGCTCTATAACCACCTTAGAATAAACAAACATTCTCCAGCATCAGCCTGGATGCATTTTTACAGCACACTCAGGGCGTTTTTATGCATGGTTTTGTATTTTTTCTTCTATTACATAACTCGATGTTTTCCTACCAAACCCTTTCTAAGCATCCCAGTGATTTTATTGGCATACACAAATAGGTGCCTCTGTTATATACTGAACATAAAAGAGAATTTACTCTTGAATTTCAACCTTCACTTAAAAATACCTAGTTTTCCTATATCCTTACAGGACTTACTTGACTTTCAAGAGGACATTCCTCAGAATCAAGGAGGAATCTGATGGCACATTTGCACATCAGTTTACAGAAACTGTTTTACACTCAGGTTTTATTTAACTTGTATAATTTTGTTGTGGTTTCTTTAGTAAACAGAAACAGCCCTACACTTCTGTTTCACAAATGCCTCATGCTTATGCTGAGCTGTTAATAGTTCTGTTAGTATTGTTAAAGTATTAACACAAGAATAATAATTGCTCTGCTGTAATTGTACTGAGGCTAAAAAAGCGTTCTCATAGAATATTAATGAGAGCCTTTCTCGAGGTATGAATTATTGTTCTTAGGACAGAAAATTAAACTAAAAAAGAAAAGAAAGTACCATCCTGGAGGGACATAATAATAAAAATCAATAAGGCTTTGATTTAGTCTTGAACTCCCTTGCTCCTCCTCTCCTGACCCCATTTGTGCTTCCTGTAGGTCCCAGGGATCTGCTCTGCACCATTTGTGCTCTGGTACCTCGGCACCTCGGGGGGGCTGGGAGACTTTTAACAATGAATTTTCTTGGGTTTTTTCTGTTTATCTCAGCCTTAAATTACTTTAACCTTATTTAGTCTTAAAAACTGTGACTATGGAGCTAATATTTTATGCAGCATTGAGAGGAACTGGAAGTGCTTTTCATTGCTATGCAAAATGCAGCTGGGGAATGGTGCAGAATTAACGACAGGGAGTTGTGCTCTTGAGAGTGAGCAGTAGTTTATTTTCATTTCTGTCATTAAATATCTTATTACCATCTATTTGTTTTTTCTTTTCTCTCCCCTGCTGTGGAAAAAAAAAAAAGAAGGATGATTACTAGAAAGTAAGAATTGTACAAATGCTGGGAAGTACCTTAAATCAGTGACCTTCAGTTGACCTCTGCCACTGCTTGTGTGAGCCCTGATTTTTTTTCAGAGCTAAGTTAGTACCTCTGCCATCCTTTTCCTTTCATCAAATCTTACTCAGTTTTATACCAAGCTGCTGATTTGTAAGCAAAATCCAAATATAGGAATAATTAAAAGAATGATCTCTTGTAAATCTGAAGAGAGTGCATCAGGACATAATAGAGCACAAGTGTTTCCTGGGACTTGCTTGACCATTAAAAATCGGCAGTTTATGTTGCATAGTACAATTTTCTGACTGTTTTTGGTAGCAGTGATTTCTAAGTAGGCAAATGGGCTGCTGATGCAACACTTGGCTTTTTCCAGACCCGTTTGATCTGAATGAAAAAGGTGGTGCAAACTTGAGTTTGTTGTTTGTTTTCTGAGATTTCAAAGGGGCTTCAATTTAAAGCAATTTCTTTCCTCAGTCTCATGTACCAGCTCCTTGTCATCCTTCATTCTCCCTCGTCTGACATCAGTTTCTCTCTTGTCCATTTAAAACTGAAACTTGAAAAACTGCAGTTATATACTTTATATTATTCTTCTACCCCGGAGCTGTTTTTAGTGTCTTTATTGCAAGTAGACAGATGGTGATATTTGGTTTCCTGTCAGTTTTAATGAATATAGATAGGAGTGATAAGAACATTTGCTTCGTTTAGCAAACTTCCTTTTCTGGCTTTTAATTAATGAAGTGCTCGCTGGTGTGCCGCTGCTTTTGTATGTGCTACAGTAAAATCTCTTGTGCGACTCAACTCGTAGTGTTGGATAATGAGAAAAGAGGATGGAAATAAGTTTTTCTCTCAAGATCCTTTAAAGTTTACTTACACAGACTTGGAATGCTGCAGATACCACACATGGAACTGCTCGTACGAGCCGCCGTAGCAGCATCCCTTGTTGCTGCTTATTTTGGTAATATTTTGTTTTTATAGCAAGAACCCAAAGGAAGTGGTCTGAGTTTGGTGTTCGCTTAACCTTGGGTGGGGTTCAGCTCAGCTTTGGAGCAATTTGCTTCTCATGCATCTTCTCAAATAGAATAAGGTCCACAGCACAAATGGTAAAATGGAAAAGAAAACTCTTGGCTTTTCAACCTTTTTTCCCTGCAATTTGTCCTGCCTTGGAGAGAACCAAAACATTAATCTTGAACATTGATTTTTTTTTTTTTTCAAATGGTTTGATTTCTTTGTTAGCTTAGCATAGGCATTATTTTAGATTCTTGTCAACTATAATAGATTCCATTATTTTTAAGATCTTTCTCCAGTTTTTAACACTAAGGGCTTTTCCTTTCTCTCTGTATATATTGAGGTTTTAATACTGAGGCAGGATCAGTGCTTGTAGGCAAAGTTGTTTAAACAATTTTTGCTTTGCCATAACAGTCTGAGTTCTTTAATGGTAAAATTAACCATGTCTGTATGTGTAAAGTGTTGCAATGGGTAAAGTCTGAATCCTGGCTGTGGATTTAAAATCTCTGCTTTAGCTTTGTAGCTCTAATAGTTTGATATACCACTTGATGAAATGAATGGAGTGAAGGACCAGAAGGTGATCTTTTGGAACATTATCTTCTGAAGCATCTGAATATTGCTAATTCTGAAGAAACTTATTTGAAACCTGTTGTATCTTAATATTCCTGTTTCCTGAGTTAAAAAATGGACTGGATTTTGCAGTTTTTTCAGGACTTTTGTTTTGCTGTAGCCTTATAAGGGTAGGATTTGATTCCCTGGTGGGAAATCTGTTCGGGGAAAAAAAAGTTGGTTTATTTTAGCAAAGCCGTTTTAAAATACTCCAACAAGCCTGGCAGGAGGCAGAAATAGTTGTTATTTTATATTATTTCTCAGGTCTTTCTGAAAACGTCACGAAGTGCAAACCCTGTTCCTATGGAAAACTCTTCTCCTAGTGAAAGATACCTCCATTTTAAATGAGTTAAAAACAAACAAATTGTTTTCTCTGATGCACTTGGTTGGTGAAGGCAAATAATCAGGTGCATGCGCTACATTTATTGCATGGATGGTATCACCTCTGCAAACAGTGACTGAGGTTTTCAATGCATCCTTCCTTCCCAAAGGTCACAAGTAAGAAAACAAACCCATGAAAGGACATCTCAAGAGCAGCTCATGTTTAAATAAATGCCCACTTTCTGTGCCTGCATTCACTGTTGGTGGGTTTGCAGTTCTCGTGGCTGTGTTGGTTGGAGCAGGGGTGATGAGGAAGGACATGTGGGCCATTTCAGAGGGGAAAACAGATCTCTGTGGGCAGCTGCAGCACGTGCCTTCTGCTTCAGTACCTGGAGAGCAGCTCACGTTCTGTGGGAGCAAACCCAGGCGTGTTCATGTGCTCTGTTTTTATCACGAGGGTCCTTTCTTCTGAACCAGAAATTAACCTTGTTCCAGACAGCAGGACACAGTACTGGGGTCAGTTTTAATCTATTTTCCTTGCAGAAATCAGTGTAAACAAAAAGTGCATGGTGGTGCCTCTTAATGTGTAGGCAAGAACATTTTAGCACTGTTAGTTGCAATATTAAGGTTGTGCTTTCATCTCTTTCTGGTTCCTTGTCATTCTTCTGGAAACAGAACCGTGTGTCTTCTTTCTTACAATAAAAGAATGCTTTCTGATGCCTCTAAGGTGGTGTTCCTCGCTGTATTTGACATAGGTATTTGTGAATTTTATATGAAATCCACGCTTGAATTCATGTGAAAAATAAACACATTTAATTCAGACTGAATAAAACCTTCTCCCTCTGGAAGGAGACCATAGTCTGATGTGTGGGATTCATTTTTTCTTTAGCATTTGCTTCTTATTCTCTGAATAATTGTAGTTGCATGTTCTCCTTTTCAATATTTGCCAAAATCTCCAGCAGTTCTTATTCTCTCCTATCTCGTTCAGTCATGAGCCAGAAGGAAAGAAAGTCATCTGGAAAAGAAAACCCACAGGGCTTCATTCCCTTCCCACGCCCCATCATTTTCTCTCCACATATTTGAAGATGTGAAGCAATTTTGATCAGCGTTCTCCACCGTTCCTTTTTCCTAACCCGATTCCTCTTCTTGCAGAGAGAAACAAAAGGAAGATACAGAAGAGAAGTTGAAGAAGAAAGGAAAGAAAGAGGAAAAAATAGTGGAGAAAATCAGAACAGAGTTGGCTTTTCTAAAAGGAGTTGTCCAGGAAGCAAAATGAGCAGCTTCCCTCCTCCTTTTTTTTTTTTCTTTTTTCTTTTTTTTCTGTTTTTAGCCCATCCCAGATACTGCAATTCTGAGATAAGTGGGTCAGGCAAAAGGGCATAATTAATAGTGATTTCACAGTTGCTGTGGGTACGGGAGAGCATAGTGGGAAGAATGGATTCAAGGAAATGTTGGCAGGCTCTCAGTGGAAAGCTCCCAGCTGAGCCCCAGGTTGCCGTGCCCATCTTCTGCCATAAGATTCTGGGCTGTGCCAGCCAGGTGGGAGCTGGATCAGAGTGGGAATAGAGCAGATGGATGCTTGACTGGATGCTCTAGTGGATGAAGTGCAGCTCATCTTAAGTACACTGAATTTAGTGTGAGACAGGATGCATTTGTGGGAGCAGCTGGGGAAAGGATGCGGTGTGGGGAGACCCAGAGCTAAGCACCCTGACCAGGGGGCATAATGGGACATATTTCTTTTCTGTCAGATACACTGATTTATAACTAAGGAGCATTTCTTCTGGCTCACATCCACCTCCAGTTTCTGTCAGCCTGCAGTGCTTTGTTGCCTCTGGTCGGTGATCACGTAGCATTAGGGAGGCTTGCAGGGGATGTGGTGCACGTGGGCCAAGGACAGCAATCTGTGCATTTCTGCTGAGAGATTAACTTGATTTTAACATCTGGAGATAAGGAGGGAGCACATGCAGCAAGTTACACTTTGAAGGTGCCACTGCAGACAAACTTCTTCAAACAGATGTAGTGACATTGCTGTCATGGAAGATGGAAGGACAAAACACTTGAGTTGTTCCAATTCGCTTCCTTTTCCTGATGGAGCCAGGTTGCTGAGCCTGGTCAGGGGATGGTGCCATGTTTTTGGATGCTCCTAAAGCCTCCTAATTCTGGTGCCCCATCTGCTCTTGTGCAGGTGGAGCCCCTTGGATTAATATTCCCAGCAGTCTCTGTGCTTGGATTAAACATGCCCAACATCACCTGCTTGTGTTGTCACCAGAGCCTGCAAGAAAAGCTTTTCTCCTGTTGAGGAGGAAGTGCCTGAACAGGAGCTTCCTACACGCCTATGACACATTCAGCTCAGCCACTTTGGAAATTGAGTTGGAGCAGCGTGTCCTGGTTGCTCATAAAGATTCACTTCATCCAGCTGGGACCTTCCAGCTGTTGGGAGACCACTGAGCTGCATCCCTTGCTGGGGATGGGTTGGTTGTGAGGTTGGACACTGTGCTTGCAGAAGAGGAACAGTGTATGGGATGGGCATTCCCTGATGCCCACAGTGGAAGTGCAACACCTTGGGAAGATGATCTTATTTTTTTGCCTCCAGAAAAACAGTAAATTCATGCTTTTAGGTCTGTAAAAGTGCTTGTGGGTGCCAATGTATTGCAGAATAGCTGGCTATGTGCGTCTTGTGGTTTCAGCTCTTGAATGCAGAGGATGAAGCAGAAGCAGCTGAGGGGTTGGGTTTTTATTTTAGATGAAGTTTGTTTCCAATTTTAGGATATATTAGTAAACTTCATCCTGCTGTTTGTCCATATGGGTTTGAACTTTATGGTACTGAACGTTTGTCCTTTTCATGAAAATAAAGAGACTGTTCTCTCTGTGGCTGTGCCTGTCTTATTTTCATTAAATAACTTGAGATCTTTATTCTCATGATTTGAAATGTTTTGAGATTACTGCTAAAAAAAACCAACACAACTTGCTGGAGGATTTTGAAGGAAAAAATTAATTTCTCTGAAAGCAGTAGCTCGGTCATCAGCAGGTCTGTTCTGAGAACAAGTGTGTGCAGCCCACACAGGGGCACATTTGATTGTCTGATAGACATCAGTAACTGGTATTTTTCTTCACAAAAGACCCTTTTGCTTAATACTGAAGACCTAAATAGTCCATTTTTTCAAAAAGAGCATCTGAAAAGCTGCTTTAGAAATGTTAGTTATTATCAAACACAAACTTTGGAACATTTTAATTTTTCTAAATTACAATATCAGTGCAAAGACAATACATTGGAACTGAAGGATGCTTTCCAGTTTCTCTGTGCTTTAGACAAAACATTTGTGCATCTGTATCTTTTTCCCGTATGTTGAAAGTGCCATATGGAGAGGTCACTCTGTATTTCAACTTGCAGATGAAATAGGCTAGAAGGAGGAAGCAACTCCAAACCAAAGGGTTTTTCAGCAGAGGAAAAGGCCCAGATTTGCTTTTGTCCCATGGTGGACATTTATACTGTTGACTAATAATTGTGATTTGTTGTGTTCTAACAAAGAGACATTGGTGGGTGATTTTTTGTAAAGGGGAAGAAGATGACATATGTAGGGATAATGCTGTCTGTAAAAGCCAGAAAGCTTGAAGGCAAATACAGTGAGCTGGGAATTGGTGATGTGTATCCTTACGAAACAGAAAATGTAGGTGAGTGACTGCAATTACATCTTTTACACAAAAATGGGGGAAAAAAACCCTTCAGTTGTGCCTGAGTCACCAAAGCCAATTAAATGTTGGGGCTTTAAGAGAGAAATATTGAAAAGAATAAGGGAAGAAAATACCAAGTATTTGGCAAAAGCCTCCTGGGGGAATGTGGTTGTCATTAAGGCCATTGGGACAAAGTATAGCAGATGATTTCATGGTCAGAAGAAGATGCTGTTCCTCATCAGTTTTGTAACTTGCAGAGTAGAAACAGCACAATTTAGGTCTGTCCAAAAGGCTCAGGAAAACTGAGGACAAGTTTCTGATGCTGCTCTGCTATGAAGCAGTGGCCTGATGCCATTATCTGCCATGGGGAAAAATTATGGATGGCTGAGGTCGCCAGGGAGGGTAGAGAGCAAGTAATGGTTCTGCTTCGGTCTTAACTGAATACATGTTCTGTACCTGTGCAAAATTTAATAGTTTAATCTTGGAGAAACGCAGAGTATGAGCTGTCAGCATAAGAATGATGGAGTTTGCTCAGATCAAGGAGCAGGATGGGCAGAGGAAAGAGCAGGATGTCAGCATCGGATCCTGGGTGGATGTTGGAGGACTAGGACTCATTTCTGGGAAGGAAAGGCAGGTCAGAAAATAGTGTTAGCAAGTGATAGCCGTGGGAAGGTCAGAGCTGGAAAAACCAGAAGTGAGTAACACTGTGAAGGACACGAGTTTGAGGAGGGTGAGACTCTTTAGATGCATTGGGTGACCAGGAGTTCGGCACTGACCACAGTTTAATAAGCAGAGGTGGTGAAAACTAGAATATAGGGCTGGAAATCAAAGTATTTTCTTCCTTAAAAAGGATTTCTCCTTCATATTTTTGGACTTCTAATGGGTTCTTGGTTTGAAAATAATTGTGGTTATTTTCTTGTTCTTTTTGTCCCTCTTGTTCAGGCTGAAAATAGAACTTTATGTAACAATCAAAGACACTAAGTTTGTTTCTTAAAGGAGATGTTTAATGCTAACACGTCAAGACAGTGTTTTGGTTTTGTTTCTGTTCCATTCCTCCAACCAGGAAAAGTCACATGAAATTTGTCATTAAATCAGAGGCACAAAAGGTTTTCTCAGCAGAACATGGTGTCAGTACTTTAACTTAGAAAGGAGTTGTGCAATTCCATGCTGTACTTTTCCTCTTGCAATCCACTTGTCACAGTATGTTGTTCCCATTATGAGCTCATGCTTCAGGAAATTGTGCCACTTATTTTTTAATTTTAATTTTTTTTATCACAGGATTTTCAAATTGAGTATATCTGCTCCCTATAATTTCAAAGCAAGAAAGAGACTTCCTAGGGCATGTTCTAGCCTTTCTATTTCTGTAACAAAGATCTGCAACTTGGTGGTAGAAGACAAATGATTCATTTTGTCAGGAAAATACCACTTTTCTAAGTGGTTGTCAGGGCATGTCTGAAGCAAATACAGAAGATTAAAAGCAATCATCTTATGTAAACGCTCAGCAGGACTCCAGGAAGCAGATACAGAATCAACAGTCAAGAAACTTGGGATGGGTTGCAATAAATATCTTTTCTTATATATTTCCATAGTGGTGTGGGCTCGTAAATTGTGGGGCCAATTACAAGGAAATACTGAATGCAGATTTACATGGGGATTTGGATACCAATGAACAGATTTTTGCCTGGGTTTCATCACTTAAAGAAGTGCTGAGTAACTGTAATGTAATTTTTTAAAGCAAACCAGGTGGCAGTGAGAGGAAATATTAGTTAAAGCTTCATGGGACTGCCATGGAGAGTCACTGAAGATTTATCAGCAATATACTTTGATGAATGAAGTATGTGTGTTGCTTTATACTTTAATCATGAATCAGGAAAACCCCTGCAAGAGGCATGGGAAGAGCAACTGTATTTTACATCTTCTCCATTGTTCCCTTTTAGTTTGGCTCTGTGCCCTTCTAGTAAAAAACTGTGTTTCTATAAACTCACATTATATACATTTGCATCACATTTATATATATGTAAATTATGTCAAGATATCAAATGCTCTTGGAATTATTCATTCTTCATGCCAAGATGTGTTCACCGATAAGCTGTAGACAGTTTTTGAGAGATCTAGTAGAAATACTTTCATGAGCCTTTTCCCCTCAGTTTTGGTTCTTCTCCAGAAAGAAGCCATTGCCTCTTTTATTCATAATTTAGTGTGATTATCTGTCATTGTCCCAAAAGGGTTCTGACAGAAGGTTGTCTTAATATGAAAGGCTTTTTAGCTGGCAGTGGCAGGAGTCACCTGCTGGTCCCTCAGGCTGCAGGAGGGGACTGAGGCATTGAATTGTGCTCCCAGTGGAAACAGTCTGGTGGGAGCCTTTGAACTGGGGTTGTCTTGGATGTAGATCCACTCTTCAGAAATTACTGCTTGAATTTGTGAACCCCAGTTCACTGCCTTCCCACCTGGCCCAGTGCTAACCCTTTGTGCTCATCCAGCAGCTTCAGCATTGCTGGTCCCATAGAAAACGTGACTTTTTAGCTTCATTTCAACTCACGCACACTGCTCTTCATGGTACAGTTCTGGCCTTTTTAACACCAATGATGCACCAAGTACTGTTAAGTCAACACACTTTTTTTCTTGTTGTTAGCTTTTTCACAGCCCTGGTTTATTTTTGAGAGATGAGGATGTCAAGCCTTGTAGAGGAATTCAGCATTTTTTGTCCAACTCCTCATTTTGTTTATCAGGTCTGTTTGCAAATCTGTTTTTGTCTTGATCCAGCCAGATCTCATGGTGGTCTGTCAGGAGTTGGTCACCTTCTTCATCCTGTCTAATTGCCAGTATTTCTCGAGTGCCTCAAGGAATCCAGACTGGTTTATTTAGTCATGGTAAATTCACTTCTCCTGATCATTCTGTTAATAAATCTTGGCCTGAGCTTGGATTTGGTCTTCTAGTTTCTTGTGTTGCAATAGTGTTCACCACTTGTGATACTGTAGGTTCTTGGCATTCTCTGGACTTCTTAACCATTAGGTCCGTGTCCCAAACCATTAGGAACTAGTATTGTACAAATTGCATTTTGGAGCCCTGTGTTGAGAAGAAGGTTGGGTTGGACCAGATGATCTTGTTCTCCTTTCCAGCCGAAGTTGTTGCAAGGTTTTATGCTGAGGTTTTCTCTTAATCCTTTGTTGGCTGTTTTTTCCCAGGTTATTGCTGTTCCACTGGTTATTGGTGGTGTGTGGATCCAAAGCCACTCCTGGGTGTTCAGCAGTTTAGGAGACTGGCATTTGTTTATTAATCACTCTTAATATTTACTTCACCTTGTTACCAACCAGAGATCTTCTCTGGTTGATTTATCATAGACTTGACTGAAACCAAGGTTCACCACTGAAGTTCCCAGCTCCACAGATGTGATCCTGTATTTCCTTAGCTCTGTGCCCTCATTGTATGAGATCCTTCTGGAGGGTTTTTGGGAGGTTACAGGTCTCCTCCTTGTCAGGCTTCCCTTCTCCGTGGTGCTGTCAGTCCCTCTCCCAAACATCCACAGCTCTCGCAGTTGGAGTTGCTGTTTTTCATGCGTTGCAGCAACGCTGCTTTGATTTCTTTGATCTGGCTGCAGCGTTTTATCAGAGAGATGGAATTTAAATTTCAAATTTGCACTTGTTTAGAGTTTGTCTTGATAAATGTGCTTTTAGTTAGGTAAACACTGCTCCACTCAAAAGCTGTAATGCAGGGACTCTGAGAGTCTTAACCAGCAGCAAGCAGGTTTTTGCAAAGGTGATGATGAGCACTACACTACAAGGTGAAAATGTGACTTTTAACAAGGGTGGAGGTCCCTGGAGTGGTTGGGAAGCTCTGTGTTGTCTACCCAGGGTTGGAATGGGGCTGGAGGGAGGAGTGGCTGCTGAGGGTTTGTCAGGAACTGAACTGGCTGGTTCCTGGATTTTGCAGGCAGAAGATGTTGTCCCATCCTTGAGCAGCAGTCTGGGGGCAAAGGATTTGCCCCTCAGGTGGGAAAATATGTAGGGTCAAATGCATCAGGGGCATAACAGACTGCTGAGGGGAAGGTAATGCTTCCTTCACTTAATTTTCTTAAACTGTTTTATTCTTTAAAAAATAATAAAAGTTGACTTTGGCATCTCTTAGAATTTAGCAAGTGGTAAATGCAAATGAAGAGACAGCTGCTGATAATGCCAGGTTGTTGTCTTTGTCCATTTTAGTCTTATGTATAGCAGACCAAAATCCTATGTATTTTTATGCATATTTATTCCTAAAAATTGCTCTTGCTTTTTTAGAAACTCTCTGTTTTGCTCAGTGGGTTACTCTTTAGATTACATACAGTTTGAGTGGCTTTACTTGATAGTAAATGTAATTTCAGAGCAGTAATACCTCCCAGGAATAGGGAGAAAGCTGTGTTTTAGTAGTTACCTTATTTTTGTGGACACTTGTTTTCAGGGAGGTAGAGAAATCTACATTTGTCTTTTTCACAATGGAAATGGAAAATCTTTTTATGGTAAATTTTGAAGTGAGATACTTGAAAAAAATAATCCAAGAAATTGCAGATCCTTTTACTTTCATTGAGTGTTGTAAGCTTGACCTAGATATCATTATGGCTTCAAGTAAAATAAAAAAAAAAAAAAAAAAACAAAACCCAGAAAAAAAGCCCCCCAAAAATGAAAAAATGGAAAAAACCTCCTATTGAGAATTTAATTCTGGAGACATTCCAGCATGAGCCACTACTTCACATACATATTTAATAGTCTTAATTCATACTGAGGGCAAAAAGAGCATTGTTATAATGATACATATGACTTAGATTAAATATGCTGTGGAAATGGAGCACTCTGAAGGGTATGAAAGTGTTTATAAGTTTTTATTCTGAGTTTTTACTAAAGCTGGTTAAGTGAGCTGGAAAACGTCTCATTTGTAACTGTTTTCCTTGCTATTGCCAAATATTGTCATTCCCCCTTTTCCTCCCCTTGCCTGCAGGTTTTGAAAGGAACCAAAATTAACATGCCTGTCCTTATTAATTATGTTTTCTATTTACACAGTACAGTATAGTGACAAAATGAGTTTCCTGTTTTACCAATATCTTTATGTCACCACAGCTCTGGGAATACGATTGTTTCTTTCTCTTCCTCCACAGAGTCAAACCCGTTTTTAAAATTTTCAATTAGTAAGGTCGAATCTGAGGAATAGAGATGTGAAAATATCTCTTATGATAATATAATTTTTTGAAGATGAGGAATCTTCCTCCTGTTTGCAGTGACAGGAATGTGACTGGTGCATCAGGTTTAACTCAGGTTTAGCTTCAGAAGGTTTTGAGTAATTTTTTTTTGTGTGGTGTTAATTACTTTCTGCTGATTACAACTTCTTTTTGCCTCTACTAATAGCTTGCTTGTCATGTTTTAAAAAAAACAACAGTGTGGGTTGCAACTCTAGAAAATTATGTTGTCTGCACAGATTTATAGTATATAAATTGTCAAACTGCAGGATCTTTTAAAGGAATTATTTTTAATGAGGGTGATAGTGTTGATTTAACAATCTAGGTTTCTCTATGACATTTGACTTGATACCATAGAACATACTAAGTAGAAAACAAGAATGATGCAAAATGAACACTCTAAAGATTAAGTGGATTAAAAATGGGCAGTTTGTACCAGAGCCCTGTAGAGAATATTTTTTGTCTTAATCCTTAATGACATTTTTATCCATGATGTGGAAAAGAATTTGTAAAGACATCATTGATGTTTGTAGTTGAGACAAAGATGGAGATTACCGAAGACAGGAAGTGATAGGCACAGAGAGCTCTGGATCACCTGGTTCAATGGGGTTATTTTAATATATGGTTTATTAAGTTGGAGGATGAAGTCAGATGCATAGAAGCAAAAAGCTGCATGTCATATTTGCAGTGTTGAGCCAACTCTGCAGATGAACAAGGACTTCTAGAGCTGCCTTTGCAGAGCCATGGCCAAAATGAGGTCTCACTCCCATTTCAGGCACGGAGCTGGGACCCTTCATCAGGTGGGGGAAGTTTTGGAGAAGAAGCACAGAGTGATTTTAAGACCATGTCATCGGAGACAGAAGAGAGATACTTGCCTAATCCAGTATGAAACAAGAAATTGTCCAAGGTATCGCAGATTAGACAAATTAAGATACAGGGTGATAACTGTTTAACCCCAAGAATAATCCCTCAGTCTGTCAGTGCTGAGGGGTGTGAAGAGGATGACTAACACAGCCTAGAGCAATTGGGATGAGTGTGCAAGAGTTTGGGGATGGAACCATATGGTTTTTAGCAGTGGAAGGTAAAGGTCCTGTCACCTGCAGCTCCCTGCACAGGAGCTCTCAGTGGAGGAGCATCATCCAGTGCCTTCTGTGTGGGAAGGAGTGGAAATGCTTTAAGCTGAAGTGTGTGTTGTAAATAAGAAGAAAGGTGAAAGAGTGAGTGAGCTGTGCAGTGGCAAGCAGGAGAAAAGGGCTGCAGGGAGATTTTCTGCCATTTTCTGACTTTTTTTGAAGGAGGACCTTAAGAATGCCTTAAGAAAAAAGAAGCAAGCAAAAGCCTACAAAAATCATATGCATTTTAAATACTGTCAATTCCTGGATGTGAGGATAAAGCCCCACTGAGTTTCAGAATTTAAGAACTGAAAAAGTGAGCAGCCAAGGCATTTATCTTGTTTCTGTTGCCTGCTGTACCTAACTTTGGGAAGCTTTGTAATTATTCCCCAAAAATCTTTAATATTCAGAAATCACATGTAGTTTGGCTGGTCTTTTGCACTGAATTGCAGCAGCTGCACACAACCTACAGTGCCAGTGCTGGGATTACTTAATAGTGGAAAGCAACAGAATTCAGCTGCCCAGAGGTTGGGGCAAGGAAATCTCTGTTGCAGCATCTTCAAATTTGCAGAGTTAAGAAAACAAAATGGGAACAGATGAGCAGGATTCCCACAGTGAGTCCCTCCCCTGGGGTCTACGGCAGCATGGGTGGTTTGGCATGTGAGTGAGATTATTATTTTTATTATTGCTTTAAAGCTGATATTAAATCAAAGATTGTACAGGGGCTTCTGCCAACCAAAACAAAAACATTTATAATCCAAGTGGGGCCCTTCAAGGGTGCGTCAGAAATGAAAGTTTCCAAAATTATTCAAGTATACATGAAAGAGCTGGAACTGCTTTGGGTTATGTTCTTGGTGTTTTGAGGTAATGCTATGAAAATCAAATATGTTTATTAGTTTCATAAGCTTTGTGCAAGAGTTTCACTAGGACCGCTTAATGAGCAGTTTACATTTGGAGATGTGTCCTTTTGTAAATGATACCTCTCACAGTTTTAATATCTCTGATGTCTGTCACGGTAACCAAATCTGAAATTAGAGATGGAATCTTCTCCTGAAAATTAAACCTCAATTAATTTCAATTGGGGGGAAGCAAGTACTTCAGAGAACTGTATTTGGAGAATGAAGTGTTTATTATTGTTTGAAAGCTCGGGAATATCCTGCTTGAAAGATGTCGGGAGTTCACTGGCACCCACCCGCTTTCCATTCCCTCCCTCACACTGGGGAGTTTAATTATTTTTTTTTTAATGCAGTTTATAAAGGGATTTTTGCAAAGCAAAAGGAGTCCTCAGCGTTTGTATCTATTAAATGCAATAGTGATACCAAAAACGGTGTGAGCATTGCAGGTAGATTTGAGCTCTGGATCTTTTGCAGAGAAGTAGGCTGGATTTCATTAGACTTTGCTTCAGACAGCTCTCTATCTAATTAGGAAAATAAAACCCTGAAGTAGATTCACGAGAAAATCAGCTAATGATTTTCAGTGGAAGGGCCATAAAGTTTGGAGTTAACATTTTAGAAGGCTGCTCAGGACCCAGCGTTCACTGCAAGTCCCTACAGCACAGGCAAAGACGATTTTTCACTTCATGGAAGCAAACTCCATCCACCCATTTCCTGAAAGCACCTTTTGTAGGTACATTTTAAATAATTGGAAAGCAAGAAACACAGTTTTTTCTCTTTTTATGGGTTTCCTAAAATACCTCTCGTGAGCTATTTCTTGTTGTCTTGAGGGAGGAGGCAGCGCAGGGGTTGCCATGGCGATGCGATTTCGGTTCCATCACCAGTCAATACAGCAGCGCTGTGTTACACGCTTGGCCCATCTGTTCCCCTCGGTGGAGACCCCATTCAGCTGGAGGTTTCTTTTGTAGTCACAAAGTGGGGTAATAAGTGACCTTTTATTATAGGTGGAATCCCTGTGTGGGTGGAAAATAACTTCTTTCAGATGTGGATGCTCTCTTTGTAACAAGGGGAGGAAAATAGGCTTGTTTTAAATTTCAAAATCAAATTACCAAAAGCTTCTGATAGAATATTTTTTCAGGACTAATCTACGGGTCCAGTTCAGAATTGCAAAACGCACATTTGAACCCAGTGCTTGAATGAGCAAACATGTTCTGTATTACAGCACTGGTTTCACTGCCTTACTTTTCACTAAAGCTGTTCTAAAGAATGTCAAGTCATGAGGTTGTTGTTTTTTTTTTTTTTTTTACTTGCTGGTAGTGCTTGTAACTGAAAACCAAAAAAAAAAAAAAAAAGGGAATAAGGTTTTTCCCACCAATTAAAACCCAGACAGTAGCACCATTCATCGTTGCTGCTGCTCCCTGGGGCTTCAGCTGGAGAAGGTGAGCAGCACCGACAGGGATGGAGGAATTCCGGGACAGCCAGAGTGCTCAGCCCTCCCTGGCTGGAGGGAAAATCAATCACAGTTTGCTGGGGTTGTGTAACCCTGACCCCGTGTACATCCCAGTTATTGCCTTTTGGGGAAAGACTTGTTTTCCTCTCTGCTAAAACGTCCCATGCTCTTTACCTAATTTCCCAGAAAGGGAATCAATGCATAGTGGGGTTTTTTTTCCCTCCATGCATTTGATACCATCATATGGTAAATATTAAGTTTCTTTGTTTTTCTGCTTCAGAAAAAAAAAAAAAAGTACTTTATTTTCTTAAACTTAGATTAGTAAGAGTCTGCATGATAGTGGCGCCATGGCAGACGTGCTCCAAACAACTGGAAAAAACTGGATCAAAAAAAAGTGAATTCAGGCAGACCTTAAAGAAATTAAATGTAAAATACAGAAAAGTATCTCTATTTAAAAACCATTCAACTTGATGCAGGTGAAGGAAGAAACCAGAATTTCCCTGACATTTCTCCATTTTTCAGTATCTTGCCTCTTTGTTTTATGCCTGAATAGGGTGCAGACCCCTTTGGGGTCAGTGGGGTGACCACTGGTGTTCTGCTGGATTAGTACTGACCCACACAGGACTGGGGGCCTGACTGAGGAGGGTTTGGGTGAAGAATTCCGTGGGGATGAGATTGAACAGGAACGGCTGTTATTTGTTCCAGAGCCTTAATCAGGAATCATAAGCGCTATCTCCGGTTTTAATTTTCTGATTTATAATAACAGAATCTGCATAAACGGAGCGTTATTGTACAGCATCCTTACTCATCTAATTGAGCCTCCTGCTCGTAAAAGGTAATTAAATACAGGCTGTGTAGCTGTAATTAATGGGTGAGGGTGGGACGTCATCGCTGTGGATCCAGACCCAGTTGTGTCTGGAGTTTCCCAGTGCAGGCACTGGTGTCCGTGTGGAGCTGCCCAGAGGGGCTGGACCCTGCTCCCTGCCCAGCCCTGTGTCCAGCCTGCCTGTGCAGGAGTTTCAGTCCATCATTGGATGAGGGGTTCAGCACAGGGCAGGTGTGCTCATCACTTTGGTTTTACCTGTCTGAGCTTTCCATCTTCTCAGGACTGGGAGTCATGGAGGCACAAGAATTCCTTTGGAGATTTTTGTAATGTTGTAGTCGACCTAAGTTACCAAAACCTTAACTTCCCAGCAAAGGAAAAACGCACTAAGCCATTTTACGCTTTTTTTGTTAATTCATTTGGAAGACAATAAAACCCCTGGTTTCTTAGTTGGGTGTGTAGTACTTTTTGTTAGTATCTCCTTACTTTTATCCCAGGTAAAGCAAGACTTGGCTAGAGAAGTTTAAAGTTGATTCATCTTCTAATTTAATATTTGATACTTTTTGTTGAAAAGATATATTGCCTGTGCAAATCTGAGTTGTCTAAATTCTTCTAACAAACTGTTTAAGTAATGACTGTTAATTTCATGCTAAGGAACTTTCATATTTTATGTTTCTTTTTATATTTTAAAAACACATGAGTGGACAAATGCATCCTCTTACATCAAGAGAGAAGTGAAACTTGGTTTGTGTTTGCTACAGTGTTCAGTCTGAGCTGTATCATGACAGGACCTTCACTTCTTCTTACTGGTGTAGAATCTCCTCACTGAAATGGGTTTAACATTACAGTTTCTGAGACAAGAATTGACCATTTTTGGTAACTGAAGAGGAGATTTTTTTTAAACTCCCCGAGCTCTGGGTAGATGGTGATAACTTCCACTGATGTCTGCTGGTTTTAGACCTAATTTCCGTTCAGTAGCTGAATCCATTTAGTAACCTAAATATTCAAAAGACAGGACCTTTTTCCATAGCACTATCAAACCTGGTTATATGGGGGTTATTATTGCTTTTTAATTATTTTGCAGTAAAAATTTCCAGTTGCTACAAAGAAATTCTGAACAGTCAAGAGACATTTTTCTTCTTACAGTTCTTTTCAATTAAAAGAAGTTCTGATTCTCTTAGGTTTTTTTGAAATTGATACTGTTCAGTTTTTCTGTGCTCGTATCCAGGGCCCACCCAGAATAAAACTCTACTGTGCAGTACAGTAGTGTTTGGTTTTTTTGACAGCTTGCCAGGAAAAGATTTTCTGTTTGTTCTCTTACGGTTTTAAAGTTACACTTGTCACTCTCTGTGGGCATTGGGAACCAGCAGCAGCTAAATGCCAACCAAAAATACTCCTGCAGGCACTCAGGCACTTGATTTTCTCTCTCCTTCTTTAAATGCCATTATTTCCCTGTAGTTGCAAGGAAAATGAGGCAGTGGGGGCATTTTCAGCTGTGAAGTTTCACTACAAAGGTGCAGCCTGTACAACACGCAGTGTTAGGGGAACTGGACCCTAATGCAAAACACTTCAGTTGTGTTAATAAAAAGCACAGCATCCACACAGGGAAATACTGTATTTTTAAAGACGGTGATTCAGTGTGATTAAATGTGGACTTGGATTGCTGAATAAAGATTAACTGTAGGAATGAACTATTTGGGCATCCTTTGGAGAGACTTTTCCACCACCCCTTGTAGTTGGTGTGCAGTTATTACCTGTTCCAGGCAAGGCTTCCAGCCTTGATGTGGCAGCCGTGCCTGTAAGCAAAGCCTGTTTGGGCTTTGTGCTAACAAATACTATTTGACAGTATTATTTAATGGTTGAGCAGATAATTTGTTATTGAAACTTACTTAAACTCCATTAATTTTCTAGTTTTGTGTGTTGCTTTGAGGTGGGGGTTTCTGTTCCCAAGTAACAAGTGATGGAAGAAGAGGAACTGGCCTCAAGTTGTGCCATGGGAGGCTGATTGGATCTTGGAGCTAGATTGGATATTAGGATATATTGGATATTACCTTACTTGAAAGGGTCCCGCAGCAGTGACATTTAGACCACCTTAGCTTGGCAAACATTTTGGACAGGTTGCCACTGTTTGATTTAATACTATTGATTTCCAGCTTGTTTCTCTTTAGGAAATGATAATTTGTTCAAAACATAAACCCTTTTCTTCCTTCTTATGCCTGTGGATTCCCAGCCATCCCTGACTGCTGCTCAAGCACCGTTTGCCAATGACTTTTTTGTTTTCTTCGTAGAAAAATTTTTAGATGTTAAAATTGCTTCAGCAAAAATCAATTTCAATTAGTGTCTGCTTTGTTACCCATTAGCACTTTCAGGGAAGAGATTCAGCAAGAGAAACTGGAGGGTTTTAGCTTTGTCACAGGATATTGGTAGAGACGTTTTCAATGGCCTCATCCAGAGGATGGAAATAGGAAAACAAACAAGACTTTTCATAAACCTGAATTCTGTCCAGAGAATCTCGTATGTTTTATGTGTACCTGTTTTCACAGAGAGAGAGAAATCATCCAGCCTGGGCTTTGTATGGGGAAAGCACATGGAACATATCTTTCAGCTGAGTTTGTGACATTGTATTTTAGCTTAGATGAACTCAGAGATCTGTTGACAGCAGGACAGTGGAGATCACAAAACTATTTCTGGATGGTAGTACAGAGTTTGTTTCAATTTGAAAATCAGGCTGTTGAATGGCATTACTACAGCACTTACAAAGTTTATACAAAATGAATTATAGATCAGATGGAGGGGTTATATTTGGAAAAGTGCACTTATGTCTTGTGTGCTATGGCAGTAAATACTTTATGAATGCAAGGATTTCAAATTAAATGTCTGGTAATATAAATGTATGTCTATAATGCCAATTCCTGCCATTGACTTCTAAGTGAGAGACTTCCAAATGCCTTCTTGTTCTACACACTGTTAAGTAAAAGTAGCCTTTTTTAAGCAAGAAAACTCTTAAATAAACTCCTAAGCCATTGCAAGTCCTTTGTCAACTATGCTCCTTTCCATATTATGGATGGATTTTTTTACAGTTAGTTACCCTAGAATTTTTAAAATGGCAGGGGTATGTTTATGAATTGCTAGATTTCATAGAATTTATATAAAATTTGTTTTAACAAGGCTCTGGTTTTGTATACTTCTCTCCAGTTAGAAAATCAGCAGTTTTTACTTGCACTTTTGCCTGAATTTTCTGCCAGCCTTTTCAGCTGAAAACCTGAAGTGTGAGTTACAGGGTAATAAATTTATCTGGCTGACGGAGACCCCACCTTTAGTGGCAAAGCAAGCCCAGATGCAGCTGAAGTTTGCAGAAAATCTGAATGTAGACCAGGGTTTTACTTATCTAGCAGGAGATCTCCACAGCACAAGAAAACACCTTGCCAGGTAACTGGTGCTGGCAGCAGCGCAGGAGAGTTCCTGGGTATCTCCACGTGGTGTTTTTATTGGGTATTTCACAGCTCCCACAAACACACCGAGCTGGTTTTAAATTAACAGCTCCAATGCCTTGGCCCTTGCAGGGGCAGTGCTGAGCTGGGTCTGGAGGAGCTGTGTCTGTGCTAACTCAGCTTCTTGGGTGGCTCCTGCAGCTCCTGCTGCCCTGGCACTGCTCTTACACCTCCCCAGGTGTGGCCCACAGACTGAGGGGAGGACGTTTTCTTTCTTGATTTATGGTGCTGGAATCCTGTTAACATCAGCAGGGCAGCTGGTCCTGTGAAATGAGCACCACGGGCAAAAGAAAAAGGTACTGAGCTTTTATAGACATATATATTATATATATGCATATAAGTGCACACACATGTATAAAAATAAATATATATGAGTATATATAACCATTATATATGTATATAAATATATATATAAAAATACAGCCAGTTTAATATAATAAATAAATTATTCTACCCCCAGAGCATGGCTTGTTACAAGTACAATAGTCTTCTGCAGCTGAATTGCTGCTCTGATTGTAGCTTGATGTGGAAGATAAACTTTGATTAATCAATGTTTTTATATAGTCACCTGTAGAGTACAATGAAGTTGTGTCATACCAAATTTTAAAGGTGGAAACTGCAGTTACCTGAGTTACTTCTCTATCAAGAGATTATTTTTTTCATTATGGTTAAAAGTGCTCTTGTTCCAAGTCACCTAATTTAAAGGAATAGTCATGCAATTAGTCATCTAATTGAAAAAAGTAACAGCTCGGATAATAAGAAAAACCTGCTTTTCATTTTGCAGAGTTTATAGTTAATATTGGCAAGTTTTCCCAACTTCATTGTTTTTTCTGCTGAAATATTAGACCTGAGTGGGGAGTCGATAGCAGCAGAATATCTGAGCAGCCCCAGGGGGCTGAGTAGAGCAGTTCCAGATGCTGAAAAAATTTTTATATTTTCTTGTATTTTGTAAGAGACCAGTTGAAGCACTGTTTTTCTTGTGTGAATTTTAGGAAAACCTGTTTTATAACTAACATTTGCTCACGTGGAATCTCTGCTTCTGCACCATGAATAAATATGGCTAGGGAAAGGGTTTCTTTGCTCAAAAAAATAATTTAAAAAATGTTAGTAAAAGGAGAAGTCATTTAAGACCTTTCTCAATCTTCATAATCTTCAAATACAAATTTCATGTATGTTATCTTGTTATATCTGATATTATTCTGTGTCAAATTTAATTCCTGACCAGATTCCTCATACCATGCCTACTGCTTTGCTTCTAAACCCCAGGACAGTAATCTATTTTATGAATACCACACTCTTCATTCAGCACAGCTCTTGGAGGTAGAATTTAGATGCCTCAGAAGGATGCAGGAAATGAAGATCAGCAGATTTTCCACAGCTGTCCTTGCCCCTCTTACTGCCATGAGACCCCTGTGCTCCTCTGGGGCTCCACGGCTGAGCTGGGCTGGGCAAAGCTTTTCCTGCTGGGATTCTCCTTTCTTGTGGAATCCTGGCACCTTTTTCACTGGTTGTCTCTGACAAATACTTGGACATTCCTGTTCTCCTACAAGTGCTTGCCAGTTCTCTGTGTTGAAGCTAATTTAGGCATTATCCTATATTATATATTATTATAGGTAACTCCTCAGGAATTTGGGTCAACGCAAATATAATATTTCTTTGCTGGCTGGGGACAAATTTTTAAATTAATTTTTGTAAAAATAAATATTTGTTAAATTGGTATTTCCAAATTCAAACTCGAAGTTTAACTCAGCACATTTCTCAGCACCTAGATGGGACCTGCTCGGAGGCAGGGCAGAGGGAGATGCTGGTAGAAGCTGCTGCAGATTCCCCAGCAGGAACAAGCAGGAATAACCTGTGCAGGGGTGCTGTGGAAGCCAGGGAAATGCAGCAGGCAGTGGGATGCTCTGTGCTGGGCTGGCTGGTGCTGGGGATTTCTCTCTGCTTTTGGGACTGTCCCCGTTCAGGACTGTGGGTCAGACACACCTCATTGTCTTTTCCCTGGTTCAGCCAAGACCTTGACTGGCTCCCTGGCTTGCTCACAGAGGTGCAAACCAGGTACGAGCATTTTATAAACCTGTAATTCACATTTTGTCACCTATGAGCTCTGAAATCTGGCTAATCAGGATCTCATCTGGTTTATTAGCTGCTTCTTGCCTTTTTATTTAGGTTTCCAGCTCTGTCGTGTGAGCTGAAGCCTCTATGATTAACCATCCTGGATGATAACTTTGGGGTTTAATTATCTTCCTAAAAGCCAGCATGTTGTTACCTTTTTAGAAACACATGCTCAGTTCTTACGCAGATGTTGTTCTTAAACTCTATTTTTGTAAACATGTTTTTTTTCTGGGCCAAGAGGTTTCTGATAGCTATGTATAGCTGTGCGTGATTTCCTGGGGGGGGCAGCAGCAGTAAATCAAGCCCCATCAGTCAGGTATGCATCCCTCCTGCAGCTCCCAATTCTCACGAGAAAGTTGAAAGAATCATGAATTAAATTACACTTAATTGGTAATGAATTTAAATTCATTCAGTTTACTTCAGTTTCTTCTGCTGCTTGGAAAGTAATTTTAAATGAAAGATGCAGATACTTGCAGAGATCACGATGTCTCAGAAAACACTAAAACAGGGATGTTGAATGATGCATTTAAGAGATGATTGAAAAATTTGATGTAATCCTGTTGAATGGGTGGAAGTACTTGCAATTTCTCCATCTGTGACTTACATAGCCATTGTTCTGTTGTTTTTAGATCTCAGTGTTTCCCACACACAGGTCAGCAGATAATAATTATTCCTACTTACTTGTGGCTTAATATCTATGGGAGACAAGATAACTAATTTTTTTTTCTTTTGGAGATGTATTGCTTCTTACTGCTGCTCAAGAAAACTTAGACAAAAACTATGAATTTCTCTTTCTGTTTTCCTAAATGTTTTTGTTATTTCTCTGTGCTAAGGTGTTGGTTTTCTCTACTGAATGTGTGAATGCTGTCAAGTGAAGCAATGGGATTTTGTAGGGGATAGCATCAAGGGAACTTACACATGCATCTGCAAATTCCAGGTGTATAAGAAGAGCCTGGGGGTGAATCATGAAGACATAAAAAATTGAATCTGCAGAAATTTTCTTTTCTGCATGGACAGTTGAAGGCAAGCTCCAGAAGCAAAAGACTCCACATATAAATCTGAGAAATGGGTTGGGTGTTTTGGGCACCACGTGTACGTGTTGAGAATTAATCCCTGACTGCTCTTTATGGATCCATGTAAGTTCTGTGCTCTTCCAAAGTAAGGGTCACTTTCAGAAAGTGAACTTTTAAAAAAGCCTGTCAGCCTTCAAGTGCTGCAGTGAGGCAGTTCTGGGGTATTGGGAGAGCTGCTTTTGTCATGGTCCTGACTGGACATCCTTAAAGGAAAGTGAATACATACCAGTCCTGTCTGTTTGATACGTTGGGGTTTTTTTTTCATGCATTGCTTTCTGTTTATTTGAGGTGGACCCATGAGCTTTCACAGAGAGGGGAAGCTGACTGAGCACTTTTAACTCACACTTTGCAGTACTTGGAAGTAGTATTTTATGGTTTTATGCTCCTCTTTCTTCTAGAATTTTAATTTTTAAATCCATCTTTGTTTTTATTTTCAGTCACATAGAATTAGCTGCTTTACATAGTGAGAGTTTAAAGGTTTAAAGCTTTGAATCCTGAGGTAAAGAAATACTTCAGAATTTTTTTAAACCAAGCAAAACACAAAGCAGAGCCCAGCCCCTTCCCCTCATCTGTGCCCTCTGTTGGCTTCTTTAGGCTCCAACTAAAATGGAACAGGAAATCAATAATTGCTGTTTAATAATGTGTTAGTAATAATGCAGCTGCTGGGCTGTGAAAGCTCATATCAGCCTTTTTGCCTTGCTGGAACTGTTCAACTTATGTGCCACAGGTAACTACTGAGTGAGTTATCTGTGGAGATCTGCTGCTTATTTTATATTTGATGGTCAGAATCAAAGAGAAAGCTTTGGATAAAGGATGAGGTGATAGATTCAGAGATTTGCCAAGGGTTCATCACCTCCTGCATTATGTTATTTTATCAAACAGTTAACAAATAATGGTAGCAAGTGTTCACTTATTTAGAAAAAACAAACCATCCAAGTGGTCCTGCAGCTGGATAAATAGTGCAAAGCTCCTGCAGCTACTGAATCAAGTTAATTTGAGCTTTTTAGAAATATACCTGGAGACTTTGTGTAGTTCAGCATCAGTGCCTGCAAGCGGGTGGTGCTGAATGGGGATTTATGTGCATTTGGAAGAGGGTTTTGATTTTCTGTGATGTTATTCCTGAAAGTTTTTGATAGAAAAGCCTTTTTGACAAGGTGCTGTGCCAGCAGCCTGTGAGGCAGTGATCATCTTCCTAGGGAAGGGGCAATTATGGAGCCCTCTTGGCTTTGCTGTGTCCGTGGTTGTAAAAATTGAGATTCTTGTTCGCATTCTTGGTTGAAGTCTCTAAAATATAGTTTGGTCTTCCCCTTGCAAGATTTTTCTTCCAAATGTGCTCTTCCAGGGAAGACCTTCAGGGTACAGACATCATGTGCACCCTGAGAACTTCCCAGACATTTCTTGTACCTGGATAACATGACTGGTACCCTGGAGAAGGGAAGGAGTCAGTGAAGTACTCAGGAATGGGGAAGGGAATATTTTCCTCGGAAAATTTCCAAATAACTTTCTAAAGGAGAGCAAAGTTTTTCACAGATGTTAACATTGGCTTCAGGGTATTCCTGGGGATATGCTTTCACCTTGTGGAAAGAACAAACCTGGGCAGTGAAATAAAGCAGTACATTTATTAAATTCAGAAAATGAATGTCGATGCTCAGTTAAGGTTGAGAGGTGAAACAGGTAAAAACTTGTGACAGCTAACACTCCATTACCACGACTAGTTAGTGTTTATATACAAGTAAGTACAGTGTTAAATTTTAGTGAATGAAAAAATATTGGTAAAAAAAGATGCTTGTGTAAAATGAGATGGAGTTAATCAATATAGAAGTTTAAAGTCTAGTGAATGCAAAAAGCATTGCTGAAAATACAGCCTGTATGAAGCAAGCTGGAGTTAATCTTGGTGTCAGGTGGGGTTTGCATTTCATGAATTGCTTTTTGGAAGCATGCCTCTGAAAAACATCCATTTTTTCCCCCGTTCATCCTGTTTCTTCTGAAGGTGATTCAGAGTGTACAAATGCACACTGTATGTGTAGTTAGAAGAAAATGAGTAATTTTTTCAGTACTGCTGCAGAGCCATCAGTCCATGCAGCAGTAGGCTGCACTGAAGTACTTGTGACTAGAAATTTTTCATTTCCTCTGCTGTTGCAAAATTTCCCTGCATTTATTTCCAACTTTCAACACGTCTTTCCTGAGTACGCTTTAATCTTCAGCACATTAAAAGAAGGGGAAATGAAAGTTAGAGGAAAAAAAACAAGCTTGTAAGAAGTGTAAAACTAAACCCACTGTAATTTAAGCGAGGAAGGACGGGGCAGAGGCTCCCCTGTGCTGCAGGTGGCTTTTTGTTCAAAGCACTGTGAAATACCAGGCAAGAGTAGTTTTGAACTTGTGTAATCCAGCAAATTGTCTAAAATTCTCAGCAATCGTCCTTTTTTAGCAAGTTCTGTGGAACAGGCCAAGTGCAGTGCTGGTGGTTTGGGGTTTTTTGTTGAGCCACTCTCTAATTCTGCAAGCACTTTCAGTTGCAACGTTGCATTTTCATCTCAGTTACCCTGTTCTATGATTTTATCTGGGACAAGTGAAAATTACTTTTAAAAGCAGTTGGACTGATTTTACTCAAACTTTCCAGAGTGTTTGCTTCAGATGAAGCTGCCTGCTCTCATCATGCACAGCTCATCTCTGCCTGCAAGCCCGAAGGGCTTGGGTGGATGATGGTGGGAATTCCAGCTCATCCTGCAGAAGAAAGCAAAGCCCTGGGAGCATCCTCTGGAGTAGGAGCACAGGGCAGTGTATTAAGAGCATTCTCTTCTGCTCCCAGCAGGATGAAAGACAGTGAAATCAAACCAGTATTGGGTACCACAGTTGATTCAAAAAGGCCAATTTTCAAATACTGGAAAAAAAAGTTATCATCAAAGCAGTTGCAGAGTTGCAGCCTGTTTAATGCCAGCTTCTGCAAAAACACAGAACAGCCTACCTACAGAGGGAGGTTTAGATGGGATATTAGGAAGAAATTCTTCCTTGTGAGGGTGGTGAGGCCCTAGGACAGGTGCCTCAAGGAGCTGTGGCTGCCCCATCCCTGGAGGTGTTCAAGAACAGATTGGGCAGAGCTTTGAGCAACCTGGGCTTGTGGAAAATGTCCCTGCCCAGGGCAGGGGGTTGGAACTAGATATGGTCCCTTCCAACTCAAACCATTCTGTGATTTGTGATAAAATCTGGTGTTTTCCTAAGTCAGTGAACCTCTTTCTGCTTTCAAGTATGTGAGAGACAGAAAAGGCTGATGGCAAAACTCTGTTGCCACCCACTGTAACCCCAGCAATGCAGCTGGGATGCAATTCCTGCCCCTCTTCAGGGGGATTCTGTCTGTGGGAATTGCGATGGGGATGTGTGAGGTGAATTATTAAGAAGAAATTCACTACAGAGGCCAAAGCTCTGCAGTCTGTAGCAGCGCAGAAGTCCCTTCCTTACCTTTATCGTGGAGCTTTTCCCCTAAAAGGTGTTATTTGTTTGCAGCTATGTGAGGCATGGAGCAGGATTGTAGCGAATGAAAGCAGTGCTTGTCTGTGAAAGGTACATGGCTTAGAGCAGCGTGTTGCTGTCATTATCTGTGCTATCAGGTGTCTGCACCTACAGCTGTCATGTAAGTGGGGTAAAAAAAAAGGAGAAGCTGCTGTACTTGGGCTCTGCCTGTCACTTGTAGCTGAGGGTTTGGCAAATGATTTTTTTTTCTTCACTTAAGAAGAATTTTCAACTTATTTAAAACAATATAATTGTAAACAAGGAGTGGATGTGTCAGAGGGGTTGTGGCTCCTGAGACTCCATCCTCTCTTCACCCTGCTGCTCTGTTCCTTGGGAGGATGTGACAGGATCTGGTGCTGCAGCTGCCGCCAGCTGTGCTGTGCAGCTCCACATCCAAAAATGTTTGCCCTGATTATTTTTACTGATGTTTTTGTCTCTTCCAACATGGCAGAGCTTTGGCCTCACAACACCTCCTATGTCACAACTGATTTTTTATTTCCAGTGAATGTTAAAATTTTCCAAGCAGAAAGAATTGTTCTTTTTTGTTTTGACTGGTGTTTGTTAGGGTTTTTTAAGTGTTCATGCTGGAGGAATTATAAGATCCTTGAACATCACTCACATCATCAGGCTGACTGACAGTGAAAGGGCCTGGCAGAATCAAGGGCAGTCTGTGACCCGTTGTGTGTCATGTCCCTGCACTTGGTGGAAGTGATGGCTTTAAGGGGCATTGCTGGGCACCCCTGCATCTCTGGATTTGTACTAACAGCCTCCTTTCTGGCTGTAAATAAGATGCTTTCATGAGCAGCTCATGTGTATAGTCAGCAGCGTAAAAATCAAAGGTAAATGGTCTGGAATGACAAAAAAATTAGAGTTTTCTGTGTACCAGGTGCAGCTGTGTGGCTGGAGCTGTTGCAGAGATGTCAGCCTGGGGCTTACAAGTAAACAAGAGAAAATTAATTCTCTGAATTTTCTCTTTTGTTTTTGTTACTGTACATTGTTACACATATGTGTCTTCCTTATTGTCCCCTATACCAGGATGGTATTTCTGCAAGTATTTTAGAATTTCATTTGTTTTTAAGCTTAAAAAGCAGATAGAAGTACATCATTTAACCCTGTTAGGCAGTTACATATGATTAATTTTCTTTTGTAAACTTCTGTCAGGTCCCAGTGTCCCTAAGAGGAGCAATGCAGTTTCCCAAACCAGTGCTCTTCATTATGGCCTGGGGTCATCCAAAAACTGTGCAGATGAAGTTGTCATAGATGTTGCCTGACACAGAAGTGATGGCATAAGCAATACATTTTGTATCACTTTTGCAGTTAGGAAATTATGGAACAGTTTGATTGTGCTGTTGAAATATGGTATTAATCACTTTGCATTGCTGGTACAGAATTTATCAGTCAAGTTTTTTACTTGATTAATAGACAGGGCTTTGGCTTGACTGTTTTTCAACAGTCTACCCTTGTTTGTCTCAACGACAATTGGTTTTTATCACATTGGTGCACATCTGACAAAAAAAGGCGCTCTGGATTGTTGGTGGCATTAGTCTGGCATTGTCTTGCACTGCCTTTATTAAAACCCCCTTTGTCCTATTGTTGCTAAGTGATCTATCCATCTTAATATTTTCCTGATGTCTAAGCTACTGTCTGTTAATGGCATCCTAATGCATTCTGAATTGACATATTTCACATCATTTAAACTCTGCTTACCTATTTATCATGCAGAGGTCGTAACTTAGTAAGTGAAAGTCACTCAGAGGATTTTTCTTTGCTATTTCTCTAATTTTCTTTCGCTGTAAGGAAATTGCAGCTCTTCCACTCACTTATTGTACCGTTGTGATAAAGGCTCTTCCTCACTCTGGCATCCGATACACAGAGGAGCTTTGTACATTTGATTTCCTTTTCTGCCATTTGTGTCAGCCTGACGAGATATTAAAAACTGGGAGCGGGGATGTTTTGTGCAGCCATTCCTGGCCCTGGGAGGAACAAAGATGACCTGGCTGGTGTGGCATCCATCCTTGCACAGGGAGACTATCAACTCGCTGCTTGCTGGGGCTGGGATTACGTGTCACTCAATCTTGTCAAAAATTCTATGAATATTCAATGAGGATTTTAATGTATTGTCATCAAGGAAGCAATTTCTGTGTAGTCATATTAAGCATGTTGTCATCTCTGCAGTTTAAATACATTGTTTTGCCCATGAAGTGACCTTAGGCAATTTTAAAATGGTCTCGTTTTTTCTCCATTTGCCTTATACCAAATAAATTAGTTTTACCTAATAGGAAAGAACCTAATATGGATCTAACACATTTGTATAGGGAGAAGCACATTTTAATAAATAATCAGGGTATTATTCTACATGTACCAGGATTTATCTTTCCCACTTACACTTACACGGAAGCTTTGAGATATGGTCAGCTTGGCTGCAGTCAAGTTGTTCTCTAACTGAGGTTTCATAATGAGTTCAATTTTCAAAGGGGGGCCGTTAATTTAACTCCCTCCTTGCACTGCTCATGGTGTTTAAATCACTGCCTGCCTCATGGTTGTGTGTTTAGGTGTTGTTGGAGTTTCATTGCCCAGGCGAGGTTCTCATTTGCATAGAGGGTGTATTGAGTGTGTTTCGTTGGATATGGATTGTTGTAGGAAAACCAAATGGGTTCTAGTAAAGTTTAGATTTTGAAGTTTTCTTGTAACTTCCTGGGCTGCAGATTTTTTGTAAGTGCCTATCTCTGTACATAGTGAGAATACGAACATTGTTTTTTTTGAGAGCAATGCTGTGATGCTTCCTTATTGCATATGTCCTAAGTAACGTATTTTTCTTCTGAAATCAGAACAAACTATTTCAGGATATACAGAATGTGGCATTTTAAACTGAAATGTGAACAGCAGGGCCTTGTTAGTCACGCCAACAGTTGTACTGGGAACAACAGGTGTATTGTTGGATGGACTAGAACAGTGGGATGTCTGATGTGTAGTGAAATCAAGAGAGAAAGCATTAGGGTGTGAAAATACTTTGTTAAAATGCTGTTCATTAGAAAACCTGAAAATCCTGAAAAGTACAGAAAAGTACATTTTGCTTTACAGCAATTTGAGAAGTTGACTACTTATTAACTCAATTAAACAGTGTTTTAAGCTGGGAAGAGAATGGTGTGTTCAGAGCTCCAAAGTGTACCTCTGGGCCAACACTTTAAAAATTAAGTGGAAAATTTTGGTACCTTTTATGTTTGTGTGAGAACATGAAAGTATCTGATTTTTCAGAGGATGGATTATCATCACTTCCAGACCCAAGCAGTAATCACTTTTGAGAAATACAGTCTTTGTTTCTAAGGAGACCAAGCCACTTTCTTACAAGTGATGGTGTTCCTACACTGAATGGCCCAGCACTGGAGGAGATGTTTCTGCCAATTTTGCAAGATGAGATTCACAGCCTCCAGCTTTGCAGCTAGACTTGAGAAAACTTCCCTTAGTACCTTCCCAGGATTGTTGCCTCTCTTCTATAAAAGCTATCAACTTACTGATAAGAACCTTCCAGAAGTTTATTTTACTTGAGTTACTTCATGTATTAGTTATGTGTGTGAGTAGTAATGCTCTTTGGTCATATCCTTTGCACATAGATAAATATGCTGGAATATGGATAAAGCTGAACTGTGTTTATGGATGGATGCATCTGTGATGACTTTTAATGACAGGCTGTGAGGTATGTTTCCTTCAAAGACACAAATATGTCCATTTGTAAATAAACAGGTAATCCTTGATGAAAAAGAATTGATAAAGCAAATAATGACTGATTCAAATCATTATGATAATCCCTAATTTTATTTCTTATTCATTGACTCATTGAAATCATAGTGATAATCTAAAATTACTCATTCATATTCAGACTGGAAAAGGAAGAACATAACACCTCATGCATTTTGATACAAGTCAATCCATGGTATCATTGGCATTTTCTAGGAATTACCTAAAGCTTGAAAAGCAGGTGGCTGCTGTCAAATGGGAGGTGTTGGAGGTGCTGAGGTTGGTCAGGCAAGGAAGAGCTGTCCTCAGCCGAGAGTCAGTAGGTGATGAGTCCTTCAAGGCTGCCAGTCAGTGCTGTGCTGTGAACATTTGAAAAGATTTGTGTGTGTCAGGCCAACTTTGAAAGAATTTTAGACCATGTTTGCACTAAAAACTCATATCTGTGCTCCAGCCATGCCTGGAGGAGACCCAAGGGAGGGAGGGAATGGTTCCAACATCAGTCATGTATCCAACTTTGACTCATGTTTTACCTTGGCTCTGTGGGTGATGACTTTGCTCCCATAGCCCAGACATTAGAGACACACAGAAAAAGGGCTGGGCTTTTGCAGTGGAAAATGAAAAATTTCCCTGGGTGTACTGGCACAGCTAATTTTCATCAATAAATAAAGGGTTGGATTTTCTAAATGCAACACATCCATATTGGATGCTCTTCCTAAGAACTGCTTTGGGCTCAAGTGCAATAATGTGCAAGGTCCCAGGCTTTGTACAGTGATTTTTCCATTGTTTTTGGGAGTCTTCTCCACTGAGTTGTTCTGCAAATGGAAGTGGATTAAAGAAAAAGGAGAAAAATTGTTCAGATTGATCATGGCCAAACAAAATTGAAAGGACATCAAGCTTCTCCAGTTCCTGATAGAGGGTATTTATAGTATAAAGCTATATGAGTTTTCTTTAAGCTTCATGTTTTCAATCTCTTCCCTTTTTTTAAACATTTCAAAGGCCCCGTGGTAAAGTCAAAGCAGACTAGTGCAGAATTAACAAATCTGACTCTAGTACGCCTGCAGGGCTCTGGATATACATATAAAGTAGTAATCCTGTCTGAAGCGATTTCTTCTGAGTTGCTTAGAAAATCTTTTGACGACTTTGCGTGTTTAAAAGCGTTTATTGTTGTGGTCAGAAGAAACGATGTTTTTCTCGTGATTTCCACTGAGAGCAGGCTCTGTGATTTTCTGCTGTTTCTAACATCTTGCAAAGTCCACAAGCAATTAGTGCTGAGGCCCAGGAGAAGGAGTCGTGCTTCGTGGCATTACTGCACTTCCCCTGAAATGTGTGTTAGATTTCAGTCCTGCAGACATTAATTTCATATTGTTTTGCATTCTAACCAAGCACTCAACTGTATTGTTTAAGCTGGCTGTATTACACAATTGTGCTTGGGTTTTAAATGAATGCATAAATATTTGCAGGCAAGAGGGAAAAAATCTTTACTTGTAGAAATGAGTTGTCGCTAATTAATATAGAATCTATATGCATTACTCTTCATTTAGGCCTTTAATTAATTGCTGTCTTCTCAAAGCCAGACATCTATAATACCATCAGCTGAAATTCCAGAGAAGGATTTTAGAGATGTGCATAAATGAAAGTATTGAATCATTAGTAAGCAATGTATATATAGTATTTTATAAAAAGTTCTGTGAGCTTTTTTTTTGCCACATGAGAAACTGAGGAACAGAGGACAGACATGAAAGATCTTAATGAAGACTGGAATTTAACTTTTACGTCTCTGTGTTCAGTTAAGGGCCCTGCATGACAAAAAAGACGTTGAGGTGCTGCAGCAGGTCCAGAGAAAGGACATAGAGCTGGGGAGGAGTCTGGACCAGGAGTCTGATAAGGAGCAGCTCAGAGAGCTGGGGGTGCTTGCCCTGGAGAAAAGGATGCTCAGGTGGGACCTTATCACTCTCTACAACTCCCTGACACGAGGGTTGGGATTTTCTCCCAGGTGACAAGTGACAGGACAGGAGGAAATGGCCTCAAGTATTACCAGGGGTGGTTTAGATTGGATACGAGGAACAATTTCTACACAGAAAGAGTTGTTGTGCATTGGAACACGCTGCCCAGGGCAGTGGTGGAGTCACAGCCCTGGAGATACTTAGAGAAATGTAGGGGACATGGCTTAGTGGTGGCCTTGGCAGTGCTAACAAGTGGACTTGATGATCTTGCCTTTTCTGTGATTCTCTGTACTTTTTTAAAGTCCATCTTGGTTCCCCTTTGCTCACTCCCTGCCCTCTCTCTGTGCAGGATTGCTGGGCTCTGGTGGGTACCACAGACCCTCTGCTGCCCTGGCTGTAAGGGAGAGATCAAAACAAAACTCCCCCACCACCTCCCCAGCACTCGTTATTTAATTTACAGCTGGCCTTGGCAACACCTGCAGCTGCACAGAAGGTGCTGTGGGAATGCTCCTCTGGATGGAGCCCATTTTGTTCCTCACACAACAGGTACCAGGAAGAGAGAGGCCAATTCTGCTGTTGTGCTGCTGCATCTGTGCTCTGTTATCTCTCTAAACAACTCCATTTTGACTGTTATTCAATACGCTCCTCTGGAACATCGTTCTGTTTGCAATGTTCTTGTGTGACCTAAGATGAATAATGTGGGAGCTGTCAAAGTGTAAAATTAGGCACATTATAAAAACATCAATGGAAGAGAAAAATTGTTGGGGTCGGATAGTATTTTCCTCAGTAATAGCTTTAAAAAATAAAATTCAAGAGACTTTTGTCTCTTTAGAAATCACACTAAACTGACAACAGATACACAATTCTGATTTCTTTACATTTACATTCCCTGTTGTTATTTAGCTGCCATAGAGATAGATACATGATACCTTATATAGCCTGCATATGCTTTGAGATTTGAGTTGTGCAGTCATCTAATAGTGTAATTTGAAATACTGAATGTTTGTTTTCAGTTTCCAAAAAAAACGTCATTACTCTACTTCACGCGTTGTTTGGCAGCTTCTGCATCTTTAACTGCTCTATCAGAGGAAGTGAGAGACATTCCCCCACCACTGAGAATGGAGTCAACTAATATGATCTGAATAAAAAAGCAGAAGCTTAAACTTTTAGCCATATTTGAACATTAACATGTTATAAATGGCAGCATCATATCAAACAAAAGTACTGGCTAGTTTGGCTCCTTGGCTCCTTGAGAGGGATCAGGTACTAAGGGAAGAATTTCTGAGCAGAACAAGCATTTATTCCACCAGCCCCAAATTTTAAAGAGAACTAACTTTGGAATAATACTGAGCTTGATATCATAAAAATTACTGCTATCTCAGTTAAGGTCCTATAGCAAAGTGAATTTCATATTCTGGCTCTATTCTATCTCCTATTTTTTTTTTTCTTTATCCATATTATAAAAAGAAGAAAATTTCAGCATTACGGGAATACTTTCCCTCTGCCTCTCATTCACAAGAATACCAGAATTTCCAACCCCTACCACGCTTTTATGTAGTCACATTTAAATGTGCTTTTGACAAGTGAAAAATCAAATTGCCAAGCTTAAATAAAAAGTAGCAATCCCCTAGTTACTATAGCTATGCATGTGCTTAACTTTGAGGAGCCAAAAAATTATCAGCATGGCAATTAATTTATGTCTTCCTTTCTGCCAGAGTGAATGGGATTTAAGGGATGTGGACATTTCCACTGTGCTTCTTAACCTGCTGTCACCTGGGCCATGAGCTGCAGGTGGCAAGAGGGTAGGACAGAGGTGACCTGTGCTCACCAGGGCTGCAGGATGGTCCAGGAATGTGCTAATGGGATAATTCTGGTTTGCTGCAAGCCCAGGAGTTCTGTGCTCTCAGCCACCTAAAAACACTCCATGTGTTTACAGGGTGTCCATCCCTGAGTGTGGGATGCTGTTCAGCTGTACCTTTCACATTATTGTGCTGTTCAGCAAATTTGTTTCAATGCCTGGAGTTCAATTACCTGGAAAAAGAAGCTTTAGGAGTTGGTGGCATCTACAGGTTTTACAAAGGGGTAACTTGGGTGTTACTGTAGGTAGTAGATGCACTGAGGATCTCTTTAGTTTCCAGGCAGTCCCAGTTTTTGATTCTGTGGTGGAATATGATTCCCTCTAGGGGTGTAATGAAAATACCATGGAAAGACCCTTTTTCCTTAATAGAATTTGATTTATTAAATAAGCACCTGTGTCCATGTAAATCTATATATGGGTAATCTATTTGTATACAGACTTACTATGATTTTAAGTGTAAGAAAATCCTTCCACTGCTCATTTTTCATTATGCCATCAAGAAATAAAGGAATTTGAACTGTGAAAACTCTTCATATTCAGAATATAGTTTTTCTGTTGCTTAACAGCATAAATGACAGAACACATTTTAGGCTCATAACATATAGCAGGGAAAATGCCCCTCAAAGCTGGAGTAACTCATTTAAGTAAATGACAAGACAATTAGACATATGTCTATAAATGCAGAAGAAAATATGTGGATAAAAGTTCATGAGAATGACCATGATAAATATTTTTTCACTGATATTTTAATCTTCCTTTTTTATTTGGTATTGTTATTATAATAGGTGTGGGATGCATTGCCTGCTGCTGCAGAGCCGGCAGATGGAGCAAAAGAGCACAATAAATAGTTGGATAAAAATATCCTGAATGCACTCATTCCGAGCTGGGGGGAGGGGAAGTGCCTTCAACCCTTTTCATGCTCAATATTTGTCCAGTGCCATGGTTTCCCATCTGTCTAATCTTGCTCCCATTCTGCCTACAGCCGTCTGCATCACTTGCTCTAACTTTTCACATAATGACCATTTCACCCAAAAAGGACCCAGGTTGACTTCACTTTTTTCGTGTAAACATTTTGCTGGTCTTCTTCTGAATGACAATACCCATGGTACAGGATTGATTCAGTTTTTCAAAAGAATCTGGCTTTCAGAAAATTTGAAATATAAATACTTTCCTGTGGATGTCTCAGTATATTAAATCAATATGGTATCTTATTTTTTTATGTGATTAGCAACAAAATTAAGACTTTTTTTAGTAGGAAAAATGCGTTTTTGTTCTAAGGAGAAGGTTTAATTGTAAATCTGCTCTGCTAGATCAGTGGTAAGTGTTTGGGGTTTTTCTGACAGCTTTTCAGCTCCATGGCCACTCAAAATGTAAAGAAATGCTAACTGAAATATTGAAAGGAATATTCAAACCATTTTCAGTGGAATAAAAGGGTTTGCTCAGAATAAGATTATATATATGCATAAAGGGAATGGAAGCTGTCTGCCTTGTACGTACAGTGAAGAACAGGAGGCTTGTTGAGATTTTTTATATAATTTGAGCCTATTGTTCGGATTTATTTTAATGCACTGTGTGCTTAGACGTCTTCAGAGATGTCACTGGGTGAAATTTTATAGCTGCTAACCTGGGAGCAGTTAGTTCTGTATGGGTACACGTATGTTGTACTATAATTTGCTGAAGGCAGGTGGCTGAACACAGATATGCGGAGGACTTTCCATCCATAAACCATGACTAACACTGCACTTTCCTCCCTGGCTGTGAATTCAGATTTTATTCTCTCCTTACGCAACAAAGAAATTACTGAAGCAACTCTTGGGGTGACAGTGCTGTCTTTTAGTCACAGAATTAACATTTATTTTGTGACACTGATCACTTACACATGTATATACAACCTTACTAAAGGTTTCAAAGTCTTGATGAGCTTGTGTGAGACCTCATACTCAACCCCAGCTTGAATCACAGAATAGTTTGGGTTGGAAGTGACTTTAAAGATCATCCAGTCCCATCCTCTCCCATGGGCAGGGACACCTTCCACCAGACCAAGTTGTTCAGAGCCCCATCCAGCCTGGCTTTGAACACTTCCAGGGATGGGACACCCCTAACTTCTCTGGGCAAACCTGTCCTAGTGCCTCACCATCCTCACAGTAAAGAATTTCTTTGTAATAACTATTTAAGCCTAATTTCTTCTAGTTTAAAGCCATTCCCCCTTGTCCGATCAGAACATCTCCTTGTAAAAAGTCCCTCACAGGGGATTTCCCGTGTTGCAGCTGGTGCTTTATAGTACCACAGCAAATTCCAGCAGGCTGAGCTAGTATTTTGTAAAGACCCTCAGAAGACAGAGAAACTTATCAAAGCCTTGCTTTTCAGGCTCCCTCCAATACATTCTCCATTTCTGTTAATTTATCTTTGCATTTTTTCATCTTTTTTACATGAAACACAGCCCCTCATTCTGTGCCATTTGACACTCAGTCAGCAGTGTCCCTCCCTCCCTCCCTACCTGAACAGAGAAAACAGTTCATCAGGTTACCCTTGGGATTTGTAGAAAACAGTTTTTGCTGCCTTAGCAGAGTGCTGTGGCAGTCCCCTACAAAAGCAGCTGTGCCACAGCAGTGCAGGGTACTGCTGTGTAATTAGATTCATCCCACCCTCCAGTTAATACTCTTGTTTTATCCTCGTTAGTAAGATGAGATTGCTGTTCCTCTGTCATTTAGAACAGCTACCAGGTTGACCCTTGACTTGAGGGTCTTTCACCATTCTTTAATTTCTTCTGGCCTGTTTGATTGCACTAGAGAATATTTGTGTTGAATTTAGTAGCGTGAGGTCTTAAGCTCAGAAAGTTTAGAGGAGTAACTTGGTCACGTCAGCTGTGCCCAGGTGCTTGAGGACTTGAATTTGGAGACGTAGAGTATCTGAATGTCAGAGTTATAAATGATACTTGTATCTTGTATTCTCAACCAAAGTGGAGATGTGCTGGGTGGGCAGATCTGAAAAGGAACTTTCAGGAGGGGACTGGGAATGAGCAGCCTCCCTGGAATGTATAAACTGACTAAGCAGGGAAATCAAGGGCAAATGAGGAAAAAGTGGCATGTTAGAGGTGTAGCAATTAAGAGAGAGTGGAACCAAAAAGTTGTGCCGACTTAATCTTGCAAAAGTAAATTTAAATGACACCTAGATGACAATTGGAAAAAATCTAAGTAGAGCTGCCTTAATCTGAAAGTGGGACTGCCTTAATTCTGGATGAAGTTGAGATTAAATGTAACTGATTATGCCCAAGCTACCCATTTTCTTTCCCAGAAGGGTGATTTGGAGAAGATGGCTAATGACACCGAGAACAGAGGAACAGCAATAACTAATTGCAAAATACAGCCACAGTTTTAACAGGAGAAGCAAAGCCTATTTAAAGGGCTGCTGACCTGTTAGTCTCACCTGGCTCATGTGCTTTGGAAAGGGTTAGAGGAAATAAATAGTTTCTGATCCAGTAAATAAAAATGTCTTAAAGTCTAGTCAGAGTTTACTAAAATAAATGACTGATACTTCTGCTCAGTCTGGGCTTCAGTGAAGTGCTTAATAAGCATTGCTTCAGGAAATTGTTAGTGAAACTGGAGATGAGGACAATTATATAAAGAGTGGGAGTGTGATAGAGGACATGATGTAAAGAACTAAGCAGAAAGAGCAGTTTCAATGAATTGGTCCTGGTATGTGTTTTATTTAATACTTTCAGTAGGGATCTTGCAGGAAGAGTGTCTGAATGCAATATGCTGAGACTTGGAGTAGGACAGAATTATCAATGTTTGGTAAATGTTCAATGAATACCTGTGAGGAAGATAATGAGGATGGGTAAAATACAAATGGTCTTCCATTTCATCCCATGAGCTCCAAGAATATGTGCTGAAATACCGCTGGGTGGGGTTTTTTTGACTATATTCTCAGTTCACATTATTCCCCAGTTGGAAGTGATATAGGAAAAGAAGATCCTGGTGTGGTAGCTGCTGCAGGTTACCTGCCAGCCACTAATAAATGTAGTCATGAGAGAGGCCAAGCGCAATGCTCTGTGTAAGAAACTTCCACTGAAGGGAGGAAAATAATAATACCACTGAATAAGGCTTTTGTGCCATTTCAGACCCAATGTGTGTTACTCTTGTCATCACATTAACAAATGAAGAATTCAGACCAGGACAGGGCAGGGAAGATCTGCTGAAGTGATGGATGAAAACGTGGGCATGTGTGTCCTGGGATGGTCGGATCGGGTGGCTGGCAGCAGGCAAAATGTAGGCTGAGAGCGTGTGTATGTTTGCTGTCTGCAAGGATATCAGAGAATTAAAGAAGGAGGGAGTGTGAGGAGTTCCTTCAGCTGAATGCCAGCATTAGCATAAGAAATAAATTGATGTAAACTGACAATTACTGCTTTCAGGCTCCAGGCTGGGAGGCTTCTGACCATGAGTGATCGCTCTGACAGATGCAGTGGGTCAGGACACCAAGCTGGCTTTAATGTGATTTATTTTTTAAAAACTAATTGTGAATAGTAGTTGAAAACTGGAGTCAGCGACTCAAAAGGTCCTGTTCAGGCTTAGGTGCCTCTAGTCCAGTGGTATCTGGATTACATTATAACTCAGACTGAGTTAATATAAACCTTTATGCATTTATTTATCCCATTTCTGGAATCTGCTGAACTGACAGGAACAAACGGAGAATAAAACCCAAGCAGCGTTTCGGAGTTCAGCTGCCCATTACTAACTCCACGTATGGTAATGTGACATTCTGAGGTGCATTTGGCAAAGGAATTGCGCTTTCATGCTTCTTTGAGCAAAGTTTCAGGTTGTCTTTGCCTTCAGGATATGGGATTTTTTTTTTTTTTATTATTTTTATTTTACTTTTAAGCCCTGAACAAAATGGTAGCAAGCCCCAGTGTGTGTTAGGGTATGTCTGCGCAGCTGTGCGAAAAGAGATAATGGCGTATTCAGCTTTTGGCCAAGATTCAGTACTTTTCATCTGTCATCAGAGGTTGAAGCAGTAATGCAAAGTGATACTGGAAAAGCATTATTCTGCTACAGTGACAGCACCATTAAAATCAATAGAATAGGGCTTTTTTATAATCCCTTCTACAGTAAAGGAATTAACATGCCCGTTAGTTGTGCGAAAGCAGGAAATTATCTGGCTCTGTCCTTGTTTTGCGGTGAGTTTGGGTTTAGGGGGCTTTGCTTTTCTTTTAAGGAACAATACATCCTGCCGAGGGCTCTGAGTCCTTAAAAAAATAAATTAAAGATTCATCCACTTTTTGGGAGGGATGGATCATATGATTTTGTAAATCCCTTAAAAGTATTGGTTATAAAGATCATTTTGACCCCAGTGCTCTATGGTATCTATAGTCATGAGTGATCTGTAGTTAAAATCCATGGAGATACATATCCTGCAGGATAGAGCTGTCACAAGGCTGCTGAGTAAGTCTTCAGCAATTGTAAGGTATCCCAGTGTGGGCTTGTTTGTTTTTTAACAAGATCTCTTTTTCACAGCTTTATTATTGAGATGTGGAAACTGGTTTTAAGCTGAAAATCTAACTTTTAGCAGTGTTTTTTTCTCCCTATTTCTAAAAGGAGCACGTTTTTTTAGCTCTTACATGAGGTAGATGTACATTTTATTTTTATTGGCCTGCAACCTATATTACCTACTGTGAACCCGTTTAAGGGAATAATTTATACTTAATTCATATAATAGCTTAGTTTATCAAAGAAAGTAGTTTTACTTAAACCAGACTTAGCAAAATCAGCGTTAGACAGCTAATTATTTTCAAGGGCTGGGTTTAATTAGCTTGCTTGAGATTACAGACAAAATCTATGGCTTAAAAGAGAATTGCCAACTTCTTATCTTTTCCACAAGGTTATAAAAATATTTTGTTACAGTTCTTCAAACACAAGCCTGTATTGAAGCAAAACAATACTACATTTATTACCATAGTAATTCAGGCTGTTGAACTGTGGTTTCCAAAGGTGAAAGGCTGATACATTAACCTGCTGATCTGCAGGCGTATGACAGTTTGAGAAAATTGTTCCATATCCTTCTCCTTCAAGCAATGTGGCAGAGAGCAGGATAAAATGAGTGGAAACAAATGCTAGAATTAGCTGAGCCCTTTCAGCTGAAAGTGTGTTTTTTTATGTCAGGAGACACACAAAGAATCAGTTGTGGGATTTTGGTGGTGGTGTGGGATTTTCTGAAGAAATCCTGGAGGTCTGAACCATCAGTTCTCCAAACCTGTCTTAGTTAGTTTGGCTTTTATTTCATAAAAATGCATCAGCTTAAAGTAACTGAGGTCTGAAGAATGGATCATTGATTACAAAGTATTTCAGTGGGCATTCTGATTGCCTTCATCATTTTCCCAAATCTATTTATTTAATTTTTAAGATAAATGGCCTCTATAGAATCAAATTTCTTGTCCCAGGGCATGGTGCTGGCTTGCCTTGGCACTGAGAGCCTCTCTCTGTAATTGAGTCTTCACACTGGCTGTCCCTGTCTGCTGGATGTTGGCATCATTCTCAGTAGCCGTAACCATTGTAGCCTCATCTGTACTTCATCTTTCCTTTTATCTCCCCTCCAGTGCCTCAGGGTAAATGTATCCATCCTTCAATTAGTGCTAATGGGAGGTAGATGAAAAATCAGAGCTTTTAATATATGAACTTCTGAAACTTGGTGCAATCCTCTTTTCATATGTAAATATTGTAAGTAACTTCAGAAAGCTGGTTAGTCGTTCATCAAAGCGTATTCTTTCATAATTTCTGGTTTCATATGATTTGCTTCACTTTCTCTGTGATGTTTTCCTGTTTATTAGATTAGATTATAACTCTGCCTTAGATGATAACTTATTTGGCAGTGGATAGATACTTAGTAAGTAATTATGTAAGAGAAATTGCTGTTTAGAAGTCACCTCTGTGATAACCCCGCAGAAATGAGGGAAACGAGCAGAAAAGTAGTTTTGGTCAAAAGCAAGCTGTCCTCTTTTTTAAGATCCATTAAAGGTTATAAAACTGTTTTCTCAGCAATTCTTCCTCCTTCCGAGTAAAGAAAGTTCTTCCATCCTTATTTTGAGGGATTATGCTTCAAAATAGTTCCATGGGGTTTTTTTTTCTGTTCGGGTTTTTTTTTTTTGTTTTTGTTTGTAATTGTGTTCTAGGGGTTTTTGTGTTTCTTTCGGTTGTTGTTTTGTTTTGGGGTTTTTCACTTGGTTTGGGTTTTTGTTGTTGTTTGTTTTGTTTGCTTGTTGTTTTTTTTTTTTTGCTTTGGTTTGGTTTAATTTTTTATCTGGTGACACTGAGATGAATACTGAGCACACTGTTCATCTTTCTGTCTCTGGTCCAGTGTGCTCCTCTGTTAACAACTGATGACTGCTGCTCTTCTGAGAGCTGCTGGACCTCTTGGTGGAGAAATCCAAGGCTCCTGTAAAATCCCTGTTCCTTTATGTGCTGCACAGTCTTTTCTCTACTTGGATCTTCACAGAGAGGTTTTGAAGCCTGCACACAAAGTACAGTTGTTAATGACTTCATTAGTAAAATCAGATTATTTTTTTCCTGGAACAGTGCTGCTAAATGTCTGGATGAATTTGTTGGATAAAGACACAAGATTTGGCACCTCTGATTAATGAAGGAAAGGAAGTGATATTTTTATCAATTCAAGCTCTGAAGCAGAGAAGCAAACAGCAAAGGAAGGCCTCTGTTTACACTGGTACTCACAAAAGGATCTTCTAGGTTATAATATTTCATAATACATAAAAAGAGCTGAGGCTTCCTTTGTTCTTTGAGGGTTGTGCTTATCATGAAAGATGTGACTGCTTTTGGGCTGGAACCTTAAAAAGCTTGTTGGTATATCACAGCCCTGGAATCTCAAAAGAGAAAAGCAATTTAGATACTAATCTTAGCTTGGTTCTTTACTCAGAGAATACCCAGAAAGGCAGGTTTGAGCAGGTGAAGAACATTTTCCTTGCTTTGACTCCTCCTCTGACGTCACCTCAAGGCCACAGACAGGATTCCTAGAGTTAAAAGAAATGAGAGACTCTCCTCTTTCCCCAATTTCTTTCCATTCTGCACTCTGTATCTCCTCTCACTGCACTCTCACAAGGAGAAAAGAAAGAAATTTTTAGCTTCAGAAATGGACAAGAAATGCTTTCAAAGGATGTTAGATGCTTTATTGCCTCACCATGGAAAATTGCATACCCCAGTTTTTTCCAAGATAAACTCAAGATCAGATGATGTTGTAAAACAGGGGTGTTTTTCTGAAGCTCAGGACTGGGAGAAACTATTGATTTTCTGAATGCCTGCTTCCATATAGGTGCCTGCTCTGCTTGTAGGGAACAGTTTGTAGCTCCTGAAGAACAATTTCTCTAAGTACAGGTATCTGATATTTTTGTGTCAACAACACAATACAAAATTTGTTGGCAGAGAGTTTTTGCAGTGACTGGGAATGAAGCGACTAAATTTGATTGGTGTAAGTGCAGGTTTACTAAGGAATGGAAGATTTGGAGCTGGTTAGTTAACAGCATCACTAAAAGCATTGATGCCAAATCTTGAAAAGGACTGGGCTCAAAATGTACCTGCTTCATGAGTGCCCATTTAGAATAGAACAGGTTTGAATTTACAATTGAATAATTAAACAGCGTATGCAAATGAAAATTTTAGGAGTGATAAAAGCCTTCAGTTTGATGGTATGAGGAGGACTGATAATGCAAGTCAAAAGTAAACAGATTTTTTTCCTTACTTGCAGAAAATTTGCTCTTCAAACATCAGGTGCTTGGAGAACTTCCAGAGTCAGGAAGTGGACTAGATTGACCAATTTTCAGCAGATAAATCTTCTGATTCCATTTTTACTGAGTCTTCAAAATGTTAATGATTTGCTATCTGCAGACTTCAGAGTATTTCTCAGGGACTGGAACACTGCCGAACTTATGCCGAGCCTGAAAAAATGATTCTTAAAGCATTTCAATTTAAAACCCCATAATTCATCTGAGTATGAGCTGGGAAAGTAGCCCATAGCATACTGCAGATGAGAGCTCATAGCTGTGCTGCTGGGGTTTCAATCCTCTTCAGCTGAGAAGAAATGGGAAATCTTTCCTTAAGGGTTTGACATCAGTAATGGAGATAAGAATTTAAGAAATTGGAGAGTGGGGAATTCAGTTTGCTATACTTAATGAATAGTTTTCATCTATATGGATGTGATTAATTTGGTTGTTTAAATTATTATTTTATAAGTATTTAGGTGTCTGAGGATGCATCAGTCTCTAGGTGGAAGATTACAGGTAGTTGGAAGTGAGTTGGTATTGCTAAGGCAAAACATTAATTTCCAGGCCACATTACAAAAATAGTTAAATTCCAGTAAAGCAAACAGGGCACTTCAAGGAATGGGGCATCCACAGCTTCTCTGGGCAGCATCTTAGAGTGCTTCGCTGTCCTTTGGGTAAAGAATTTCTTCCTAAAATCTAATCTAAAACTATTGCCCCTTGTCCTGTCACCAGCCATCCCTCCTTTTTTATAAGCCCCCTTAAGGTGGGCTTTGATGTTGTTGCACAGCTGAAATCTCATCAATCCCTGAGGTTTATGACACATAGAACTGCTTTGTCTGCCCAGTTTGATAACAAGAAGCCTTAGGGGCTCTGCCAGGATGTGTTTCGGTGGTGTCTGTTCGGTGGTTCAGTTGTGCTGATTTATATCCTCCAGATCTATTTCCAACGCCAAATTTTTAAGAGGTTTTTTTTGTACAAGAGGTAATCAAGTCCATTGGGAGTATTTAGTGCAGTATAAATACTGAAATGATGAAGTCTGCAGAGTTTTGTGGTCTGGAGATTTGTGCAGTCAGCTAAATGCAATGCCTGGTGGTGAGCTGGGTGAGGCTCAGCTCCGTGCCAGGTATGTGCCCACTGAGCTCCAGCCTGGGCAAAACCAGGGGCCAGGACTGCATGGGAGTTACCTGGGCATGCAGAGGCGTCTGCAACATTTACACATACATATATATATAAAATATAAAATAATAATATAATAAGCGAGGATCATCAAGTCCACCTCCTGGCCCTGCACAGCACCATCCTCCAGTCACACTCTGTGCCTGAGAGCATTGTCCAAACTCTCCCTGAGCTCTGTCAGCCTTGGTGCTGTGACCCTGCCCTGGGGAGCCTGTTCAGTGCCCAGCCACCCTCTGGGGGAAGAACCTTTTCCTGATATCCCACCTAAACCTCCCCTGACACAACTTCAGGCCATTCCTTGGGTTCTGTCACTGCCACCGAGAACAGAGATCAGTGTCTGTCCCTCCTCTTCCCCTCACAAGGAATTTGTAACTGCAGTGAGGTCTCTCTCCCCTCAGCCTCCTCTTCTCCAGGCTGAAAGTGCCCTCAGCCTCTCCTCACACGGCTTCTCCTCAAGGCCCTTCCCCATCCTTGTGGCCTCCTTTGGGCACTCTCTAACACTTTAATGTTTTTCTTACACTGTGGCACCCAAAGCTGCCCCAGCACTCGAGGTGAGGCCGCCCCAGCCCAGAGCAGAGCAGGACAGTCCCTCCCTTGCCCGGCTGGTGCTGCTGGGCCTGATGTCCCCAGGACAGGGATGTCCCTCCTGGCTGCCAGGGCACTGCTGGCCCAGGTTCAATTTGCCATTGATCAGGACCCCCAGGTCCCTTTCCCTGGAGCTGCTCTCCAGCCTCTCATCCCCAATCTGTCCGTACATCCAGGGCTGTCCCACCCCAGGAGCAGAATCCGGCACTTTCCTGTGTTGAGCCTCACAAGGTGGGTGATTGCCCAGCCCTCTCCTTTGTGGAGGTCTCTCTGCAGGGCCTCCCTGCCTTTGGGGGACTCTGGGTCCATCTGCGAGGGAGCACCAGCCCAGGGCTCTCAGTTACAGCAGCCAGGGCTGCCAGTTCCACCCGGTGCCTCTGTGGGTATTGAATATACCTGTGTCTAGAAAGAAAAGGAACATTCATGTGCATACAGAGAGATCCATTTATTTAGCTATTCTAATACTTTATTGAATTTAAATTAAAACAGATCTCCTACAATTTGAACTTTTAACGGACTAGTTATTGTCATTCTGCTGTAATTGCTCTTTAATGTCATTTGAATAACAATCGGAAAGGGGAAAACAAAATTTATGTGCAGTTAAACAGCTGCAGCTGCACCAAACACAAATGTGTGAAAGTTTCCAAATAGGAACTTTAATTTGGCAGTGATTTTGGCAAATAATTGTCCTTTTAGTGCAGTTCAACATCTGTGTGTAGTTTAAAGTTTTGTTACCTCTTAGATAATTAGCTGCCTAGCTTTCATTGTGTTTTAATGTGGTAAAAGACCCCGGTATAAAATATTCCAGGTTTAAAAATAGCAAACTGTGTTGTAGTCTTGTTAAATTTATGTGCCATTCCACAGCCATCACTAACAGGTATGAAAATATCTAAGCTGTGCCTTATAAAAGAGCATTTCAGGGAGTAGTGTACCAGAAAATACTTGGGGGAAAAGCAATAGGCACACACCCCCTTCCCACACTTGGCTGGAAAAAATGTGTTATTCTTTGTATTGTCATTGAATCCCAGTGTACCTGCAAATGTACAGCTTTACTTGGAAAAAATAATGTGTGATTCTCCAGAGATGGATATTTTTGCTTGAAGAAAGCAAGCTGCAGTGATTTGGGGGTGTATGGCTCTGGGAGTCCCATGTGTGCAACAGCTCCTCTTAAAAAGCATTCATTTGCTACAATATGAACTTTGACTTGGAATCTGCAATTTTTATGGGGACACTTTACAATTCTCAGTAAATACACGTCAGAGTAGAGCTGCTGTTCTGTCAAACCCTTCCATACTGAAGCAGGGGAGCAAGTTAATGAATCCAATGGGAGACCAGCATAAACCCTGATGATGAAATAATGAAATAATGAGCTACTCAGCAAGTGGTGAACATGTAGACCTTGGTGCCTTGGGAAATTGTGGAGTTGATTAAATCTGCTCTATGGACTGAAAACTGGGCAGAACAAGCTCTTGGACATCTGATCCGTGGGCACCAGGAGCAAGAGGTGGGGACAAATCCTCCCAACAGCCCCAAACTCAGCAGCTGTGGATGGTGGAATGTCCAGAGGACTGCTGCAAGCTGTGTTTTGAGCACTGAATTTCCAGCTACCTTGGTAGCCTAGTCCTTCTGTACATTAACAAACAAAAGCATTTCAGTGTTGTGCATCTGTGAGTTTTAAAACATCTGACACCACTGATATGACCTTTCAGATGTGCACGAAGTACAAAACCTGAGATGCCAGCCCTGGAGTTTTCCGCTTAACCTTAATCAAACTTCTCAGTACTTCAGTCTCTAAACCATTTTCTTTTAAATATCTTTGACTTTGCTGGCTTGCTCTGACAACACCTGTGACATTAACACTGGGATTTTAGGCTTTTTAAATTCATTCATCGTTCTGGGAGGTGGACAGCCTTCCTTTTGGTTCTGTGAGTGCAGGGTGAGAAGGCACAGCCCTACATGAAGAACAGGTTCAGATCTGGAGGTAAAAATGAGTAAAAACCTCTGTCAGGTTTGAAAAAAAGCACTTTTCAAACATTCTTGTCTCTGCTTTGTGAAGTGTTAAATCTCTTTGGATCCTTTGTAAATCAAATAAGCAACTATGCAATCTACACACAAATCTCTAGCCAGAGATTTCTCTTCTTCTCTTCTCTTTGGATATTTACTGTGGTCTAGCCAGAAAATTTTGGAAGAGAATCGCCTTATTCTTTTTTTTTTTTTTTTATGTGTGTATTACTGCCAGGTGAAGAGATTGTTGTCTTGTGCTGTGGTTCCTTGGAGCCCCAGAGTAGAAAATTATTAAAGTTGGCCTTTCAGGCTATATGATTTTTATCTGTGTAGAGTTCTGCTCCAAAAAACTGTTTTAAGCACAATTAATTTCACCATTATTTAACCTCTTGTTTAAATGTGTGGTAATGAAAAGAAAAAAACCAAAACAGACTCTAGTGAGAGACTTTGTAAGAGGCGAATAATTCAATTTTTAAAAATCTGTTATAACTTGATTTCTTGGCCTTGGTTGTGCCTCCACTGTGCAATTAAAGCACCTCCCAGTCTGTCCTTCTGATCACCAGATAATGTTTAAACTCCTTATTTCTGGTCTAACTGCACATATTTCCAGAACTAATCACCTCTTACTAGCCAAGGCAATTTATCTTTCTTAAACAGTAGATATTATTATTAAATATCAGACTTACTCTGCTTGAGGAATCTGAGTCACTTCTTAGGTTTTAAATTAAGGAAATTGGTGCTGTGTTTTCTCCTTGTGCTTTTGATGTGTCATTGGGGTTCCAGGAATGCTCAGCTTTCTGCCCCTTCCAAGAGTAAAGTGTAAATTGTGACCAAGGGTCTTTGGTGGGTAGAGGGAGGAGCATTTTGGTGGTGATACGGCACAATCTGGGCAAGTCCAAGTGAAATATGTTGGGTATTATTAACCCCCCAGCCATCACCTCTTGCTTTGGAGGTCCCCAGGCACCAAGTTATTGCACATTTGGAAAAATACAATGGTGTGGATACTCTGATCTTTGTGCTGCTGTGAGGAATTCACCTTTGGCCATTCACAGGCAGCCTGCTGGGCTGAGTTCTTGCTCTGGTCCAGGACAAGAATTTGTCCAGTTTTAGTCAGAGCAGATACCAGCTGAAAGAAAGGAGGATTCCCAGAACAGAGGAAAACAAGCAACAAGGAGTTCAAATTCAGGTCAAGAAGCACAACTGGAAAATATTTTGAAGTATACCTTTATGCTGCTGGGTTTTTTTAACAAATAATTTATGTTCCCTTAGATGCTTTCATAGCTTCACTTTAATTTCTCTACTTCATGGCTTGATGGGTAATTTTCATATATTTAATTACAAGTATTTTGCTGCACTTTATGTTTAAATTTAGAGCCACAGTTTCTCAAAATTATGTAGTAAGTTCATTTTAAACAATTTTGCTATTCCTCAAAAGGTTGAAATACACAATTATATGTGCACTTGACAAAGTCCTTTCATGATTTCACCACACAAAGATAGTTTTGTGATGGATTTATTGTGTGGTTTGAGTAATTTTGGGCAAGAGTCCCACGGATTTTTATTTGATGTGTTTTTAATTTAAAAAATATATTGGATTAAATAAAATACATTATATATTAATGCATTTTTAAAGTATTACACTACTATTAAATCACAGTCTTTCTCACACACATATTATATAGACTTTGTAATATCAAAAATGAAAAACAGCTTACAGTCTTGAGCAGTAAAGATTGCCAGCATTTATCTGGATGTGAGAGAAAAATTAATTGAAGGCAGCAAAAAAAGTGACAGTACACGGTAATATTTTTATCACACTCAAAGTCAGTAGATTTTCTTCATTTAGAGCTGGAAGTGTAACATATTCTGATTTTCTCGTCAGTTGTAGGAAAGACTGATTTACTCAGGCCTTTCTGATGCTGCTTTTCAGAGACATTATCATTTCCCATCAGCTGGAATGGGCTTTCATAAATTATGGGAGGCGAAACAGGAGCTTTGGGCTTCTGACACCCAGCTCCACTTTTCTGCCGTGTTCCACTCCCAAGCAGGCAGTAGCCCTGACTGCTTTGAGTCTGACTTTCATGGAGTTTGTGCATTAAAGACACTTTCTAGATCTTTAATGTGCATCTCTATATGCTGACATCATTTTTTATTTGCAGTGGTCAGGCCGCAGATAAATCTGTGCTTAATAAAAAAGAGGCCATTTCCCCCCCCTCCTATTCCTCTGAGATTGATATAAATTAATGTAAATTATTTTAGCAACTTAATTTTTGCAATTTTCCCCCCTCTAAATGTGCCTAGGTCCTTAGTGGTAACTGAGAGAGATCCATAACGTGCTGAACTTGGTTGTACCAAGTTGGAAGGAGGTGGCTGGATTTTTGGGATGGTTTCAGCTCTGCAGTTGTGTTTCTGATTCATGCTTGTCCCAAGATCACTTGGAAGCCAGCTCAGCTGGCTTTTTGTGCCACTGCTCTTCCACTCCTCCCCTCCTCAAGCTGGTATTAGGAACCAAAACCAGTGCCATAACGAGTGTTGTTTTCTTTCTGGAACCATTTCCAGCAAAATGCAGAGATCCAAGTCTGTCTCGTTGGGGCAGCATCTTTGGGGTCTGGGCTCTGCAAGTGACTGGGTTTGCTGTGGTTCCTAAGAGAGCTGCCTACTGCCCACCCAGAAAATAAGTAAACTGAAGTTATCTGAACCAGAGGAACTTTTAAAATTTCTCCTTGTTGCCTTTTTCTCTCATTTTGGTGTGGCTGACAATGCAACTGCCTCTGGTGATTGTTGTGTGGGGGGTGCCATGGTGATTAAAGGGTTCAGGATGAGAAAAGCAGAGGAGGTGTTGGTGCTCTTTGTTTCTATGAAAATGCTTTTTGTTTTCAGTTGAGTTGAGAAAGGAATGAAGAAAAACATTAAAAAACGGTCTTATCACTGGTTTCCAAAAACACAAATCAAGTGTTTTGCTCCTTGGTTTTTGCACCAGTGTCCTCAGGTCTGGGGTGAGGAAGGAGGGGGAATTCTGTGCACAAATAAAGTTTGATGTCTAGATGTGTATTTCTGTAAATACCAATTTCAGGGGTCAAATTCCAAATTGTTCTGGTGTTGAAAGCTGACTGGCTTCATGTTACTGGCATGGCCAGTGATGAATTTATTTTCATCAACCAAGTCACTTCAGCTGCCTGTGCCTTTTCTTCCCTTTGCCTTATCTCCTTCATCTCTAATGGGAGACATTTGCTCATTCTGAGTTCACGCCATGGGGCTATGATTTCATCTGGCACATGTAGATGTTACCAGAATAGGGATAATAATAAGTTGTTTGGAAAATTTTTAAGATACCCTATCTCTCAGCGGGTTGATTTTTCAGCAATGAACGCAGGCTTCCATTGCAGTGTAAGTGCCTTCTGCTGCATGCAGAAGCTTCATTTCTCTCAGATACACAGTTCATACAAATGTACACCTCCCAAAAACCTCCGTGTGCACATTTTTATTGGATCAGCTTTGGCTCAGAAGTGGACTCACCCCATTGTGTGCATGTGAGGTGTAAAGTATTTAATAAATTTAATATTAAATGCATTTAATAAAGTTCCATCTCATTTGGAGCTTATTTGCTGTCTCTTTAACTACAGTCTGTAGTTTACAGTCAGCAGTGGTTGAGTCTTGCATGCATTCACTGCAAGAAATTCTAGAAGCTGTTGATTTTCACCATTACTAAATATAGTACTCACTCTAGCACTCTTCAAAATATTTATTAAAAAGGAAAGTTTGTTTTAGTAGTGGTTGGCATTTTACAGTCTCAAGATAAGCAAAAGCTTTAGTTGTACCTTAATACTGGTCTGAAAGTAAAGTCTGTAATGTGACTAGTAAAATAGATTTCATTATTGTATATATAAAAATTTCTCCTAATTCTTTTAATGACAGTATTTACAGAGAGCAAAACTTGATTTACAGTTGTACTTGAAACTGTTGCTGAAAGACCATAATGTAAAAGGTAAAACTAGTATAAAAGCGTGTATAAATTATATAAAACTAGTTTGGGATTAACCACCTGCAAATGTTCTCTCACTCCAAACATAATGGACCAACACCAGAACTCAGGCATAATGTTCATAATTAAATGTTTGCAAATACAGCAAATGTATTTGTGTATGCCTATAGCAGTTCCAGCATACACATTTTTCATTTTTTTCATTTTAAATCAAAGAGAATAGCATCTGCTTTTAAGAGAAGTTGTTGTTACCAGAAAGGAAGGTTATATAAAAAGAGGTGAAATGTGCAATAGCAGCAATATTTCACTTCTTACTGTAATTTTCTCTATAATCAAATAAGCTATGACTGCCAGGACATTCATCTCATTTGTCAGGACATCCAAATTGTTTGTCATCACCCACCTCAAGTAAGTCAGCCTGTCCACTGCATTATGTTCACTATTCAGCTGGTTAGAAGAAAACCTTCCTTGGTACAGACAGATGGTAAAGAGATAGTAGGGATTAAATAAGTAAAACAAAATCACATCTGAACTTGTTATTTGTAAGTACATATTGGGGTTTCTTCCAGAGGTCATCTGGCTTCTTGCAGTTGCTGACTCCATTGAAAAAATAAACCGGATTTTGTTTATTCCACTTAGTTTGCATTAGACACATAGTGCCAATTTTAAGTCTGTTTTCTTTGAGGGTTTTTTCTTTTTCTTTCCTCTATTTTTTCTTTTCTAAACAAAAGAAGCAGAATTTCAGCTGTTCTGTCATTATTAAAAAAAAAAAAGTGTCCCTTCCTCTTTCTTCCCTCAGCATCTTAAGATGAGTGTTTCTGGAGTTTGTAATTTTTGCTTTATTGATAATTGTGTGTTGGTTGGCAGCATTCTTCACTTCATCCCTACCAAAATCTGGATGGAAGAGTTTAATGGATCTTATATTGCACTGTAACAGTCAGCAGATTCAAGAAAAGAAAATTCATGACAAAACCACTTTGCACTTCTAGAACTTTTGCCTCTGGCAAGAAAGCCATTGATTATCTTTTTGTCATTGAATTAGTTTCTTTTCACATAGATCATTTGTGTTGAAGTAGTCAAAATTTTGGAAGATGTACAACCTTCAGTGATTGACTTTTATTTTCTATATAACACACAAAAACCCATTTAAAAATCATTTAATAAAATGCATATTCAATATTTAATTTTTAATTTCTCATTACCCTTTTAAAATACAGAAGTTACATTGTGTTGATGCTATTTACCCCATCTGTTTCTAATTTTTAAAATTTGTTTTGGCTTTCATCCATTTTTATTTCTATTTAATAGACTAAATATCTTCAGTGCTACTTTTCTTGAAATTCTTATTATCAACTCTTGAATTTTTGTATTGATGGACTGATGGACTGTGTAGGCCAATAGAAGAACTGTGAAGTTAAATAGTAGGAGTAGCATTCAAGACATAATTAGGTGAAGAATTGGTAGCTTTTGGTATGACCTGCAATGAGGAATTCTCTATAATTCTTCTTCCCTTGGAGGAAACTGCTCAATTTTATGTGTGCAGGTCAATACTTAAACCCACACCTGCTCTACCATTTGAATATTGCTCAGAATTACTCAGCCTGTTGCTACATTTGGATGTTGCAGATAAAACAATCTAGAACCTTCTGTGCCTCTCGTGGTCTGCAGTCTGGGAAAAACTGACATCCTGGTCAGAAGAGATTCAGGGTAGGAATGTTTCAGATGTGTATTTAAAGGTTTCATTGTGCTGTTTGACAGATTAATTGCATTTTTGTTTGCCACCTGCACTTTGTGTTGTATCAGCCCAGGCTGCACCAAGGTCGTGCATCTCCAACGTGTTGAAAAGTCTGATGAATTACAGCTTTCCAAATAACACAGCACGGACACCCAGTAAGATTCCAGAGGGGAGAAACGTGATATTTGTTTTGCAAATATCTTCCTTTTCTATTTTCTTCCTTTTCTGTGCACTGTCAGTTTAGCTTGTTGATTTTCCCTCTGTTAAGTCAAGGAAGAAAACAAAGATTGAAGCAACAATAACGTGTTCACATTGCCTCTCACAAGTGTCTTTAGTAAACCATTTAGGAAAAGAATTACTTCCCTGCATTCGACTAGAGGACAACTTAGCAAGATTGACTATATTTTAATCATTGCATTTGTGCCTTCAGTTGTTAGAAGTATTTTGTTACATTGTTATAAAAGCTGGCAATTAAAACATAATGCTTCTGCTTCATACAAGACTCCCAAACACCTCTTTAAACATCCTGCAGATGGCCTGGCTGTGTCCACTGAAACTGTGTTTTGGTACCCAAACACTAGGTTTGTTTTTTGACATGTCACAGACACCAATACATGCATATATATTTTTTGTACTCTATTCCACTTCATCTGCTTTGTGGAGTTTGTGTGGTCTGTAGTGTCTCATCTTGTCCAATATTTTATCTTCAAAAAGAAAAGCTGCTTCCCCCCCCAGTGGATTTGAGAGATTGAGATTATCTAGCTTTATATTTCAGTTACTAAGCTTCAACTGAAATACAAAATTCATTTAAGAATCATAGAATGAATCATGAAATGGTTTGGGTTGGAAGGGACATTATAGATCTCATTCCAACTGCCTGCCATGGGCAGGGATACCTTCCCATGTTCCACTAGACCAACTGGAAGAAAAAGAAGCATCCGACCTGGCCTTGAATACTTCCAAGATCATTCTCCTTTCCTCCTTGCCTTCCTCAACATTCAACACAATGTTTTATGTTCTGTTTTTGGGGAGTGCTATATTCTGCGCCTGTATGAAACCACTATATAAATTATTGTTGTGCCTGGTTATACTTTCTAAGCTGATCACTCCCTTTTAAAATCATTTTAAGCTCCAGACATGCCAGTTATGCATCAGAGAGTAAATATTTACTTCCTGGAGGTGTTTTTTTTTCATCAAATGACACAGCTATATTGCCCTTCCCTTTAGTTTGAACATGAAATGGCCATTCCCAGGAAGAAATCTCCTTGTTCAACAGCCGACAGAAAACTCAAGCAAATCTGATGACCTAAGGGTCTATTGTTTTCATACTGGTCTGTGTTGACATGAAATGTGTTCATCTTCTTTGCAACCATTGGTGTCAAAATATTTGTGCTGTTAAACTGAAGGCAGAAATGACGAAAATCCTGTTGACAAGAACATACAGTAAATACAAGTGTGGAAATGTGTGTTATTGTTTTCCTGGAGATTATTAAACTTCATTTACATGGGCTGAAATCTGATGGTGCAGACCCAAAATGCAGGAGGCCTTGAGGATCTTCAGCTTCCCCTTGTCTGGGATGTGTTGGTGCAAGAGGCACTCGGGGAACAATGGATGTGGGCTTGCCTGGCCTTGTGCTTTCTTTGGGGAAGCAGACAACTCTCCCTCTGTAAATTGGTTTTATTCTCAACTGGGCATTGGAGATGTCCCACTGGTCTGGTGGTGCCCTGCATGACCCTGCATCTGTCTTGGACATATATTTTGGGATGAGATGCAGCAGTAATGGGTTTAGGGGTCATAAAATACCATTAGCCGTGTGGTTCTTCATGCAGGATCGAGGGAATGTTTTGCTATGCTTAAAGGCTTTCCTGCTCCCTTTCCTTGAGAGCCTTACAAAATTAAGGCTACATTTAAAAGCAGGAGGAGGGAAGGCAGGAAAGTTTGAAGTTGGGTTCCCTGGAGGACGTTCAGTTTGAAATGTAGAAGCAGTGGTTTGTAACAGATCAGTGTGAGCCATTCCCACTGACACCTGCAGCCACAAAAGGATGGAGGAGAAAAGAGCCAGCAGGAGGAGATGGTCCTGAACTCTGGAACGTGCTTCTTTTCTGATCAAAGTCCAGATATTGTCCAGGATACGCTTCAAAACTCGAAGGGTGTTTTTGTGGGACGACTGTGTTATTTTCTTATTATGTTGAGGGAAATCTGTGTGGATTTTCCAGAGTAACTGTGATATCTGTGATTCCAACTCATGAATTTGTTATATAAGTGCACACTTTTTTTTTAAGTGATCAAATCACAAAGTACGTAGGAAGCATAAATCTGTGTATGGAGTTATGAGAAATGTCATGAGAATTTTCCGTCTGATACTGCAGATCAGTACAAATGAAGTCAACTCGGTAGCATCAGGACTTAACAGGTCTCTTGCATCAGAAGTAGGACATAGAAATGTTACTTTCCACAGGATGGTATTTTTATTATTTTTTTCTTCTTGCATCATGTCACAGAAATGTCAAAATTTTCAAAATTAGGTCATTTTAACCATCGAAGTTAAGAGGAGCAAATCATTAGAATTCCAGTGTGGGAAACAGCAGGGAGGAGTTTGAGGGTAAGGAGACACCAGCCAAGGTTACTCAAGGGAGGATGGCCAAGCTCATTGACTTCTTTTTCAAAGCAGCTCCTAATCCTTTGCCTGGCCCTGGCTGGAATGGGGGGAAAGTCCTCCTTCAAATGTTTTCCTCTGAAGAGAAATCTCAGTAAATTAAATTTATAGGTGTAGTGGTTTCAGGTACAAATCCCACCTTGGCCCAGTGCCCTACTACATTCCCATCTCAAGTCAAGGATTTACATCGGAAACCTTTTGGGCTGCACTCCTGTGATTTGGTCCATGTGGTTTGAGATGATGAACATAAAAATCACTAACATGAAATGCACTTTTAAAAAATTATCTAAAATAAATGATTAGGAATGCAATGGCCATATTTTTATGCATTATTTATGGACAAATATTTTATAACCTGACCACATTTTTCATCTCTAGGGCAGTTTAATTAAATAAAACAAAATGTAGAGAAAATAAATTAGAACTTCATTTAACCCAAGCAAACTTTTTACTAAAACAGAAATCAGTTTGCCATCTGTTATAATTGATGGAGGTCTAAATTGTCTTTTTTCATAAGGAACATTTAGCAGACTGAGCTATATTTAAATCGCCAGGTTTGTACTTAGAACATCCAGAAATTAAGTTATTATTTATTAAAAGACCCACTGCATTCTCGTTTCAGTAGTGATGAATGCAGGAAAGAAAAACTTGTTTCCATCATCGAATTTTCAAGTACAATTACTTAGCTGTGCTTGTACAATTACTGCTAAAATGTCATATATATAAATGACTGTATAATCACATTTACAAAAATGTACCACAGGATGATATTTCTGCGGCTGCAGGAAGAGAAGACTCTAGGAAATACTGCTTAATCTGATGTTTGAGTTTTTTAATTGCCCAAACTGCGCTTAAAATACTAAAAATGGGTATTTTTCTGAATAGTCACCTCATTGTTTGTAGTTATTAGCCCAGATAAGAATTTAAGAAGAGGCCTAGGCAACAGTTAAATTAAATTTTAGAAGCCACACTCTTCCTAAGAGCTGTAATTTTGCTCCCAGTAGGCCTTTAAATGCTACTCACATGCTGCCTTCTAAGTCCCATTATAGATGTCAGTGCTCCTTAAGTTTGGCTTTGTTTAAAAAAGAAAAAAAAAAACAACCACCTTCTTTTTGAATGAAACATGCAAGCAAATGATTAGATTAAATTGCTCAGGAAATGATATGTGTAAATTGGATCTGTGGAGTCGTTACACAGCCTCCAGTAAACTTGGAAATCTCAGGGCACTGTATGTGGAAGAGGGGAGAGGCTGCAAAGGAGGACTTTAGAAATACTGCCCTGGCATGCAGAGATGGTGGCAGGAGAATCAAAGCTCACGCTGAGACTTGAATGTCAAGGGCAAGGTAAAGCTCCTACAGCTACAGGGTAGTCAGACGACTGGGGATGTGTTTCTGGGGACATGAGGGTGACTGGGAATAATCAGTGTGAGTTTATCACAGATCCTGCTGTGTGGGCAGATTTGGGGGAAACCTGACTGCATTTGGGGACAAGAGTTTGAAGAAGGATTTTGGCACTTCCTCCCCCAGTGTTCCCCAAGTTGGGGGTGTGTAGTGGGATGGTTGTGCCAGGTGGGCAGACAGAGGGGTAATGCTTGGATTGGAGGATGGGGCTCAGAAGTTGTGTTTAGTGCTATCTACTGTTTATTTTCTGGAGACAGCAGCAAGTGGTGGAGGGATTGGTTGAGTTGGAAGATCTTGCTCATTTAACAGTAGCAGATGAAGGCAGGCAGTGATACCAGAGTGCAACTGCAGCTTTTGACTACAACCAGTACCTTCAGATTTCAAAACTCGTGTGTGTTTCTCACTTGTTTAGTTGATAGAGTAACAACAGAATGATTGGGGTTGAAAAGACTGCAAAGATCATCTTGTTCCAACATCCCTGCCATGAGAAGGGACACCTTCCACTAGACCAGGCTGCTCAAAGCTCCATCCAGCCTGGCCTTGAACACTGCCAGGGATGAGGCAGCCACAGCTTCTCGGAGCAACTTGTTCCAGTGTCTCACCACCCTCACAGTAAAGAATTCCTTCCTTATATCTAGTCTAAACCTACTCTCTCTCAGATTGAAGTCATTCCTGTTGTCCTGTCAATCCATGTCCTGGTAAAAAGTCCCTCTCCGGATTTCTTGAAGCCCCTTTAGTCACCAGAAGGCGCCCCAAGGTCTCCCTGGAGCCTTCTCCTCTCCAGGCTGAACACCCCCAGCTGTCTCAGCCTTTCCCCACAGCAGAGGGGCTCCAGCCCTCTGATTGATCACCTTTGTGGCCTCCTCTGGACTTGCTCCAGCAGATCCATGTTGTACTTATGTTTGGGGACACAGCTCTGGTGGGGTGTCACCAGAGTGGAGCAGAGGGGCAGAGTCTCCTCCCTTGATCTGCCCACCTGCTTTAGATGCAGCCCAGGACAGGGGTGGTTTCTGGGCTCTGAACGTGGCCAGGCCATGTGGAGCTTCTCAGCCACCAGCAGCCCAAAGTCCTTCTCCCTGGGGCTGCTGTCAGCCCATTCTCCACTGCATTCACGGTCTGAGAACTGAGAGTTTGCACAGAGCCTGCTAAAGGAGAGTCTGAAGGGTAGGACAAAGCCCATGGAGATTTTATTTCCCCCATGAAACTTATTAACACCCATCTCTTGGAAGCTCTTTGACCATTCAGGGAAATTGAGTTTATATTAACCCATCATTAGTTAAGGTCTGAAATATGAGCAAGGTGTCAGGTTCTGCTTAGCCCTTGTGGAAGGATGGGACAAGTCCACACGACTTTGCTGCCCTCACCTGACCATGGGCAAATGGGTAATCCTGGTGGCAGGAGCAACAAGTTTTGGAGTTAAGAGGGATTTTCCTGGGAAAAAATTATTCCATGGCAGAAATCATCCCTTTCTGCTTTCTGAGACTGGTGTCAGCAAAAATGTCTTAATTTTCATCCTGTAACTACCTGTTAAGGGCTGGCTTTTTTTTTTTCCCCCTACCATCTTGCCCATAGCTAATTTGTAATGGGAGAGAGAGTTTAGCCAGGAAAATAGGTGGTAAAAGATTGTTCTTATCTGTATTTTGCTAAAAATCAGAATGATTTACCAAGACAGTTGATTTTAAGGCAGGCATTATCCAGGGCAGGGGACAGTACTGATTTAAACATTTATTTTATGATGGCATATGTTATTCCAATAGCTGTAGCAAGCATTTTAATAAAATATGGATTTATTTTATTGAAAATCTTTCAAAGTTTTAGTACAGCTGTGAGCTGAAGTTTATTTTGGCACACTCAACTGTCCTGTCCTCTACATTAAATGTTTAATTGAATCCCTCTTGTCCTTCACTTTAACATCCTGAAAACTATCATCTGAATAACAGTGATGGTTATTTCATGCTCGTAATTATTTTAAGAGCTCTGAGAAACAAAAATTAGCTTGTGTTAATGTCATTTTATGTAGTAAATAGTTAAAGATTTAATTGGAAATTTCAGTCTTAGCATGTGGAGGTCTTGCATACTTGGATGGTAAATCTTCATTGATTTCAAGAACATCAAGGCTTGGTCCATAAAGGAAAAAGAGACTTCTCCGTTTTTTCCAATAGACTGGAAAGCAGAAAAATTGATTGTGGAAATTGTAGACCTGTACACAGTTCACACTTCACATGCCATAACTATTGCAGAAGTGATAAGTGTGTGTTGTGCTTCTCAGGTCCCAGGAAATTATTTGGTTATTTTTTTAATCCAAGAAGGGTTTTCTGCAATTAATAGTAGCCCTGTGGGGGAGGGAGGAGGAGTCAACCTTGTGGCAAATTTTGGTTTAAGCTGGATTCAGAGGATCTGTGTGTCATCACCTGAGTGGTGGGTGAGTTAAACACATGCAGGTCTTTGCTGGGTAAAAATTAGGGATGAGAGGAGAGGGCAGCAGATGGAGGCACTGACATCTATTATTGATGGATATGGTTGTGATTGGAGTACAGTTACACAGATTGCTAAAAGCTCAGAGCTGAGATAGCCATCTCATAGGAAGCAGGATTGTCTTACACCCGCTGTGTTTAGTTCTTTTGTACAACATAGGTATATCTGGCAATAAAAAAAAAAAGTATAAACCACACAGGGGTTCACAGTCTTTTCTTGACTCTAACAACAGTAGTTTTTTTAGTGGTGTAAATGCTTTAGCAACACATGAATACAATTTTAATTGATCTTAATTTCTCCTTTCTGTACTCCATGATTAATTTATTGCTGTTTTGGCGATTTCTCAAGGTTTTACCCAACAGAATTCTTATCGCAGTTTTTACAGTTTAGCCTCCTAATTGGATTTTTATTTTAAAATGAAAGTAAGTTTGGTTTGTTTTTTTTTTTTCAATCTTGACCTGGCAGGTTTATCTACCTTAGAAAAGACCACTCCTCTCTCATCAACTCTGTTCTTCATGTAATAGTAAAATGTTCAGCTCTAGTAGAAGGCAACAAGAGATTTTAAAATATGATTCAATGTGAGGTTGATGTGATACTTTCAAAACACAGTAATTGTATTAAAACAAATGTAATTTTACAGACCTTCAAGTTTAGGTTGTATTTTTTTAGCAGTTAGAACTTCAGTTAATTGGCCATAGCAGGACCTGTGTTCATGGACACGAGACAGACTGGGGGAAGTGCAAACTGCAGGTCAGATCATCCTCCTACAGATTGTTAGGGGATATTTCTTTACAGGGTAGCACTATCAAATCTTTATCATTTCCACTGTGAAACCAGAATGATGGCACATTGCTGGCATGGCTGAGATCAGCACCACAGATGAATGTATGCCTGTCCTTGGTCTCATTAGTCATCTGGAGAACAACTCCTCAGCTGTAGCGGGATGCCTAAATATTTTATGAATTTGCCCTGGCAGCAAGCATGAGTGTTTAATAGGCAAATACTATACATATTTTAAAGATGAGGAACCTGGATACGTAGGAGGGAGTGGTTTAGCATGACAAGGTTGATAGGAGACTGGTGACAGAATCAGGAACTGATTGTATGTTTCCCAGATCTTGGCTAATGCATTAATCCTTCTAATTTCTCCCAGTTTTGAGGCACCTCTGTTCCCTTACAGAAGTGACTGCCAGCAGAATTCCTCTAGGCTCTGTCTTGTGCAACTTTTTGCAGACTGAATGGAAAAGTCTAAGCTGTGCCATCAGTTAGGATGTCAGCAAGTTAAGTATCAAAAATTGATGGGTAGCATCCGGTTCTGCTTGACAGCTACAAGTGCTGAGACACAGTGTGTTTAGAGAGAACTGACTGAGCTAAACCTGAGCAAGGCAACAGTGTTGTTCCTCCACGACTCCCTGCCATTGTCTGATTGGGGACACTTCTGCCAGCAGCATTCCCTGCGTGGGGTGATGGAGGTGCCACCAACTCCATCTCATTTCAGACCGTGCTTGGAGCACCCGGCACCTTGATCTGTTTGTTCATCACTGGTCTCCAGACATCCCATTTCGATGCCCTTGGGTACACAAGTGCATGAGCCCCAAACTATTCCAGTTATTTAATGGCAATAAAAAGAGCGCATTATTAATTTAGACCTGAAAATCCCTGAGGTCAGTGTTCTCCATGCTGTGTGGGGCTTCTCACGGGAGCCCTGTAGAAATGTCTCTCCTCTTGTGCACTCAGTGGGATCACCATGAGCTCTCTCCTGAAAATCAGCTGGTTTATGGCTGTTTAAGACATCCCTCTTCATCACAACTTCTCAGTAGTAACTGCTTCTTGTTAATGGAACAGGGAGAGATTGATAGCAGGAGATGATGCTCTGTGAGAGGCAGCTCATCTGTTCTGTTCGTTCCTAGAGGCAGAGCAGCAGTGACCAACCATCAGTCAGCTTCAAACTCCAAAGTTTTTGGAGCTGTAACTCCCTGAAGTGCAGGATCAGAAGGAATTTCCAGGTTACCTCAAACCTCTTTATACCATGTACATACCCGATACAGTTCAGCCCCAAGTGTTTTATTAGCCTGATCTTTCAGAAAGGCTTTTAAAGTATTCAGGAGATAAAGACATCACCATAACCTTTGCAGTATAGTCAATAACATTCACTTGAACAACAACAGCAAAAAAAGCTAGAAAATACAGATTTTAGTCAATAACATCCACTTGAACAACAACAACAAAAAAAGCTAGAAAATACAGATTTTTGAATGAGCTTCTAAGCTGCTCAGTGCTATTATGTCTTCCTTTAAGATTAGGCTGTCTTTAGTATCTGGTATTTCTCCCTGCAAAGTGTAATCTTGTTATCTCTCAGATTTTTTTTTGCAATCTGAGTACATTGTGTTCTTCAAGGCATTTTTTTCTCCAGGACTGATTTTTCTTTTTGAAGCCTTTCACCCATACAGAATATGAATGCAGTGCTGGCAAAAACAATTCACTATTTATAATGTTGGTAGTTCTGTCCACAATGGCAGAAATTTCCTCCATATTTGAATTTAACGATTTTTTCAAGGAAAACATTACTTCCTCATGTTGAGGTGTAGTTCTTGGAGCTCACACAGTTGCACATCCCTTTTAAGGCTCTGATTCCCTGCCCTGGAGTCTTTTCTAATGGCAGAGCTTTCCATCTTGGATTTATTAAAACATGTTTTGTTTCTTTATTTATCTGTGATACAAAATGACTGCGTGATTGCACTTTTGCTATTATTTTTAGTCAGTTATTATTGTTTTTATGATGTTCATAGTCATTTTTGCAAAGATTTTCTATTTATGTCCACATTGTTAGTGAAGGTGATGACAAATACCCATTAGAAAAATCTTTGCTGAGAGAGTTTTTCATTGACGAATGTGTCCTAAGATAACTGATAATAATCCTTTTAATATGTGTTTGTTTTTATCAGCCTTGTGTTGCACTAACCTCTTAAACCAGAATGCCAGTAGTGCTAATTCAGACATCCTGCAAAGCTCTAATTTGTTGGATCTTCATGGTTGCCTTAAATGAATCTGTGAGAAATTTATGAATCCTGGTGATGAATGTAGTATAAGAATTAAGATTATTACTTTCTAATGAAAATAATTTGCTATTTAGTAGAAATAATCAACAGTGTTTAAGTACACAGTGTCTGCATTTCATCAGTTGTTCATTCTTGCTGGTCAGATTGAGTTTAGAAATAAATTTTCATACCAGTTCTGCCCAGTGGCCCAAGAATTTCAACAATTGTACTTTATTAATTAATTGAGACCATAATATAGTACTGGGAAAAAGATATTTTAAAAAGAATTTATTAAAGCCCCCATAAAGTTGCCTTCCAGTACGGAAAATGGCCTTGGAATCTCTTTATTAGTATTTGGCTCACTCCTTCGAATCTGAATGTGCATGCACAACTGCACACAATTAGAATTATTTTTTCTAATGCATCTGTGTGGGTGTGCTTGGTTTCTGTAGAGAGAGATACTGCATTTTCCCACTGTAACCATGTAGTGAGTCGAATAGATATAGTACAACGTGTTTGGGTCAGAAAGAAGTTGAATTATACTGTGATATTCTTACATTTCTGGTAGTGTAAGCTGCTCAAAAATCTATTTCGCAATTATCTTGATTATTTAAGTTCCTTGGATGTCCTTGTGAGAGCAATAGACTGTTCTTTCCAGCTGAAATTATTTAGCTGTTTCTTTCCTCAGTTAATGTAGGGAGAGAAAATCAATAGAGAAGATAATATTTTAGCATTAGTTGATCCTAGGGTCTTATTTGATTCCAGCGTAGCAGGCTAAGTAGCAAATGCTCTTAGCAATTGTTTCTGTTAGTGGAATTTTGAAAGCACTAAGAGAAATCTTGATCCATGGAGACAGTACAGTAATTCACATTGACATATTTTCCCCATTTGCCACAGGGCAAGTGGAACTATTAATGCTCCTGTGCAAAACCTCCTTTCTCCTTTCCTCTTTTTTTTTTTTTTAAGAGCAGAACAGAAACAGTGTTGATCCTAACAGTGCATTATGTGTTAAAATTTAGACTACCCTGCAGCCGTCAGAGGAAAAAAGATTCAGAAAATTTGTTATCACTGAATCTTTGCTTTTTTTCTAAATAGCAACCCCTGTTCCACAAGTATATATATATTTATTTACACGGTGGATTTCTGTAGTGTTTTGGAGGTTTGATGGTTGTTTTAAGCAAGAAGGCATCTCTGGGGTCAGGGAGCAGGTAGCAGCAATTGTAAAATAAACTGTTTGAATACTGCATGTCCACATGAACTGACTCTAACAATAAAATATTCTCTGAATCCATTCTGTGCTCCACAATGTACAGTCAGTGCCCAATGGAGACAGCCGTTCCAATCATGTAGACACAAGGAATATTTGTTATCCATTGTAGTATTTTGCCTGCAGCTTTGAGAGACCCAATTTTATCTTCCCTAAAGCAGCCAAAATGATGTCAGCATCAGCATGGTACTTTTTTGTCTTTGAATGTTTCAAGAACCAAGAAATTGAGCTGTTTGTTGATAAATGAAGGTTTATGTAAAATACATATAAATTTAAGCAATTTAACTCAGTGCAGTAAAATGGCCTTTGAAATGAGATTTAAATGTGAGTTCTTGAAAATCTGGTCGGTTAGATGTGCAGAAAATAACAGACAGTTGACTGCTAATACTGCCATAAACAATAATTAGGCTATGAGGAGCAGTTAATGATAGATGACCAAGTATATATAATATATCTTCTCAATGTGTATCATCTTGACTTTATGTTACCGAACTCTGTGTGTGCTATTAGATTAAAAGTTAACTAGAAAAAAATTTCTAGATAAATTAGCAAGCAATTTCTTTGGTGTCCTTTCCATCATCTGCCTTCCCCTTGCCCCCCCCCCCCCCCCTTTTTTTTTTTTTTAAGAGAGCCAAGAGACTAAGCTTGGGTCACAAATGAGGTGAGTTTGATGACCTCAGCCTATGGCCTCTCAGACAGCTGTCTACATCCACAGATTTTAGTACAATTGGAAATCTCTTGTCCGGAAAGATTCAGGAACAGACTGGGAACACTTAATTCTGCTTGTGATTGTAAAATCATCTCCTTCAGTACTTGGTATTTAGTAAAAGTTACAGTTATGATGAATAAAAGGAAAAACATTCAAAATACTCATTGAACCAAAGCAGGGTTGTTTTTATTTTTCTCCTTAGACTATTTATTATCTCCATGAATTATTGTTCATTCCTCTCCTGTGATAGTTCTTTCTGATGTGGGCTTCTCTGTAATGTTAATCATAGAGGTGCAGCCTCTGGGAAAGACACAAACTTTAACCTTTCTGGGTCATGGGTCTCAGAAGCCACTTCAGTTACAGATCAGCACAGTACAGCCATACACAGCGTGTTCCCATTTGTTTCCAGGTCTTTCAGGAAAAGAGAATTAATTATTTATACCTTATCTATATACATTTGCTTATTATTACAGCTCAGTTGTCTTTAGCCTCCAGTAGTTAATTTAAAGTACATTTTTCCTAAGGTAACTTCATCATCTGTGATATAACTTGCACTGTTCATGAGGCATATCAAATCATTTTAATTAAGACCCAATCTGTTTGCAGGGAAGTATTTCCCTTTTTGTCTATGTCTGCTGAACTTTCTTCTTCCCATGGTGATGTACAAGCCTGTGATCATTCTTCCAGATACATAAAATAATACAAATTAATAAAAGAATATTCTGATATCAGTGACTCTTCAGCTGTTCATAGAATTACATAGGACCCAAAGAAACCATAAGAATTTGAAGGGAAAAAAATGGCTTTATACACCTTAAGATCTTCCTTGGAATTACGCGATAAAAATGAAAACTTAAAAATTGTTGATTGCATCAGTGTTGCAGATTATTAATGTTTATTGTGTTAATTGTGATCTTGTAGTTCAGATGGCACATCAGTATAGTAAAAAATAATAGTTCATTACAAAAAGCAAAATAAGATCCCTGCTTCATGAAAAAGACAGCATATGTTAAGAAACTAAGTAATTGTCTTGATTAAATAAATGAAAAAAAAGAACTGAAAAAGCAAGATATGCAACATGGTGTGCATTAATTGAAACTGCTTCCAAAAGATACATAACGTTCCAAGTCCTCTTCTACTCAATACTCTGTTCCAGGAAATTTACCTTTCAAAACTGTCATAGAATTTATTTTAATGCCTTTTGTTTTGCTCTGCAAGCTACTTTCTATCCTTTCCCATCAGTGCTGGCTTACTTGGAAGGTCCCAGGGGACTGGAGGTTTGCAAACACGACACCCATCTACCAGAAGGGCCAGAAGAAGATCTGGGAACTGCAGGCCTGTCAGTCTGGGCTTTATGAAAGGCAGGTCCTGCTTGACCAAGCCCATCTCCTTCTGTGACAGGGTGATTCACTCAAGGGATGAGGGGAGGACCTGGATAAGTGACATGACAAGAGGATGTGGCCTCAGGTTGTGCCAGGGAGGTTTAGATTGGATATTAGGAAAAATTCCTTCATGGAATGGATGACCAAGCATTGGAACAGCCTGCCCAGGGCAGTGGTTGAGTCACTGTCCTTGGAGGTATTTAAAAGAGATGATGTGGCACCTGGGGACATGGTTTAGTGGTGGCCTTGGCAGTGCTGGGTTAGTGGTGCAGTCAGTGATCTCAGACGATTCTGTTCATAGCTCAGCTCTTTGTGGGCTTTCCACAGTGAATCACAAACACTGCAGATGTGTCAGCCCAGCCACCTCGCCAACGCCTGCCTGGCACAAGAGCTGTCTGTAAAATTGCACAGTGATCTGTCAAGAGTAATGGTTGTTGTGAGATGATGGAGTTCCCAGAAGACACTTGTAGGACCAGAGTTGTGCTGTGCTGTGATACAAATTGAACAAAACATCTCTGTCAGATGGTGTTTTCCTGTGTAGAGGAGTTGAACCGTTAAAAAGACAATGATTTAGCAAACATTTTTATGAGATGTGTTCTCTCTGCAGTATCTTCTTCATGTAATATGATAAGGCCTTTGGAAAGTTTATCCATTAATCTTTAAATAATACCATCCTATCATAATGCTCAGTGCTGCCTTAGTCTGTAAGTCAGGGTATTTGGCAGTAAAGATCAGCTCAAATAGCAGTAAATCTGTTGATACTGATTATCACCTCTTTGAATCGCCTTTGCTTCTGTAGTGAAATTTTGTGTTACACGAATATAAGCAGTGTGATCTTTCTGCCAGGAGAACATGCTGCTCTCTCTTCACATTACACAGCTATACAAAGGGAGTGTTTTCAATATATTTCAATACTTCTTTTTCCACATCACTGTGTAAATCACAGAAATTGATGCCCTTTACAGATCTGAATTCTCTCTCGGGAGTCTTGCATAGGGATAAGGATTTCTTGCAGTTTACTTTTCAGCTGTTCAGTTTTAAGTCTTGAGAATAGGACGTAAAAACGCTGCACAAGAGTATTATGGTTTAATGAAAGAAAAAAGGTTTGCTTCTCAATAACCTCCTATGAAGGTTTGTTAGAAAAGGATACTGCAAAAGGTTTGCTTCTCAATAACCTCCTATAAAGGTTTGTTAGAAAAGGATATATATAGAATATTAGAAATATTAGTGTGCTGCCAGGTATAAGGAGGCAGAGAATGTGGAATATGTTTCTCTGGCTAATGGGGAATGTGTTTTACACATGAAACCTTGCTAGTTTCTTTTTTACTGTTCTAAAACCATCGACCATTCACTGTAATGGATTGCCTAGCCTGTAGATTGTTCCATATGTTGTAAATATGGAATTGATTTTTACTGCCCATCTCTTTTACTGTTTTTCTCTACTCTAATTCTCCTGTTTCTTCAAGTGCAAAGATCACTAACATTGGTATTATTTTTACATATTTAACAGGATATTTCTCGTATTTTGTTTAAAAATCTCTGGATATGCTACTTCTTAAATTAAATTAAATAATTTTAATATCCAGGTAGAGCTTGCATGTTTTGTTGTAGTCTGTTGAATTATCTACCAGTTATCAGTAGGCAGGTTTTACTGTGTTCAGGCAAATATGTTCAGGTTTTTCAATGTGCCAATGTCTTCTGTTGCTTGTTACAGCTGCTGTGCACAGTGTGGGTTACTGAAGGACCTGAAGTGCTTGACTGATGGGGTGCAGCTGCTAACTGGTGTTGGGGTGCAGCATGATCAGATTTTAATTGGACGGGGATGTGATCAGTCAGGGACAGCCAGGGAGGTTCTGGGTGTCTCAGGAGTGGTGATTCACTAGAGGTCACTTTTTGCTCACTAATGAACCACTCTCTTATCTTAGCAGTAGGTGATAGTGGAGTGCTGGTAGTGCAGTATTTCATGGTGGTACAAAGCAGTGCTCAATTTGGAAGAGGATGAAATTCAAGCCTAGTAACTTGTCATCATCCCGAGTAAATTTGACAAAGCAGGAGAGTTCATTTCAATGTCATAAATGTACATAATCCCAGTGCGTGGTTGTGCCTTGACAGCAAATGTACATTTTCATGTAACACTGTTCTGCTTTTATCATCCTTCACTGTCCTTGCTGGTTTTTCAGATGGGTGAGACTTGTGCTTAGTTTCAGAGCAAAGTCTCCAGCTAAATGCTTAGTGAGACGTGGCTTTGATTTCCTACCTGCTTATTTTTCTTGAGGGCATCCTCAGTCTCGTGATGCGTGTTTGAAACAAGGAGGTACGATGCTTTCTGTGCCACCTAGTGAATGAATGACGTTCATAAATGCAAATATAATTGTTTGAGAACTTGAAAACTACCTCTGATACAACTTTTTATTTTTTCCCTGGGTACTTATTGTGCAACTTTGACAAAAATAGGATGCCAAGTGTGTTAGAACTCCAGAGGAGGTAGAGGACAGTAGAGTGCAAATGACATTTCAGCTCAGTAAGACACACCCACAGTAGCAAATTCACTCAGGACATCCACTGGCTCTGTTTAGGCCATTGGATAGTTCACTGTTCTCCATATTACCTGTAAAATTGCCACCACCAAACCGGTTATTGAATCTACTACAGACTTGTGGGTTTTAAACCCTTCAGCTGGCCTTAATATGTAGATCTCGTTTTTTTGCATGCAGAATGCAGCATCATAAAGAATATCTGGTTTTCATTATAATTTTAAAGAGACAAATTTCATAACTATTCTGCATAGGCCAGAGCCTACTTCCCTTAATCATTTAAAAAATAATTCTTTGCTTCATGACAGGCCCCAGACTGCTTTAAAACTTGAGAAGTAAATTACTACTCAATAATCCAGTTCTATAACAGTAAATGCAGAATGCTGTTACTCTGGTTCATTAGGTTGAAAGCATAGTGCATTATAATTTTTAATGGTATGTGAGTGTAATGTATTCTAAACGCCTTCTTTAACACTTTGAAAGACAACTGGATCCATGGTCACACCAAGTGAGGGATATCCACGGCCCACAGAATTTTGTTAGTAGCTACATGTAAATTTTTAAGATTTCATTAATAGCAGGATCCTCAGTGTATTACCTCTGCAACTTACACAGTTTGAATGAGCTCCAAGATTTCAGACAGGTGAGGAGGAGAAAACCTTCCCTGGGTCACTGACCCATTTTTTGTCCTTTCATGTTAATTGGCTGTTCATTCCTGGGAACACAGATTGTGCTGCTTCTCCTTTACCTCATCCAATGTCAAATCCCCAAAGAAGCCCTGCCAGCGCAGAGGGGAGGGAGCCATATGGGGCAGGTTGCAGTTGTTCCTTCAGGTCTGGATTTATTCCACTGTGAACAGATGGACAATGGCTGACATCCATTAATGGTTCTCAATAGGTTTCTTCTGCTGTTCATCTCTATCTTCTTTTTTCTCTTCAACCAGCACACAGACAGTCCTGGAGATGGTCTGTTAACTCCTCCTGACTAGATGGAAAATAATATATCTCGTTTCATGACAACCAGAAAATGCAGAGGATTTAATTCCACCCTGGTTCTTGTGTTTTTAACACTTGTATGAAGAGGGTGAGATCAAGACGAAAATCCCTTAGTCACTTAATACAGATAACATCAGAGGAGAAAGAGTTTTTTTGTATTTAGTGGTTTGAAGGGAATTTATTCTTTCATTCATTCAGCTCTCTTCAAGCTTTTTCACTTTGTATTTTCAGTCCAGAGCTAGTAGAGCTGTTCCATTCTGAGAAAGGAGCAATGCACATTTGGCATTTCAAAAATTACTTTGAATGTTTGACACAGCTGAACTTCTTGTTCATTAAGTGGAACTTTAATCTACTACTTTGATCCTTCACCTTATTTCTAACAGTAGATGAAGGTACTCCATTTTATTTCATGCTTGCAATGACCACAATTTCTTAAAGATGAGGTGGTTCCCTTTAGTCAATTAGTCTTTTTTTCCCATTTTCTCTCAGAACCTGCTGAAGAGTTTTCTCCAAAATGACTTTCACATGAACCAGAAAGCATTAACTTCATGCAGTGGGAAGTTTCACACAGAGGAAGTTATAACTTAAAAAAAAAAAAAAAAAAGAAGCTGTAATTAAAATACGCAATTGCAAAATCAAAGTAGGCTGATCTGTGTGTGTATTGTATAAACAAATGCTTTTCAGAGTCTAAATGAAAGAATTAAGGAAATATCTAAATCCAAACAAAGTTTTCTTTCCAGATTTTAAATACATTGAATTGACTTAGTTTGATTATACATTTAAACAATCTATTTTAGGATAAAGGTTAAGTGTTGGGTGCTTAATCCAACCATTCTTTTCTTCTGACATAAATCTCTCCTAGGATCTCCTAATAGCATCTGCAAGATTTACTGTTGACAAAAGTTAAGATACTCCATTGAAATATAATCTTGCATTTTGATTAAAAATGCATAAAGGTTTTAAATTTATGGCTTTAAAAACTGTTACAATGAATGATGTCTGTTTGATAACAAAGCAAAATCATGCATGAAAGAAACAGTGTACAGGGCAGTGAGAAACCAAAGAAAATCTGCAAACACACAATAACTGTATTTTCATGTAAGAAAATTGTCAAAGCTCACTATTCACTTCAGAAAACATCCAACATGTATCTTGGCTCGAGCTTAGAGCATAAAACAGTAAAACTTCCTCTTTCAGTGTCTTCAAAGTCACATCTGCTAAAGATAGTGAACCCTAATGCACTGAATTTGTGAAAGCCCAAGGTCATGCCCTTATGATTGTACATTCTGAGGGGAATAAAACTTGCACTTAAATTATACATGTGGCTGTTAACAGATACACTTAAAACAATATATTTGCTCTGCAGCACATGTGTTCCTCCAGCTGCCTCTTAAGAAGCCAAGGAACCGTTTGGGGGCTTTGAAAAATGCCACAATTCTTAGTGCAGGGCACAGAAGACACTCAGCTCTGTTACACTTCTGTTGAAATAAAAGGTTGCAGTAACAGCAGTGCCCAAATGCAATAAGAGAATGGGAATTGTTAGACTTTATGGAAGATGCAGTTGTACTGTAGCTGTGCAAGCCATGGTGTAGAAGTTATGAGGATGACTGAATGTGAGGTGACCCCGAGGCGAGCTGCTGGATAAGCAGGAAGCAAAATGGATGGGGAACACCAGAGGCTTGGCTGGAGTCAGCTGGTCTGCTCCTGGATTTTCTCATGTCCAGTCCAAAACTAGGCCACTGACAGCCACGCAGGGCAGGAGGGCTGAATCTGGGGAAAAACAAGCTTCGTTTTCTTAAGCAGAAAGAGCACTGCATTGTGTTCTGAAGGAAAAATTCAGTTGCTCTTGAGTTATTTCATGTTCTTTTCCATCCTGACAGTCCGCATAGTTTATTCTGTAGAGCAGGTGCCTTGTGGCAGCTGTTGAAGAGCAGAGTGGAGAGACTTTTTGGCGAGGAGATGGGGTCAGATAACCTCTGTCCTTCAGCAGGTGCAGCTCAGCTTGCTGCTGCTGGAGGGAACACTCTTGGTGCAGCCTCCATCAGCTGAGGATCCAGCCCATGATGTTTTCCCAGGAAGCATGAACTTGTGATGAGTGTGCTGGGAGGGAACCGAGTCCCGTGTCACCTACAGCGAGTGCATTTGTTAGGTCTGTGTACAATCAGAAAGGAAAAAGAGCAAGCATATGAATCCCTTCACGACGTAGCATAGAGAATACCAAACTGCAGTATTAATAACCTCCTGTTATTGAATCCTCCATCTGTTCATCATGCCAACTTATCCTCACTTAGAGCACTCCCCTTGTCATAATATTTTGTACCACACTCCCCTCCCTCCCTGAAGCAGCAGTTCCAGTTTAGATCTAAACATTTGCCCAGTCATGTAACCCCACCGAGGACATGGTCTCAGTGTCTGGGTCTGTTTATGTTTCTCTATTTAAAAATGCAACTGAATTCTTAATTTTATTTCTGATTTTTTCCTTTTTCGCTAGTAATCTTTTTTTTTCCTGGGGATTTTCATATCCGTATTGGTATTCACAGATATTTCTCTTGTGGTTTAAGTGTGTTTGACCCCCTAATGCTCATTCCTGATACTCTGCCACATGGCAACTGAAGCAGTGAGGGAGTAAAAAATAATTTTCTCCTTAGAGCTTTGATATGTATGTGTTTTTATATTTGCTAACATCTATAAATGGCAATAAAGTGGTTAGCCACTTTAAAGTGATTAAACCCAAATTTATTTATACAAACCCCACATGAGGCGCTTGGCTGGATGCTGCCCTAGTGATGCTCAGTGAGAATTGAGGGAAACTGTTCTTTGAGCGATGTCTGAGACGTCTGTGCTGAGCCACAAAAGGCTTTCCCAGGAATACAGGAGGGAAATGAAGATAAGTCAGAGGTTGCATAAACTTGTCCTGGGAGTTACCTCCCAATCCTGGTGGATAATCCCATGAAAGGGACACATTACCTGGGAAATGATGGGGAAAAACAAGTTATTAGGGAGCTGGAGCCAAGCTGCTGAATGCTCTATGCTAAAATCCTTGACTTGTGCCCTGAACGGATTCCTGAAATCCACACCACTCGGAGTCTGAAACCACCCTTTATAACCTCTGGGTTCAAATATTCGCTCACAGACAAACCAACTCCCAGAAAACCCCGGGGGAAAATATCCAGCCCTGTCCCTTCTGCCGGTGAATTGCTCTTGTTTGCTACCCAGAAATCTGTCTTTATCGGAGGGGGTCCGGGTCCCTGAGGGACCGCTGGGGCCGTTTGCTGACAGGAAACGATCGTTTTATTTCTGGAAAAACCCAGAGAAGGGATGTTCGGGCTGGGCTGTGGGTGGGGACGGACAGGGGAACGGCCGCGGCTCCGCTTCCCGCCTGCGGCTGGGAAGGAGGAAGGGGCGGCTGTGGCAGCAGAGCGAAAGTTTCTGGGAGGGCTGGAGCGGAGCTCCGGGCGCGGAGCAG
>JAHLSL010000015.1:27723519-27835117 GCA_025920805.1 Petroica traversi
GAGCGGCTGCGCTGGCGGCCGCAGCGCCCGCGCAACTTTGCCCGGTGGCTGCTCTTTGAGGTTGGGTGAAAACATAAAGGGAAATAAAACCGAGGGGCGGGGGGTGCGAGTCGTCCCGAAGTACCAAACTCAGAGGGAGCTACAGCTGCGCCCAGGAGAGGTTTGGGGTGTTGGGTTCCCCAGGAGAGGTTTGGGGTGTTGGGTTCCCCAGGAGAGGTTTGGGGTGTTGGGTTGCCCAGGAAAGGTTTGGGGTGTTGGGTTCCCCAGAAGAGGTTTGGGGTGCTGGGTTCCCCAGGAAAGGTTTGGGGTGCTGGGTTCCCCAGGAGAGGTTTGGGGTGCTGGGTTCCCCAGGAAAGGTTTGGGGTGTTGGGTTCCCCAGGAGAGGTTTGGGATGCTGGGTGCCCAGGAAAGGTTTGGGGTGCTGGGTCTCCCCTCTGGCCCCTGGGGTGAGCGGTGCCGGCTCCGAGCTGCGGGAAAGCTGGGCCGGTGTTTGGATAAGCAGGAAGTTTAAAAGCGGCGTTTTATTGCTGTAAAAAAAAGTGCTTAGGGCCTGGCTGGTGGGATGGTTTTGGCAGAGCTGCGGACGGGTTGTGTATCAGAGGTAAGGCTCTTCGCCCTAAATCTTAATTTCTCCGTTTCTTTCTTTCCCCTGCTTTTATTTTTTTTTTTAAAGCATGTATTTATGCTGTTGTTTTTTAAGGTAACATGAATAATATGCACAGGGTGATGTTACAGATATGCCTCCAGAGTTGCCTGGCATAAATTGTCATGTTAATCTGAAGGTGATTTTTTTTTTTTTCTTTCCTGCCCCCAGACATAAGGAGACAGAATGTCGATTCTGTTTATAAACATTATAATTTTGTAAGCAAATGGTACTAAAGAAGGATACAGAGCATGGAATAAGCCTGTTTACTGTGTAGATATAAGTCAGTCTTCTGTACTGCTTTGTTTTTCTCTAAAAAATTAAATTCAGAAGTCAGGATTTAAGTCACAGAACCGAACTGGACAGGATAATGGTAGAAAATACTGTTAGCCATGCTAATAATGGTAGAAAATACTGTTAGCCAGGTTTTTAAATTTCACCTGTTAACGTAAATTGAACAATTTACCATTGTCTTATATTTTACTAAATGTTGTCCTTATCAGGAAGAGTGTTTGCTTTTAGGCCACGTTGGAGCAGCTAAAGATAATCATCCCTTTAGCCTCATTGAAAATAATGAGGCCTAATAAACTGAAGTGAGTGTGTACTTTCTTTTCCAGTGAATTAAAAATAACTGTCATATTTGCGATGTGTGTACGTATTTTGAGTGCATTGCACTGATTCCTCCTCCAGGGTCTTAAAAGATGTAAATATTCTTATTTAGTATTCAAGCCCCTTGGCAAGTAGCCTGATGCCCTTATTAAAATATTTTAAATCCCATTATTCTGTCCCATTAAGAAGGGAGCAAGAAAATAGTAAGAAAAATAAAACATTCTTTAATAATTTTATATTGAGATCCCATTAAGTATTACTTTGAAAATCTGTTTCTTTTATTAATAAGAAGGTTAAAAAGCTGAGTATAAATTAGACTGCTAGCAGAAAGATAATTGTCCAGTGCATCTCTTTGTTCTGTGCTCTTATCTGTTTTATCTATTTTTAGCTGTGCGTTGGTGAAGCAGGCATGTAAAATTAGCAGCCCAAACTGCTAACTTTAGTGTATTTTATAATGTTGCTCTTTATTGACCCCCAAAGGCAGCAAGATTTCAATATTGGAATTCCTTAATGTTTGACAGATAGCATCCTCTTCAGTTTATTATTATGTCAGCCATCCCCAGAGTGAGGTAGTGACAAAATATTTTGCCCATTTGCAAATCACTGGTGTATTTCAAACCAAAAGGAGACAAACAAGCCTCTGCCCCCCAACCTGCCTCTTTTCCAGCTTGAACAAGAAATGGGTGTTTATGGGGTGGCCGCAATTCCTAAACAGATTAGAGTAAGCAGGAGAATTAAATTGTTCCCTCATTGTTAATGTAAGATAATACTTGGGACGTGAATTTGGTCTCTCTGTGTTTGTTTGATAGCACTGAGGGTGTAAATTGGTGCAGAGTCAGTGGTGTGTTCTCTGTCCTTCTGTAAACACACCCCTAATACCCCCCCCAAATAATGCAGATTCAGTATTTCTCCATCAGGAAATGTGTTCTTTCATTACTGAATTGGCAAATAAAAGAGTAATAATCCTGAGAACTGCTGTAGTCATGCTCAGTAGAAGAGTTTAGTCAATGAAACTGCTATTTTGAAATGAAACCACTCCAATCACCTTTGTGAATTTTGCAGTTGAGTGTTGTCATATGTAGTTAAGGAGTAGCTGGAGCGTGCAGCTCTGAGCAAGCTCCTCATCGTAAATATTGTATATGCTGTGATACTTTGTCATCGTGTGGAGTTCTGATAGCAGGATAAAACAAATTGCAAGTGCCCTTATGCTTGTCAGTTTGGTTACCTCTTGACTTGTTCTTCTGCTTCATAAAGATAAATAGTGTCTGCCCTTTGTTAAAAATGTGTGATCCTTCAATTTATTAATCTCTCCGTTTCTGAGAGCTATTGTTTTATTTGCAGTGTAAACAGAGTGGGTTGCAGCACTTAGCCAAAAGTGTGATCCGAGAGATTAGGATTGGGCTGGATGCTGTGAAGTGTTATCATACAGACACAGTAGTGCACTTGCCAACGTTTTGAAACATAAAGTCAATTATCAAATAAGCTTTGTTATCAAATAAGAACATCTCCTGCAGATCAGTGACTGGGCTGGGTCCATCCCTTTTGGGAGAAAACTGACGTTCTCACAAAGTACCCTTTTTTATGTGAATAGGAAAAAAAAATATAAAAGCTTATTTTACCAGATAACAGTTTGAACGGCATTAAGTGTGTATAAGGGCACAGATTTTAATGTCTTTTAAGCAAAGATGCTGAGAAGCAACATCATCTTTAATTTGCCTGTGTGAAAAATAACACTAAACTTGAAACTGTGCTGATGTTTTGGGCTAAAATTGGTTGTTGCCATTTTGTTTCAACTTACATACTGTGCATTTGTATTAACTGTATTTCTTGACGCTTATCTGGAGCACTTGGCTGCTCGTGTGTGAGAGACCAGCCTTTTAAGAGTAGTAGTCAGGTTTTTGCCTCCCAAGCCAGCTGGGAACATTGATGAGGTGCTACTCCAGCATGTGTCAAGCTTTCAAATCCCAGAGCAGTTGGCAGTGCAGCAGCGTAGCAGCCTCCTCTGATGCTCCCTCACCTCCTGGCCCCATAATTATTTATTTAGTGTGAGAGTAGAGATGAAGTTACACTTCTAATACATGTCCTAAAATTTAAGGTGAGGATAAAAGTTGTAGTACAGAGCCCTTTAGCCTTAGTTCCTCAGCTGCACGTGCTTCCTGACTCCCAGACAGCAGAACAATGGTTTTACAGTTCTGGAAGACGAGTTCCCAGCTGTAGTTTTGGGTCTGTTTCTCCCCTACTGCCTCAAGATGATGATTCATTTTAATCTGTGAATTGATCAGGAAAACATGTTGCAGATAAATCTAAAATTAACATTTCCTGCTGAAGTGTAACCCTTTGCTCCCTCGCCAGTATTCCTCAGGGAGAACTGGAGAAGCGCGGCGGCACTTCCAGTTGTGGCAGGCGGTTTGGGATCTCTGAGCTGTGATTACAACAGGATCTTTTCCAGTGCTCAGGAACCCTCACCCCATCTCCCCAAATGATTACCATGATCACCAACGTTTTGGGAATCTGGCAGCATCCCAGCATTGGCTGACTGGGGCTGTGGGGAGGGGAAATGGACTAAGTGTCCCAAATTGTTCATGATGAGAAGAAGTTGCTGAGAGCCTCCAGGCTGGGTGCTTTTGGGGCCTTTTGGTGTTCAGCTTTGGTTTGATGGTTGAAGTGGGTAAAAACTTCAGATTGTTTTTGAGCCAGAGACCTATCCGGGTCCTTGAGAATAGGAGAGAGTCCCTGGGCTCCTCTAATTTATGCTGCCTGGTAGCTGTGATGTGGGGTGTGTTGGGATGGGAGGATCTGGATCTGGATTCCCCAGACCCACCCGCAGGCTCTGCCTGCTGGAGATGGCCTAGGGATGGGTGCCTGCCTTAACCTGGGTCTTTATTCCTATGGGTGCTCCAACAATAATGAAATAATAATTTAAAAAAGAAAACTTCACGAGGTAAAATTAAATTCCAAATTTAAAAAAAAAATCACTCAGAAAAACCCTCTCCTGAAAAACATCTGTGCATTAAATGAATAGGTTAATTGTTTTTCATGTGCAAAACATAGTGTTTATTTGCTATAGCAGAATGTGAAATTAATTTTTGAGGAAGATTATGTATTAGCTTGTTCTCTCTGATGGAATATTTTTGTCACTTCATTTCAAGCGTATCATGTTTCCTATATTATTATTCTATTTACTAATTATCCAGTTTGTGTCTAATCAACGTAATTGAAAATTAACATTGTTTGATTTTTTTTTTTTTTTTTACTTTGAACTAACTGTAGCTAATACAATAGCATGTTTCATGCCGATATTTATTTTAGATGACTATTGCTCATCCTTGCATTTTCATCTTTTTTTATACTTGCCTTGATCAAGGGGCTTTTAGAGGAACTTCCTTGCAGTATACCTGCCAGGGTAGTCAGCCAGAAGAGGTTCTATGCAGAAAGCAGAACAAGCTGGCCCTAGGGACTGGGGACAATTGTTCAGCTAATTCTGAAGTGGAGGTATTAATAGAAAGCTTTTATTTTTGTTGCATATGAAGCCTTTGTTGCCTCAGTATTAAAGCATGAGGCAATGTGATTATATAATTTTGCTTTACGTGAGTATTTTAAGGCATATTTTAACAGTTCCATTTACAGGTCAGTGGATGTCCCTTATCTGTGCCCAAACCACTTTCAGCGAGTTGTGTCACCACCGGCAAAGTTACATAAGTCTGCAGTGAAAGTTGTTCACGCTTTCTGCCTGTGTGTGTGCCAGAGCTCACCACATTACCCCTCCTCTCCTTTTGGTCTATTTAGGGGAGCTCTGATGCCAACTCACAGAAGAAAGGAAGGAAGCAGGGAAACATTTCTTATTTGACTTGAGTCACAGTTCCAGATTCCTGTGTGCAGCTCTAGCTCTGATATTGTTGGATGTGCTTTGACGGCCTTCCTGAGCAGCCCCAGTATTTTTTGATAGATTCCATTTTCCTCTGTGGGACACAGGCACACCCTGTGATGAGGTGGGTGGGGGTTCTGTCCTGGTGGGATGTGCTGAAAGGTTTAATTGCAATGAATTCTCACACTACCATGCAGAAGATTACAAGAGTGTGGCTTTTGCTGCCTTTAAGAACGGGTGTTGCTTTGGCACCCACTGTGCTTGGTTCATGTGTGACCTTCTGAAGCCTGAAATGTCTGTAGGAGGGGGAACCACAGTGGGCAGCCCAGGGTTGTGCACTTTTGCCTCAATGTGTCTGGTTTTGTGCAGAAGGGTTGTAGGCCCTCACGCACATTGGACAGTCAAGGCAGGGTCTGAACAGGAGTATAGGAAAGCTGAGCTCTAGGGGCAGCAGGGAAGAGAGGTCCTGTTTTCAGTCTTGCTCATGTCAGAGCCTCTGGAGCTGGACTCGCTGCTGATGCTGCTGCCATGTGGCTGACTGGTCTCCTCTCCCACCCTCCAAACGTGATCAATAGGAATTAGCCCATGGCTGCTACGTGATGACAGCAGGAATGGCAAATGGGGCTCTCCAAGGCTGTCCCTGCTGCATTCCCATCAAGCTGCATTCCTGTCCTGTGGCAGGAGTGTGCCCAGTGTGCCATGGATCCCTGTGTGCCTGGCCAGGCAGAGGAATGGCCAGGGCCATCCTGCAGCTGCTAGGACAGTGCACAGGCCAGGCAGAGCTCAGAAAAAAGCCAGGAGAGAAGCAGCACTGCAGGGGATTTTCATCATCTGCTACTACACATAGATTTTTTTTTTTTCACTCTGCAGAATGTCATCATAGCCCTTGGGTGAGTCAGAAGTTGGGAGAATGAGCCAGAAAGGAGCTGTACCAGGATGTGTGCTCTCCAGTTGGATTGGGCTGATGTGCAGGAGGGTTTGTAGGAAGAGAGAGCTGCCCCAGGCAGCTCTTAGTCAAGCTTAGAGTCAGCAAGAGCTGCTGCTGGGGGCTGCCAGGCAGTAATGACTGTGCCATTGGTGTTGATCCCTGTACTTTAATTTATAATTGCAAAGTTTCCATTGGCTTCTGTGGTATTTTTACCTGAATATGGATTTTCAGAATTAACCTTCTATTTTAAGCCAAACAGTCCAAAATTGATGTTGCTTTTTGCATATTTACAGCACTCTCAATCCTGGTAGGAAAACGTGTGGCTTAGCAGAAACAGTGGTGTGGAGCACTTCATCAGAATTCCCAGATGAGTCAAATTTCATTAGATGATTGCAGCCAGTTTGTCTCTTGCTGAGTGCTAGCTTCAGTCTTTGCAGAGTCATGCAGGACAGAAATGTTTAGCAGAGATAACCACAGGCCAGTCTCCAAACTCTTAAACTGATACTTAAATATTTTTTCACTTTAATGTGTTGTACCAGATATGTTAAACTGTTTATTTTCAACCGGGTAATGAGCGTTTTCACATTTGTGGTCTACCAACCATCTTAATGTGTGTCTGGTGCTTCAGTGAACAGTATTAATGTGTATCACAGCCTTTCTCAAGTCGTTGATTTTCCCATTCGTATAATCAGGGTTACTGAGAAGTGATCTTCAGTAAATCAGTGTTGTATGTGTGCGTTCCCATGCTGACTGGACCTGGCCAGCTAATTCCATTCTAACACATTTTTTTTTTTTACTAAGAAAGGTCATTAAGGTACTGATCAAAGCCTCTGCAGCATTTTAAGTTTTACTTTGCATCCCCATGAAATTCACTCCTGCATACTGAAAGTCTGTCTGTGCTGGTTTTGCTTTTTTCCCAGCCTGTCCTGTGCCAGGATTACTGTCTTTCATTTCTGCTACCAGCAGAAAGTCTTGTTCATTTCAGTTGGTTTGCTTTGGCTTTCAGGATCATTTAAGATACAAAAATATGCAATGTCAACCTCTGTAAACTAGTTACTTGCACCTAAAGGACTTGTTACCTTCACCCTCAATCAAGATTTGCAGTAAATACTGCAGTTGCTTTATCCTGTGAATTCTGTCAAGTTTTCATTCATATTTTCAGCTCCTGCGAGACTCTCAAAGCTGATTTGAATTGTGTTGAATTTGCAGAGAGTTGTCAATGTGGAATCTTCTCTTGTTACCCTAAAACTGAAGTTGCTTCCTACATCTGCCCTGCCTGAGCTCTGTGGTCAGCAGTTTAGCCACCGCAGCCCTGCACCTTTGTGAACTTCAAACTCAGCCCCACCAGGCAGCACATTTTTATTTTTATGAGCAAAAGCAGCGTCTGAAATGACCTTTTATCTATGTAGAGCTCAATGTATTTTAGCCACGCCAGTCTAGATAAAAAGAATGTCTTGCATTTTTTAAAAGCTTGTGGGAGGAGGCCCACAATAGAGGCTCCATTGTGCTGTTAGTACTGAGCGTACAGGAAATCACAAATTAGCTCTGACGAGGGTATTGCAGGAGAGTTTTAAGTTTACTTAATTCCTATAGTATTGTATGGTTTTGAAAGGTTTCACAATGCATTGCCTTTTGGGTCTGGTTATATATGTTGTTTGTATTTGGCAGACTTTGGTTCAAGGCTTTCTCTTACCGTGTCTTTGTTCAAAAGATCTCATGTTTTGAGTTCTTGAATCCAGATGATTTTCGTTCTTACTGGAAATACAGACGCATTTGTGTCATGACCACTCTGCAGCCATCTAAAATTTAAAACCAGCATTTTGTGTTCAGCAGTGAGAACTATCACCTTAGAGAAAGAAATAGGAAAGGTTTTTAGTAGGAATTTGGAGAACAGAAAGCTGCAGGCACAACTTTTCTGTTCTTAGCAGATTTGGATCCTTCAGGACTCGGAATTATTCAGCTTCTGGTTGGTATCGATGGGAGTTGGAGTGGGCTCACAAATCGAAAGGATTCATCCCCCACATTAAACCTGAGTTATTGCAGGATAACATTTCTGCTGAAATTTTGTTCAAAGATTGGTTTGTTTCATTACTTGCAGTTGAGGAACAAGTTCTGCCACTCACTTGAAAGACTCAGGATTATGGGAACTCTCCAAAATCCTGAGTCTTATTTTCTTAGCCCTGTGAATAAAGAAAGTATAAAAGAGTGTCTTGCATGGAGCCAGTAATAGAGAACTTGAAGTACTGTAAATGTTGCAGTTTTGCATTGATTTTCATAACTTTGCTACCATCTTCCATCTGAACTGTTTAAGTATTTTAAATTCTGTTAGTGATTCTTCTGAACTTTGTGGCTTTGTTTTAAAAAAAGAAATACATTTAAAAAATCTGTTAACAAATACATAAATAGAAACTATTTTCTTAGACCCACAGTCAAAGGGAAAAAAAAACTGAAAATGAAGTTTGGGGTTTTTTGCTGTCCTGGGGATACTCTTTCATAGAAATGATGAATATTTCAAAGTGTGGTTTACACAATTCCTGCAGCTATTGAAGTGCCCTTAAGATTTATTGGCAGGAGGGGATTTTTCTTTTTTTTGTGCAGGAAAAAATGATGTCCAAAATCATCTACTTCTCTCTCAGATTCTCAAAGAGAATTAGGAAAAGTTCTTTTTAGAATTAGTCTTCTAAAGTGAAAAGATTAAACAGTGGTTGTTTTTATAAATAGTAAATAACCTCACCTGTTACATCTAAGATGTCTTTGATCACAGGAGCGCGCAATGAAAGAAGTAGTCAATGAATAAGCCATATAATACCTGGGAAACTGCTTGCATTTACTTAAGTATGATTTTAAATCAAGTTAGTTAAGGTGGTGTAAGCCTGTTTGAACTCTTTTTAAGTAAGTAAAGTGGGGCTAAGTGTACTAGGCTTATTTCACATTTGCATTAAGATATTTAAGAATCAGGAAAACCAAATTACTCTGTACTTTGCAATGACATTGTTAGGCATATGTGTTCTAGTTTTGAAGCACACTTGAGCATAAATACAGCTGCTTTGTGTGGGATTTGTACCTCTCTATAAAAGGAACATCACTGAAGGACCTGTGTTAGGAATTGAATGTCCTGTGTGAGAACTGAATCACCTTCCTGAAGTGTTTCTTTGTTTGTTTTGTTTTCTTTGGTTGTAGAAGTTGTTTCTGGTTACTAAAAATCCTAGGTGAGTACTGAAGTCAAGTGCAGGGGTCAAATTTGTTCTAATATTGCCAGGGGAATTGGAAGAAAGAGGGGAGTATAGGTGGCAGTGATAGATGTCCCAAGTGGCTGTGGAATGGCCTAGATGGTCCTGTCACATTTGTGAGAAGTCTGAGAAGTGACCTGAAATAATTCATTGAATTTTTCTGTGCCCAGTCCCACCCTGTGCATGTAAATGATGGTGAGCTTACCTGGGAAAGCACTTTGGGATCTGTTGGAACTGGCACCACATCAGAGCAGGATTCTTTAGTTAATGGTGCTTTGAGGAGCTGCTTGGTCGATCTTTTTTGTGTCTTGTTTTTATCACACGGAAACAGTTTGGGAAGCAGTGAGCTTTCATTTGGGAAGTGACTTAAGGTAAATGCATTTATTAAAAAGACCAACCTGTGGCTTGACTGAACACAAGGGCATGCAAAAACACTTCACTGTGATTGAAGGGCTTGCTTTCTCCAAATTAAAAATGTGATTTCTGCCGTTAAAAGTCTTCATCTTTAAACAGCAAAAACCCCTCCCGAATATTTGAATGGGGAAGTTGTATTTCACCAATTAGCTTGACAGGACATGCATGCAAATAAGCCAGCAGAGTGCTGCTGAGTGAGGAGGCTGCAGCTCCATGTGCTGTGCACTGGAATGTGGGGATGATGTGGCAGCACTGAGTCCCCTTGTTCCTGCTGAGATGCAAAGGCTCCGAGCAGAGACATGATTGGGGGCTATTTTTGCTTAACAGTTGAACTTTGGAAGAGAAGAAGTAAGGGATAATTTCTTTCAGTTTGAGTTTGCACATTGTACGACTTATTAAAAACTTCAAGATGACTGTTAAGACAGCTACTTGAAGTGCCAGATGGAAAAGAGCAAGAAAAATGCCTTCTGTTTAAAACAGAAAGGGGATTTTTGCTCATTTTGTGTTGGGGTCTTCTCAAGTCCACAGTCACTGTGCTTGGCTCTCTCCAGTTCCATTTAATATTCATATTGATGACCTGGGTGAAGGGATTGTGGGCACTCTCTGGAAGTCCTCACTTGCACAGGACACTGAGTTGGGTGTGCTGCAGGAGGGCTCTGCAGAGGGATCTGGGCAGGATGGATCAGTGAGTCCAGGGTGTTCAACAAGGCCAAGTGCCAGGTCCTGCCCCTGGGTCACAACAACCCCCTGCAGCTTCAGGCTGGGGACACAGTGGGTGGGAAGTGCCCAGTGTGAAAGGACCTGGGGATGCTGGTCAACAGTGGCTGAACATGAGCCAGAATGTGCCTGGGTGGCCAAAGAGGCCCATGGCATTTTTGGCTGTATCAGCCAGCAGGACCAGGGCACTGATTGTCCCTTTGTGCTCAGCACTGGTGAGGCCACGCCTTGAATCTTATGTTTCTGTGGGCCCCTCACTGCAAAATACACTTGGAGGTGCTGAAGTGTGTCCAGTTCTTGATCCTGGAGAAAAGGAGGCTCAGGTGAGACCTTACTTATCTTTCCACCTATGTGATGAGGTTTAGACTGGATATTAGGAAAAATTTCTTTGCCGAAAGGGTTGACAGGGGTTGAAACAGGCTGTCCAGAGCAGTGGTAAGTCACTGTCCTTGGATAGTGATACAGATCTGGCACTTGGGATGTGGTTTAGTGATGGCCTTGGCAGTGTCAGGTTGGACTTCATGATCTTGGAGGTCTTTTCCAATGTAAATGATTCTATGATTCATTCTTCTGTGTTGCAGTTTCTGTTGTGGGTCCCATGCAGGTATTTGATGCATAGCAAGATGCATTTCTCTCTTGTTAACTGTAGGACAGATGCAGGTGTCAGATGACATTTTGGTCACATTGCCAGCTGAGCATCACAGCGTTGGGCTGCATTCTTGCAGTTGGGATGGCAGTTTTTTTTGATTCCTGTACTTAGTGTCCAGCAAGTGTGTTAGGGACATTACAAGCATTTCTACTATTCTAGAAATGTGCATGCTTTCAGCAAAGCTGCTGTGGTTTGAGAAATACAGTACTGACTGTTTGGTTTGGCTGTGAGACTCCTTGATTCATTCTTTTACAGAGCTGTCCATCATCCTATTACGTGCATTTTATATGTATTTAGTTCAAGGTCTGTGTTAGTTTATACATAACTTGGAATAATTGTAAAATGCGAAAAATGTTGAGTATTTTTCAGTTGACTAAAATTTTAAAAGGGCGTTTTTTCCTGTCAGCATCTGGAACTTAGCCAGGTAAAAGCTAACATTCCCACAATACCTTTTCTGTGGGATAATGGGCAAGTTCAGGGCAGCATTCTTTCTTTCAGTTATATAAACAGACAGTGCTGGCCAAGGCTAAGAAGTGTTGCCGAACATGAAATTGTTGCTGTTTGCCCTTCCAGTTGTTGCTCTGTTGAAAATGATTTATTTTTTCTTTATTTCATCATTGTTCTTCTCTTCATATTTAAATAACATGGAGTCTTCTGCTATGTTGCCTTTTAAGATCTTGCCCAGGGCAGTGCTGTGTGAAAAATCCACGTGCTCTGTGGATGATTTCATCCATGGCAGAGAAACGATGTTGCCAGTATAAAACTGACTTTCAGAAGGCTCCAAAAAATAAAAAGGTGTTTGTAGAACAGAAGAGATTCTTCGACAATAGTTAAAAAGAGGTGAAAGTATGAGAAGCTGAACTGACCTTTCATGTTACTCAGCTTTGCCACTCCTGGTCCTTCTAAAACATAGCAGGAATTAATTGTCAGGGAAGCGTGGAGCAGGGAGTGCAGTACTGTCAGGCAGCTTTCAGCTGCTGCTGCTGTTTTGTAACATCTGTAATATTGAAGACTGATAGGATTTATTAAAATACACTTTTTCCCTGTTGGAATTCATATCTTTGTACTTCAGGAGTTTCTGAAGAGTTGGCACGCCACAAAGGTTATAGTAAAGTACATGACTTTACATATGGAGTTTTATCAATTGGAAATAGTCAGTGTATCTTGAGCCTATGTGTAGATTCTTTTTTAATTAGTTTTGTTGTTTGTTTTTTCATTAGGATCCCACACAGCAATTTAGTGTATATTGCCTTAAAAGCAATGGTTTATACATAAATAAAGATGCAGAAATCCTGGACTCTTCACAGCTGAATTGTCATTTTTCAGCTTCTACGAGAAGTGCAGAGATGTAGCCAGTTGGCTGTGGCCAACTATAAGGAAAGGTTGCAGAAATGTGGTGTGACCTAAAAATTTTCAGGGATGCTGAATGCTTACTGTTTAACTTTCTGAGCTGTGATGTAAGCATGGGTTTTTATTTTTTTAAAAAAAAGGCATCTTGGTGACTTAAAAACTTTTCAGCTTAGATATTTTCTACTAGAAATATATATACTTTTTGCCCTTAAAGGGCAAAGCTTTTCCTAGAAAAATCAATGCCTGTTTAAAAGAGGAGCAAGCAACTGCCACATCTAAAAATTCAGTTCTTAGTAAATTTTGAATAGACAGAGGACGAAAGTCTGAAACCCTTAATCTTTCATGCTATCTGGATAAGCTGGAACATGGCTTTATAATTATATTCTTCCATCCACTGATGTCACTGAGGTCCCTATGCAGACTGAGGCTTGTAAATGAAACTAAAGATCATTTTCTGTGAGCTTTGCATTTTTCCATGCTGTGTTTAGGCCCACTGTCCTGTAACCTCTTCGTTCACATAAATATGAAGTTTGTAGGGTGAGTGCAAGCACATGTAATTTTCTATTCTCTACCCGTGCAGAAAGCAACAAAATAATAAAATTCAAATGGGCTGAAATGCATTAGTGGTGGTGTTTCCAACTTCTACTTCTGTAACCATAATTTTTCATCTGTTTTAAACCTCTAATGACTTTTAATATGTTTTTAAGAGCTAAATAGGAAGAAAAACTCCGTTGCTTGATAAAATAAAGGCGTTTTAAGAAATGGAAATTTATTGTCCTGTCTTCAGTTTGTATTCATTTAGAACACAGGGTTTATGGACCTTTTAGTTGAAGTTATTTATTTCTTGAGGTTTAAAGAACATATACTCAAACTGCTGGTTTTATTGCATGTAAATATCTCGGAACCAGTTATATTTAGATCTGTAGCGTTTTTGTCAATTCAGTATTTCTAAGTTTTCTTGTATAAATTAAATGTGGTTTGTCCATTTAGAAATGGACATGCGTGGACTGGATATTCTGTGATTTTATTTATGAACTTTAAACTTACTTGTTTGCTGTAGTACAGGTAGTGGTAGCACGGTTTTATCAGCTTTGCAGTTGAATTTTGCTCATACACGTAGAAAATTTTAATTACATCAGATTAATACATGCACATGGCTATGTGAGCTGCTTATGTGCAGATACATATCTGCTCATTCCTAATGTGTCTGATTTTGCAATGAACACTCAGCAACAGCAGCCTCACTCTGCAGCCAACTCTGCTGACTTGATTGCAGGACCCCAGAATAACTCTGTAAGTGAGGAACAAAGCAAGGCCTTAAGGACAAAAAAATAAAATCCTAATGAAAGATGTGCACTGAAAAGTTACTTAGTGCTTTCATGTCCACCAACTGCAAAACCTCCATAAGAATTGTACAAATGTTCCCTCCTTAACAGAAGTGTTCTGGATCCTGTTTTTCTTGAGTAGAGACTGTCAGCTTTTAGAAGTATTGTAACGATGAAGTGCCATTAGCTGCACACCATTCACATCTTAAATTGCAATGTAATTGTTGTGTTCTTTCCTGTTTTTGTGAAATAGTTTGGTATGGTCAGGATCTTGATTTTCAGCACTTGCTCTTTATTTTCTTTCTTAGTAGGTTATTCATTTTTTGTTGAGTTATGTCTTTCTGTGATCAGTTGGCATGGAAACATGGCTCCTTTATAGACCAGTTGCTTTTAGCATTAATTTGCAGGTACTTGTTTTTGAATGTGAAAATGGAAACCATTTATGTTCTTCATCATTCCCCATCATTAATACTTGCATGCTTTCTGATGCAATGTGCATTATTTTGCCTTCTGTCTTACAGGGAGAAATGTACTCTTAAAGGAAGAAAGAAGTAATTACTGCATCATGTGCGCTGTATTTGAAGACAGTACTTCATGTTAAGTTTTTTTAATACATATAACTTGACAGAATCAGTGGAACAAAGACTAACACCAAAACTTAGTTTAAGCTCAGGAAGTACCTAGCACTTCTCAATAATGCAAAATGACACCACCCAGTGTCATTTTATTAATCTATTTATTGACATTGCTCTTTTTTAATTACTGGCAGAGGGCCCTGATTTCTTTTAGGTGTTTGCTGCATTTCACTTGGAAAAAGGTTAGCGATTTGCTTTGATCATTACTGTCAGAAGTAAGGGAATAATTCCTTAATATTTCGGTGTTTTAGTTAGTGGAGTTTGAAGTTCCCGAATTACCTTGGTACTGGCAAAAGTAAAGGTCTGGCTTCTTTTAAAGTTAGTTATTGGAGCAGTGTTCATGGTGTGTGCTGCAGTGACTGCTGCTTGAAGAAAAACAAGTATTGCTATCACACATCTTCATGGAGAATAGCTAGGCTATTAGTGTTTGTTCACATTTATATAAATTTGGAACTCTGTCTGAATAAATACTATTTTAACTATTTAATTCAAAATCTGCTATAAGCAGGTGCAGAATTTCTGTTTCCAGTTTAGTTGCTTTTGAGTTCTTTAGGATGACATTTAATCTCATTGCTAACAGCTCCAGACCTTTGTCTGAAGAACTTTGTACAGATTGGATATGCAGAATAAAAATAAGATTTGAATTCATGTACTTTGGCTCATACTTCTCCATCCTGTTCCAGGCTTCAGGTACTTTGTTTCACTAATCATTTATTAGGGAGAGTGCAAAACAAACAAGTTCAATTGATGCTGCTCATAACTCTATTTTACATGTTTAATAAGCAATCAGTTCATCTGGCCTGTTTGGGTATATTACTGAACTGCTTTCTCTTTATTCTCTAAGTTAAAGTACACACGGTTCAATTTCAAATTCGTAAGCTGGTGCAGCATTTAAAAAACTTCAGTGAAAGCACTACAGACCTGCAGGTTAGAAATACTTTGTTCATGCCACTTGTCCTGTGCTATGAATGTCACAGCATTACTCAGCAACCATGTTGGTCTTTCCCTTTGGACAAAATTAACCATAAAATAAAACAAACCCATCCCTCCAGGTGCAACCCCATATTTTTGCATTTCATATTTTCTTTAAATAACTTCAGTGGAAAAGGAAGATTTTGCTTCATGCCAAACCGTTCTACCAAAACGTTGGAGAATTTTCTTGTAGTTACTTGCAAGTGGTTTTCTTAGAGGTTGAGAGTTTAGTACAGCAGATGAGGGCTTCTTACAGCAGTTTGCAGACCTGATTTTCACTAATCGTGATGCGGCTGTGAAAAGAAGTTGGGCCTTGATGCTTCCTGTGCAACAGTATCTCATCATGCAGAATACAACCATTTCTTCCTCCTTTCTGCCCCCACCCTCATTCTGTCAACACATCTGTTTTAAAATAAAATGGGTCCCACAGCAGTCTTGGTGTACTGCAGAGTAGCTGGTGACAGGAGGCACTAAACTTATTTTTTCCCTCACCATCCCTCCCTGCAGTGCCTGATGTCACTCCTGGCCCAGGAAGGGCTGCAGAGAACCACACTGAGGTCAGAACTCCCACTGTCAATTCATGTAATCCCCATACTGAATTGTAACGTTTCTGGTGTAGATTAACTCTTCTTTCATATTCTCTCTGGAACTAAATTTTCAGTAACCAGCACAGCCTCTTCTTACATATTTTTCATTCTTTAACCAGATGTTGAGTGTGATTGGTGTCCTTTCTCAAATTCATTTCTTCAGGGGTGCGTAGACTACTCACCAAAATCAAAGGCTTCTCTTATGGTGGGAAGCTCTCCCATATTCTGCTGTGGGTCCTTGTTAGACTTCCCAGAGAATTAAGCTACTAGTCATGTTGTCTTTAAATATTTTTCACATGAAAGTTAAATTATCTTTATATGAAGTATTTAATACAAGCGTTAAGGAATATATAGCTCTGATTAAATTGAGTATTTTATTTCAGCCCTGAGGGTCACATTTCACAATGCATTGTATTGACGTAAACCTTAGAAGGAAATAATGCTAATTCATTATTTAAAAAAAAATACATGTGGAGTTTCTTCTTAAAGCATTTACTTCATTGACCAGCACCTGCTTAGTCACTGGTTAAATTTTTCTTTATTTTAATCTGGTTTAGAGTGCAGAGGTAATAAATTACTCTCATCTAGGCTGCTCATCGATGTACAGTTTTCGTCACAAAGGGTTATTTTTTTTAGTTTTCTTTCGTTTTTCTCAGCGCTTGTTTTTCTTCTTCCTTTTGTAACTGGGATGACAGTCCTGACTCAGAGGGGCAGAACAAATAAAAAGATTGATGAAAATGTTTTAAAAGCTACAGTTTCTTCTGAAATAGTTGTTGTGTTTGGCAAAATACTTAATAAGCAAAAGGAGAGTGGCTGTAACCAAAGTTGGGGAGCAGAAGTAAAAACTTCTGATTTTTTTAGTTTTGCAATGATACGTCTGCATAAATTTGGTTTGCTTCATATCCAGAAAATAGGAAAAATAACATGTTATGAAGACCTGTTACTCTGTCTCAATCCCAAGTTCAAGGATTCAAGCTTCATGTTCTTCTGATGTTCTGGAAAATCGTCATAATGGTTTCTTGGTATCTGATAGCTGTTGTGTTGCACTGAACAAGCTCTCATTTTCTCCAAATTTTTCAGAAATCACAGCCAGTAGGAAACAGTTAAACTTGTTTTCCAGCATCTTTCCCTATGCTGTGTCCATATTCTGAACAACAGAATGAGTTTAAAGTTTACTTTATGTGAACTCAGTGATGGTTTGATTATCTCTGAATGATAAAATTCCAAGTAATGTGTTTCCTGTCTGCTTGCAGGAATACAGTGGTCCTGCAGCCTTTCAGCACGCTGCTGTTTATCCTCCTACTGACATCCCTCCTGTTTCTGGTTTCAAAAATATAGAAAAATCAGAGTAAGGTTTCTTACTTGGGGATTTTTTTACTACATCCAATTGAATGGAAATCAGACCAATGTAGTTGTTTTTCAGGCAGCTGTCAGTCTATATTTTGTTTTAGAAGGGCTCCATTTTTTTGTAATTGTGTGTTTTTCACGAAGTGTGTCACTGCAGAAGTCTGAGGCTGTCACTGTGAGAGGGGGAGATGACATTTGTGTGACGCATAGATGTGCCGTGGGCAGATTTTGTAAATGTCTCTGCCTGCACATTGGCGGACACACAAGCTGGAGCAAGTTTGTTTTTGTGCTAAACCACACAGGCTAGAATAAAACTATGAACTGTCATGTTAACTGTATTTACAGAGTGTGTAGTGATATGTGATAGTGAATGCATTTTCCAAAACAGAAGCGCTCGATCACACGAAAAATACGCAGTCAGATAACGTGGCAAGAAATCCGTGTGGAGAATGATGGGTACCCTTTTGCCTTAAGATTCTCTAACTCTTAATAATGGATTCAATAACTCCTTTTATAATACTTCCCCTGTAACTGATGTTTTTTAGCACTGATAAATGTTTTATGCAATTTACAGAGAGAGAGCTTGAATTGTGCCCTGAAAAATTTATAATTATCTGCAGAACATTTTAATGCATGTGAACAGAGCCTTTTCAAGTTGCAAATGGTTAAACTGCAGAGACTAAAAGCAACTGTGAAGCCTGGTAAAAAATTACAGATATAGGTCATTTTTAAGCACTTCTGGCTTTTCACTATCAGAAAGATCTTAAAATGTTCAAACCCCTTCCCTAAACCCCTTCAGCATGTGGTATGTGTGGGAAGAAATATTTTGCTTCTCTCACCAAGTCATGGAAATAACTCCCAGTTTTAACCATGCAGCTTTAACTGTGATGTTGAGACCAGAGCCTTTGTAATTGAAACTCAAATTTCTGCTTAAAGAAAAGCTCAGTAGAACAGCTCTCTTACATCATGAGCTTTGGTTATATTATGATTAAATGTAACATGATAACATAAACCCAGCTTTTGCCTTAAACTGCCTGTTTTATTTGGCGCTTTAACTGTTGTTACTGGCTGGTTCTCAGTGAGCTTGTCATTTTTTTTATACATCCTGTTTGCTTACCTTCAAAATTAGTATCTTTTCAGAAAGAGCTATTTATTTAATCTGCAGAGGACCCTGGATGGGAGGTGCAGGATTTTGATTTCGCTATACTCCAAATTTTTGCTGTTTTACAGCAACACTGTTCTCTAGTTTGTAATCATCATCAGCCATTTTCTTTAATATTGGCAGAGAACAGCAGAGGTCAAGGGCTGTGGGAGGAACCAGAAAGGGAGTGAGAAAAAAGCTTTAAGGAGCCCTTTGCAGAGGTTCAGTGTTAGTCAGAGTTGCTTTGGTTTTCAGAAGATCATAATAAAGTGTAACTCGAGGGATTTTATTATTTTAATCTACCAGAATCCTTCCTACTGTGGTGAACTGACCTGTTTTAATTATGTTCATCTTAACAGTCATGTATGTATATGCGTGTGTATATAGGTATATTTTTTTAAAGATTTTAGTCTGTCTAAGACAGTTTAGAACTGTCTTTAAGTTTACAGCTCTCCTCCCTTCTTCCCATCCCTAAACAAGCCACAGTGGTTTTTTTGTTGTTTCATTGTAAGGACTGCTGACACAGCATCATGATGTTCATCTGAGAGGACAGTACATCACATTTGATGCTTTCCCAAATTAAAAAAAATTAAGGAGTTACAAAGAAATTGGAGAGGTCAGTGTTAAATATGGAAAATATTTCTGTACTGTTATTTTTAGTGCCATCCGAGTGTGTTCTACTGACCTCAAGAAAAAGAAAAATTAAATCTTGTGAAACTAATTTGGTTATCCAAGGCCCCACACTTGCTTATCTTCAGACTTTTTGATAAGGAAAATAAGGAGTGTCCCAGGTAGTAGTTTAACGTTCTTGGGTCAAAGTACAGGTGTGCTGCTGGAGAAATTGCTTTTGGTGTTGGCTCTACTTGGATTATTTGGTTTCTTTCTCGGAGACAGCATCCTGTACAACATCTAAAATATGAGAAAAGTACAGAGAACGTTTGCCATTAGCACAGGCTGCATTCAGAATTTTATGTTGTAATAAATTCTTGGCAGTGCCTTTAAAACATAATGTGAAATTAATACTCTGAAAGCCGTTGTAATGACAAAGCTAAAAAGTGGTGTTTTCTCCCAAAGCATGTTTCCAGCTTGAGCAGTAGTTTAAAGCAAAACAAACAAAAAATCCAAAACCTGCTGGAATAAAATAACTTGATAAAAGAGTAACATTTCTGGGTGAGAGGAGAAAAAGTAGTTTTCTTCTTTTTTTGCCTTCATATATATAGTTCAGATATATGTCACAAGCACATCAAGACTCATTCCTTGAGGGAATTACATTTTAAATGAACATTATGTGAGTGTTGAACTTTCCTCAAAATCACAGCCAAGATGCTAGTTCTGATAACTTGGTTTAAAATGGAAAGGCAGTGGTTGCCTGCTTTCTATTGAATACGTGGGTAAAGGAGTGAGGATAAGGGCCACTGAAGCACTTCATGTGCAGCACAGCCCTCTTTTGCCAACCTGTTCTAGTCTGGTGTTATTTATCCTCAGAATTGCCCTGAAAATCTCCAGTGCTGCTTCTTCCGTGGAAAGTGTTTTGGTAAGTGTTGGCATGATCTGTATTGTTACTGGAATGGCTCAGGGAGTTAATCATTCTGCTCCTAGTGCAATTGTTGAAACAGATTGTTTTTCCAGTTCCTGCCAGCAGGAATTTTCTGCCTTTCTTTTTTTTTTATTTTTAAAGTCACACCCACCCACCAATAAAGTTTATGGTCTGAAATATAAGCTCTGTTGTATTTTAAATGAGGGTTTGGGAGCTTGTTAGGGTGGGTTACCCTCCAGATGCCATAACCAGGCAGCTCCATGGCTGCTGTCGTGGGGGAAGAGGAAAGTGGATGTATATTCTGATATATACCCAGCTTTCTGGGAACATCTGTAAAACAGGCTTGATTCATGCCTTCAGCTCTATTTTGGAGAAGCTGCCCCATCAGTAACTGGGAGATTGGTGTCCATAGTTGAGTCGTGGTTGCTGAGAGTCATAATTCTCAAATTTGTTGGTTCTTAATTTGTAGGTCCGGTCCCCAAGTTCACTGCAGTGATTCCTGTAAGTGACCAAGTAGTTTGTTGTGGCTTTTGCCACAGCGTGTGTGGGCAGGGACATTCCACCCTCACTGTAAAACCTGTGGAATTACTAACAGAAGTTGTCAGCCTTAGCCAGAATTTCTCAGAAGCTGAGATTGATGTGAGTGAACTCAACTAGGACTGCTCCACTCTTGCTGATTTATTTATTCTCCCCCTTCCTTCAGTTATTGCTTAATAAAGCTAAAAATATTTGAAACAGGTTAATACTCACATGCAAGGACAGCTCAGTCCTTCAGAATGTTTTGACTTTTCTCTGGAGTTTGCTTACATGTATCTGTTACTTGCAAACAACTCTGCTGCAATGTTGGTTTTCATGTGTGTTTTATTGCAGATACTTAAGCTTTCTGGGTTTGGTACTTGATATAGTTGTTACTAAATATTGTCATTTGTTTTGCTTTTTAAATGGTGATGGAAAATGAAAACATTTTACCATGGTGCGTGATGCTGTTACTGCTTGTTTATTTTACATTAAATAGGTGTGATTCATACTGCTTTCAGTCTTACTTTGAAAAGTATTAGTTAAGATTAGGCATATCTTTACAGCATGCTCCAAATATGTAATTTGAGTAATTTTTTGACAGATGTGAAATACTTCCAGTCTTCACACTGATGTTCGACGTACATGTGTAGTAATAGAAAATGTTGCCAGATTATTTTGTTTCTCCTTAACGAAACTTTTATTTCTGATCAAAGGCTTTCAAGATGTGCCTTGTGGGATGTTTGTTTTCTTGTACCCTGACAGGCACTTAGGATTTTGTGTGTACACTGACAGCTGTTAAACAAGTAAGAGCAAAATTACTAGATTTTTAAAAAAAGGACTAGTTAGGACTCACTATTAAAAACACGGCTAAACTCCATATCCTCGGTGTTGTCAGAATAATATCCTGAGAATGGCAAGTTTCCTAGCTGTGTGAGTATGGAAAAGTAATGAGGAATCATGATTCAGGTTCTAGGAACAGCAGGGAAATGCAGAATTTTCTAAACAGAAGTTGTTGGCTTATTTTGTTTAGATTGTACCAAAGAGAAAATCAAGCAAGAGAATCGTCTCAAATCCTTTGTGCTGAGGCCGTTCTGTTGTGTGCTGTAGTAATTGCTTGGGTGCCCAAGCTCATTTCTCACAGGTAGTGAAATAATGATGTTAGGTGTGCAGAAATTTTACATACAAGGGGGTCTCTGGGCTGGGGTGGGAATTACACAGCAGTGGTGTTGGGTTTACATTTTGTGTCAGGGAATGAGCCGTGAGTGTCCTGCAGAGCTCTGGGCACATTTCACAATTAACAGGAGGATACAGCCGGGTGTGACTGCTCTGCACATCAGTGGGTCAGCACAACACAGGAAACCACTTGTATTTTTCTTGGTCTCTTGCAAATTAAAAAGAAAAGAAGGAAGATTACTTGTTCTCACTGAGTTCAGGTAAATAAAAAGCATAGATACGAGCAGTATTCATCCACTGTGTGCTTCCAGTAAACTCCCAATGTGCTCAGCATTAACCTCTGAGCCCTGGGGACTTCCATGGTGGCTGCACATGTGCTTTAAGTGCAGTTTATGCTCAGTTTGCTTTTGCATTTGTACTGTGAAGTCCACCTTGTTACTTCGAAAATGAATTCGGGATCGTTCCTCTAAATTTAAATAAGCCTTGCAGCAGGTTCCTAAAATCTTAGGAAATATAGTTAGAAGCATTAAATGAGATGAGAAAAGGAGGAAATTAAATTTAATCTGCGACATAATTCAGTCTTCTGAGGGTGGCTGTCACTTTTTTGTCCCTTGTTGGTGTTCTTTATTTAAAAGCATTCTCCCCTGCGCCTCTCTCCAGTCCTGCATCCCAAATCATAGAAAATTGCATCCTGCTTGTCTTGAAGGCAACAGCAAAAAGTGTTGGCTCAGATTCTGGTGGAATCAGGAGATTTTTGTGTTGCACATTCAGCATCTAAATATGCTGAATATCAAAATACTGAAGGATGATAAACGCTCTTTTTTTTTTTCCTTGCATCCATTTCACTGATCCTTGTACCTGAGTTGTATTTTAAACTTCACTTCTAATTGACTGCTTGTAGAGTATTGCTCTACCTTGAATCTCAATATCTTGAACTTGAGTTCATGGTGCACAAAACAACTGCAAAAACAGTCCAATATGTAAAAATACATAAGTCAGGAACTGTAAAATACGTTTTTAAAGTATGAGGTTTCTAGGAATTTTAATAGTGCATATTGGCAAATCTAATTCATAACAGCTTCTGTGTTCTTGTTACAAGGAGGATATTTTTTGTTTGTTTTGACAACTCATTCTTTCCTTGAATTAATATTAGCATTTATTTTTGAAAATAATGCAAATTTTTGTGAGGGTTTATGGTAAATAAGTGACAGCTCTCACTGAATTTACACCTAGGTAAGAATATAAAATCAAGGTAAATGCCAAAGGGGTTAGTCTCATGTTACATGTGCAGGACTATAAATTAGTTGAATGACCAATCTGTCATTTTCAGGTCTTGTTTTTGTAAATATTGATGAGATTCTTCAGTAGTTTGCATTTTGTTAAAGAAGTAAATCACTTTGATGTTTTACAGTGTATAAAGGAAGTTTTCTACCATAAATTCTTTGAAAAGGACATTGTCAAGGGAATTTTGTTCCTTATTTAATCTTTGCACTTGTAAGAATCCCCACTGACAGGAAAACACTCTTGCCAGGCTGCTCTCCTCCATTTCATGTGCCTGTTGGTTTGTGATTATAGGGTTACTGATAAGTGTTGTGCTTTTTGGCATTGATGTATTTTTCAGAAAAAAAGAATTGAAGCATTTGTTTTGAAAAAAGGAAAACACATTTAAAGAATTACATGGACTTTGCAAACAGATTTAAGGAAATGAAAGGTAGGTCAAGTTTTGGGCCTACAAATCTGACAATGTCCTTTACTTTTAACATGTATGCCTCATGTGAGGCACTCCTCAGCCTAATGATGTTATGTTAATCAGCAGTAGAAAAATGTTAAAATTACGTTGTTCATCATTAATCTTGATAGCTTTGAATTTTAGTACCTTTTCTAATGTCAGTAAACCGTGGCAGCCTACTTTGAGATCTCTGTTATTGGGGCAAAGTGATTGCTTCAATTACTGTCAGTTTGTACCATAAAAGGTTGTTTTATGAAAATTTTAAAATACATTTTAACAGCCTGGATTATGTCAGGGAGAGCTTTCTACCCTGCAGTCCTGAGTGTGCCTGATGGCATTGACTTCAACTCTTCCCCCTTGGAGTGTAGCACAAACAATGCACCTTTGTTTCAGGAGCAGGAGGTGTGGGCTGGATTTGGGAGAGAGGACACTGCCCTGCTTTGGTAGCTTCTTCCCAGTTAAAGAAATACATCTTGTGCTAAGATTGGTCTGATAATTTGTAAGTCTGCATGCTGTCAAAGGTGTGGAGGCAAAATAATTCACAGCCCTTCTACTCCTATTTTATTTCAAAGCTGGATGATGATGAGTTCATTAATCCCCCTGTTCGTGGGACCCACAGTCATTTGTGCACAGGGCTGGCCTCCTCTCAGGTTCTGCAGCTGAAAACTGGTTTTTCAATCCCCAAGTTTATTTCCATAAGAGCTGGACTAGAATAAGGTTTTGATAGGTGGTTGGTTTTTTTTTTTTTCCATGAGAGCTAGTCCAGAGTGCAGCTGTGCAAAGGCACTGTGCTGTGAGCCACATGCTGAATAGCTGCTGCCTATGGACAGCTGCTCTGTCTGTCTCTGCACCTTATACCTGGTATTAATTTAGGAAAATTCCAGCAGCCACTGGCACAGTAGCTGTTACAGGGATAAGAGCTTCCCCAGCAGATGATTTCCACATGAGGGCAGGGCAGAAACCCCAGACTAACAGCTGATGGGATTAGCACTGTTGGGAAAGCGTTGGGCTTTTCCTTGAATACATTTAGATAACCTTAAGGGCCTGACTTACACCCAGCAAAACCATCAAGTTCAGAGTTAAGGCTTCTCACTCCATTTCTGGTACCCACTGGAGCACTTGGCCCTCCAGCGTGGGGATTTCGGAGATCACACACAATGCCTGGATCCCTGCTCAGCCAGGCAAAGCCTTGGCCACATGAGTGGTGCCGACTGTTCCAGGTAGGTGTATTTACAATACACCTGCTGTCCTGAGCGAGGTGCCGTGTGTGTCTTTACACTCCACTGGTTTCCCTGGAATGCTAATGGCCAGTGGCAGCACAGCAGGTGTGGTGGAAAGCCAGCAGCCATAGGGGGAAGGGTACAGATGCAGTGAGAAGCTTTAACTTTGAGTTTCCTGCCTTCTGTGAGCACGAGTCAGACCCTTAACGTTGTTTTAATGTATTGTTTGTGTTTAATTTTTAGTAAAAATTTGAACACCATCCAGGCTACAGAGGTTGCAGTGGATAAGAAGTATAAAAGCTTTGGTTCAAGATTACAGGAGGCTGCAAGAAAAATTAAAGACATGGAAATGAGGATGGAATGACAGGCTGCTATTTTGCCTCAGAATACTGAAGATTGTAAAGCATTGAGAAATCGAATTCATGACCCTGGAAATCAAGCTCAGATTAAGAAATGTCAGGTTGGTAGGGGTTCCTGAAAGTCTTCAGTTAGGATAAACTGAGATCGTTTTCCCATAACAAAGGTTATAGGATGTGGGGGTGGATGGTATAATTTTTGTTATCTGTGTAATGTGAAATGCTATACTATATACTTAAAGAAGCCAGCTAAGTGAAATTATTTTTTTAATTAGTTTCACGTTTGTCATGTTAAATGTCACTTCTGACTGCTTCACAGTTACTTCTCTCTGGCACAGAGTTACATGATTCACTGTAAATGGAAGCACGGAAAATACTGCTCTTAAATACACTTTGCTTTCTGCTGCCTCTCTGAGGGTCTGCTACAAAGCCGAAGGCACAGTGCAGTGTGACATTTCTAGATAAAAACTGGGCAGAATGTATCTAAATGGTGGAAGAGGAAGCTTTTTGTTCAAAAGGTCCTGATTCATAGTGAAGCCATGTCTTCCCAAATGTGAACTTTAAATAGTGACTGCCACTGTGATGAAGTTCCTGTAAGTTAACTTAAGTGGGGAGTTACTGCCTGCAATTCAGTGGCAGGATATTTAGGCAGAAAGACAGTGCAACAGGAAGCCTGTGCTGAAGTTCAGAAAGGATTTTGGCAAGCAAAGGTTTGTAGGGTTTTTGTGGTCAAGGTCACTCGATGTATTTGAGTTTTGGGAATTCTTAACAAAGCCTTAGATTCTCTCAGAGAGGGTTTGTCCTTCTGGTTGTTTTTTGATTTCTGTTCCTGTGTTATGAGGCTTGGTCTGGCATTCCCCTTAGAATCAGTGTTACACAAGTAACTTGATTGAAAACTTAGATACACTGGCGAGAGGGGAAAACCAGACCACGCCTTTATGGATTTTATAGAAGTCATTATCTGAAAGGGCTCTGTTCAGTGCTGTTTCATTTCATGATTTTCTGAGATAGCTCTAGTCAGAAATATATGTCTTAGAAGTGAGAGTTTTTCGTTTTGGACTATGTGCTCTGCTGTTGTCAGAGGTGCTTTATTTGTAGCTCTTAGGGAATCACCTGTGCTGCATTTTTCCTCATTCATCTGCAACAATTTCAGTATCAAGGTTCTGGGTTTTTAAAATTTTATTTTAGCTAGCATTCAGACTTGATATTGACGTTCTGGCTTTGCAGTACTGACAGGACCATGGCCATAACATTTTAGTTGTCAGATGAGCACAGTTACTCTAAGCAAAATGTGTAGGTCTTGCAGTGTCATTGTTACATTTGTTTCTAGACAGAATTGCATTTTATTAATGCTGTTATATATACTGTTCTAAAAGAAATTTGTACAGGTCTATAACATGTTTTATCGTAGGATGTTTTTAAGTAAATTTAATGTGGAGTTTTATAATTAAATCCCCATTAAAGGATAGAATTGTTCTATGAATAACTTAAAGATTTTTATGTTGTCTACTGTAGTGTTTGGGTCCTGTACCACATTATTAGTATGTAGTTAATTTACTAAAATTGTCTGTATAGGGATTATGTGGCCATTTTTGGTTTGACCAAGTATCAGTAGTAAGCTATCAAGATGTGCAGTTCCCAAAAATTACATTTTGAAGTCTTCCATTTAGTTTTGGTGGCTGAATATTACTGAGATAACATGTCTTAGAAGCATTTCTAAGCTTGTCTATCACAGTAGAGGTTAGAAGTGGGTGTATTTGCAACAGAGCCTGATTTCCATGGGAAATTTTGCTCATGGGTATTTTTCTCATCTGAAAAAATGGTGAGTACTGCAGAGCCAGTCCATTGGCATCATCAGATGTAGTGAGGTGTTGGATGTAGATCAGAAAAAAAATTAAATGCGGTGACTCTTGTTCTCTTTTCTTCATGTATAAAAACTGAATAAAGTAAAGAATTTAAATGGCAGATGGTAGTGGGACTGGGCTGTCCTGAGTTTGTTAGGGCTGGACATGGAATTTTGGGGTTCAGGGTAGGCCACTGAGAGGGACTGTGAGGGCAGCAGTGTCTGGAGCTGTCCTTCAGCCCCAGACCTGGGGCTGGTCCCATGGGGGACAGTTATATGCTGCTTTTGTTCTGAAAATCTCTCTTCCCAGCAGTTAGTTTTCTTCACCAGATACCATGTACAGCTGAGATTCTACTGATTTTTTCCATCCACTTAAAATGCAGATACCAGTCTTTCAGGACATGCTTTCTGACACAGGCTGGGACTTAAGATGCAGGGATTGCTTGTTGAAGTTAAATGGGGCACCTCCGTCATTTGGATTAATGTTGGACTAAACTTGGATTATCGAGCAAATAAGGAATGTTTTAAAATTAACACTGCAACAAAAATGTGTTTTGAAATTTGTGTACAGGAAATATCTGGCCTGATTCACTTTGCAGTACTTAAATCTTCTTATTTTAAAAGAGGAAAAAAGATAGTGTACTTTACTCTTCATTTTGCTTTTCATTATCTCCTCAGGAAGTCCTTTTTCCCACCCATGCTTAGCTACTTTTGTAAATGTAATGGTTTAATATTATTCCCTTGAGTACTTCTGTGTATTTATAGCATCTGTATTGTTTAAAAGATGCTTTCTAAATATCTTGTGGATTACTTTTCATTTCCCGACTCTGTAAAGAGGATGTAAATGAAGTCTTCAGTTTGGACTAATTTTTTCTTCTCCCACATATTTGACGTGAATTTCTTTGTCACTCCACAGTGTTCAGAGTGTGATGTTGATTTAGGGAGGGACATTATTTTCATGTTTTGTAAGAGTTTTCTGTGGTGGATTAAGCATGATGTGTTTGACTAAGCTATATAGAACTGTTTGGTAAAACTTTTTAAGTCTAAGCAGACCTACATAGATCAGCAGTTCCCTGTAAACTTGGACTCTGGATCCTCAGTAAATGCAAAATTTTGCTGTTGTAGGCTTTTTAAAGTTAAATTTTAGTTTCAGCAGAATCATCATTATATATGTAAATTGAATACTCAAATCCTCACTGAGTTGCTTATGATATTCCATAAGCTTCACTCTTCTTGTGGGCCTGGGCAAGATATTTCTCACTCTTTCTAGAGCTCACAAAGGTGTGGAATCCAATCAAAACCTAAAGGTTGGATAAGGTTGCACAGACACTTTTTATTAATACAGAAAGGATGTATGTTTAAAAAGCAAGTATTCTATTCCTTAGTGGTTTTATCCATCTTTGAAAGTTCAGCCTTCTGAACCTTGATGGAATTTCTTTGTAAGGTCTTTTGTGTTTGGTTGACAGCTGAGTGTAAACTTGTTCCTGTTTTATTAGCTTCAGTCCTTGAAATCTTTTTCTGCCATCAGAATACACCAGACTAGCTATAACCTATTTTTAATCACATTTGCATGGCCTAAATAACAAAGTCTTCTCTGTTTCTTTGCAGGCATTCGACCTCCGATCATGAATGGGCCCATGCACCCGCGCCCTTTGGTAGCGTTGCTGGATGGCAGGGATTGTACAGTAGAAATGCCTATTCTGAAGGATGTAGCCACAGTGGCATTTTGTGATGCTCAGTCTACACAGGAAATTCATGAAAAGGTAATATTGAAGAGGTACAATTGAGGTGTTTTAGGAAACGCAGCTATTGTAATTATGTGGAGCAGTGTTGTGTCAGCTGCGACGCTGTGTTGTTGCAAGGTCTGTTGTGAGCTCTGCTTTTGGGTGTAGAGTATCCTTGGCTGGATGTTGTCCCTCTGCTTCCCTGCTGATTCAGATTCATGGAGATACTTACTTCTGGTGGATATTCTACTACATGATAACTTGAAATGCTCCTTGGAAACATTTCTGTTGCTCAGTCTTTGCCAGGAAGGACAAATCTCAAGTATTGGATTGTCTATGTGGGGAACTTCTGGTTTCTTTGTTTAGCCAAGGAATTGTGCAGACTGGTTAGGCAGCCTTGTGCACTGAGAATTGTCACTGCAGAAACATTTCAAAACAAATGCTAACCCAAAATTTGCAGTGAAAATGTGGTGAATGTCAACCTAACTTGAGAACACATGCAGGGAATTGAACATTTGTTGGTCTTCATTCATAATGGATCTGCAGAAGTAATGTCTGTTGAGAGTTTTTAATAAAATAAAACTTAATTTAAAAGGTTCAAAGACAGTAGATGGGTTTTTTAATTTAGAGTAAACCCAAGCTTTTTTCCTCAATTACTTTTTAGTTTATTAAGAATTAAAATGTGACAAAATCTGTTTTTTCTGGGTATTTCTTTTTAATCATGTTGAGAAGTTGCTTTCATTTTACTGTTTTCCTATCCCATACCGCTTTTAGGAGATAATACGTGGATTCCATTTACAAGGACCAAATGACACTTGGAGAATAAGTAATATAAATACTGTTATATTTTTATTAGGAGATAAGAGCAGTATTCTCTTTGGATGAACTGTTGGCTACTGCACCACCTGTATAGTTTTATGATTTGCTTGCTAAAATCAACATCATTGATCTCTGATGCATCAAGACTGGGAATTCCTGTGTGCCATGAATGTCTTGCATAAAAAAATGGGTATTTTCTGTTAGCAGTGGTGTGTAATAAATGAACTTTTCAGATCCTGTAATGTAGTGTGTGTTGCTCAAGTTGCAGGTTTGAAAAAATATTTGAATAACTGATGGGTAATTTAGGTAATCTGTTGTTGATCTTCGCAACACTGCTGTATTGAAGGGATTATACTAAAGCTTGCATCCTTTGCTTTTTATTATACAAAAATAATTAATTCTAAATGATCTCAGTAATATATCAGGAAAATAAATTTTCACTGCCTCTCAGTACAGTGCCATAATAAAGATTTTCACTTGACTAAAGGATGAGACAGTCCTAAAACATTTGGGTATGCAAGGTAATAAATTTCTACAACACAAGTCACAAACCTTAATTCATCACCATATTGTTGTATTCTTTAACATAGACTGAGACATCAGTTTTTGAAGTATTGAGCACTGTTCATTTCTGTGTGAAAAGTGTTCACTGTTCATCTGCAGTGAAAAATGACTGGTTTTCACCTATCTTTAGAGGAATATTTGTATTTTAGTACTGTTTGAATAATACTTTATTTGGGAATTGCGCTTTGCTTAATATAACATTGTTTACACAAAAGGTTTTAAAATTAGGAGTTGCATATTTAAAGCAGGATTGAGAAATGTTCATGTGTTTATCAATTCACATTTGTGGCCATACTAAATGATGTTGTCCTGTTAATTGAAATACAGATTTTGATAATAGCTATTAAGAAGAGATGCTAAATTAGTAGGCTAGCAGATACAGGTACATTTAGTGTGAAGCTGCAGGGAGCAGGCTAGAGCCTGCTCTGGGAAGTTTAGGATGGGATTTGAAAGGTGATTGACATTGTTTAATAACTCTTAGGTGGGTGACTGTAATGGGTGGTGAGAAAAAGATATGAACAAAGAATCAGATGGGTAGGAAAAGAGTGAAATACACAGCAGAAGGATGTCTAGGAAAGTGGAATCCCTATTAACTCAGCTTGCCCAGTTGTGGAGCCTTGATCACAAGGGTGTGAGGAGTCTGAGTTTGAAGAGTGAGCATTTTGAACCTGCAGAAGGGATTTCTGCAGGTCATGAGAGTTTCAGAGACAAGACAAGTTTAAAATCCTGTCTTTTTAGTATTTTAAGGAAATAGGGTGGAAAGGGGAAATTACTGCACTTGTGAGACAGCAAGCACAAGCTAGGTAGTTTCTCACAGAGGAGCAAGCAGGCTGAGATATTTTAACATCTAAAGGTGGAAAAGATGGGAGGATTTGAATGCCATTTGTGCGCAGGGTCAAAAGCAAGATTTTAAATACTTCACTGTGTGTGCTCATTGAAGTTTTCTCCAAACTGGGTAATGCCCAAGTTGGAGTTCTGTAGCAATTCCCCTCTGCCAAGAGTTCATTTGTCAATCTCTTTTTGTGGCTGAGGAGAGTAAAGTATGGAAAATAAGAAACAAGTTGTAAAGTTGCAAATAAATAATAACATGTAGTAGAACTCTGCCTCATCTCAGGTCAAAGCATTCATTCCCTGTTCCATTGCTTTGAAAGGCAGCTTGGATGGTGAAGAAACATTTCCTTCCTGAAAAATCAGGCTGACAGTGTTTAAGTGAAAGCTGACATTTACTGAGAATGGCTCAACATTTTGAAATAATTTTATAGTTAGAGGACACTTGTTACACTTCTTCAAAAATTACTCATGTGAAAGGTTCTGCTGTTTTTTTGTTTGTTCCTTTGTCTCCCATTCTCCCTAGAAAAAGCAGTTTATTTTCAAGCCAGCCTGCAAGGCTGCAATAGATGTGTTTTTCCCTTAACCCCTAAGTTCTGTTTTATTGTAGATGTTGCATATGGCTGTGTGAAGTTGAGCATTACGTTTGTCAAACTCTTATCATGGCATAACTGGGAGTTCGGTTCATTGCATCCTATCAGAAAACTGCTGTCATTTAGGGTAAAAATATTTTAAGATTTCAGTGTTTAAATTTCTTATTAGAGATTGCATTACTGTCTATAAAAGTTACTCACTGTGCTTAAATTGGCTTTTATTTTACAATTAATGATGTGTAAACAAGTTCTCTCAGTAACTACCTAAGATTGCTTCCAAGTGTACACAGTGTTTTGGTTTGTTCTGCCAGAAATACAGTTGTTCATCCAAAAAAATTATTTAAAACCACTTAGCTTGCTTCCATTCTTCCATTCCAGGTCAACTTTCATTTCTCACTATTTCATGCTCTGTTTTCTGTTCGCCTCCTTTTCCCAATCCCTCTTCATTTCAGTGCCGTTCACAGTTTGCTGCTTTTCCTGGCTCCTTGGCAGCCTACCCAGCACTCTGATTCCTGCAGTATTGCTGCTCTTTTCCACTTCTGCACCTTTAAAGGCATGCCAGATTCAAGCACACCCTTGAGGTCTTTGTGTTGCCCAAGTTTTTTTTTTTTGGGGTGGGGGGGTTTGTATTCATTGCTTTTTGGACTTCCTGACCTTTGCTGTATGTTCTGTAACATGGAAGTGATGTGTAGATCCAGAGGGATAAATGCAAACAATGTGCAAGAACTCATAATAGACATCTCAACCAGGCAGAGAGAAAATAGTGATTCTTGTAAACCCAGATGAAAAGACAGGAAGCACAACTGATTAGGAATGGTCTTTAAAACAAAATGTACAGGCTGGAAAGAAGTCAAGAGTTTGTTTGAAGCTGAGTACGTTTTTTTCATTCTCTTTTTTCTGTAATTATGTGCTTTCCTACATTTTGTTGCAAATTGGGTAGAAGAAAAAAAGGTATGTGGTTGACTGGATTTAGAGCTTCCAGCATTTACCCAGTTCACCAGAACATTGATGGGAGCAGTGAGTAGTCCTTGGGTGGATGTGGGAACAGAGTCTGTCAGGTAGACCAGTGCCCCAGTCTTAGCAGAGATTGGGGTGGAATGTGTCAGATCCTTTGACTCCTGTTTTCTGAGTACAACAATAAAATAATTTCCCCACGGGTACTACATTTCCATATTTGTAATTTTAAATTAAAAAAAAAAAATTAAAGCTGAACTTCCTGTTCAACAGGACTTGAAATTTTTCAGTCACAGTTCTCCATAGGAATTAAATTATGTTCTAGCGATAGCAGTTTTATCAAAGACCATTTCAAAGAGGAGCTGAAAAGCAAAACTGTTTTGAAACTGATACAAACAAATTCAGAATGGTGCTGTTGTTCAGTTGATTTGTCTCTGTTACAGAAATGGTTAAATGAGAATTTTTTGAGCTTCCAGTTCTTTGTTTAGCAGTAAATCTTGTGTTTACACCATCAGTGCTGTTTATATTCATGATGCAGTTGAATCATTTTGTTTCCATCAGATTTAAATTCTCAAAGAACACAGACTGAAAGGAAGCAGCCTTGTTCTAAACAATAATGTCTGTTTGGGAGTAAGTTGTCACCTCGGAGCTGATCCAAATCCTTGTATATGTATTGAAACTGAATGAGCTTTGGATCATATTCCTTATGAAAGACTGGAAAAAACTGAGTTCATGCATTGTCACCAGTGACTTCCATGACTCCTTTGGCATAGGTGTTCAATCCATTGTAGTGTCTGATAGACTTGACTTGAATTCAGCCTTATTAATAGACAAACTAACACACAGAACACCTGTTAAAGATTTTGCATTGAAGACTTGTTTAGTAAAAAAATTTGCAGAGTCTGTATTCTCAAATTGACTTCTATCATTAAAACTACATGCAATGGTCAGTAAATCCTGTCTTGGAAAGACTGGACTCAGTGTAATGTTTTAAAGGAGGTTTGGTTTAGACTATGCAGGTTATTTATGTAGTTGCATGTCTATTTGCGAGTATATATATTTTTAATGTTAATTTTTGGAAGACTAGAAATATTCTATCATATATATATCTCTCACGTGTATGTATATGTCGTTTTATAGTGTATGGATATATAGGCTTTTAGAGAGTGTGTTTTCAGGAGCCTGCAAGTAAGTTTTGTTTATGTTTGTGTAAAATATTTATACTTGTATTTATGGACAGTATAAACTTAAGTATTAATGTTTAGGGTCCTCACTAGAGAGTATCCTGCCTGAGAAAAGTTTATATGAAATGGGTAAGTTACTGACAGCACCGTGGATCATGAACATAAGAGGGAGCTGAGAGCTTGTAAAGAAAAGCAAGAACTTGTAAAAAGCAACACAATCTAACAGAACTTTGGAGAGCCACTAAATACCACTTGAGCACACTGGCTTTTCATTTTAGCCTTAATGGCATTGGTTTCACATGGACCCTGTGCAGTGTTGTAGGGAGGCTTTGGGAGCAGCTCTGAGTCTCTGCAGCCTCCCCATGTGACAGACTATTGGTTACAAATTCAACCTGCAGCTGCTTTTTGCAAGTTAAATAAGGCAATGCCTACTCTGTGTTGCTAAAGTACGTTTGTTCCACCCAAATGTGCAAAATATCTCAAGTCTGTTGGTGACTGGAACGTATTTTTTTTAGAGATGACACATCAAACTTTAAGTCCAAGAAATGCAGCACCGTGGTTTCTAGAACCAGATGAAATACAGCACTTTCTAGTGATGATTTTTGCTTTTAAGATTGATATTTTGTCATATTCAACATAAAATTTATGAAAATGTTTTTGTCTTTGGCATTTTATGTATTGTGTTTTGTTTCCATGCTCTGGATTTGATCCATGAGTGTCTGGGATCAGCCTCTCGTAGTCAAGTCTAGAAGTGTCTTGAGATGCTCCAAGAGGAGGCCTTGCTGATCAGTTCTTAGCATGTTATGATTGTGTTTTTGTAAAAGTAAGCAAGATGCTCAGAGTTCTTGCCCAAATAATAAGACATATGTGTGTCACAGTGGTGTCTGTGTGATGCTTGGCATGATGGCTAAAATAGTGTGGTGCTGAAAGAAGAGGGGAAAATGTAGATGAGAAAACATTTAGAAGGATTTCAACCTTGAGTGATCAGTACTCGGGGTTTGTTAAAGTCTTGGAATAGAAACCAGTCACTTACTGCTGTATCATCTCTTCCCCAAGAGCCTTGGTGACCTGGCATGTTGTGAAAGCAGAGTAGTCATTTTGAGGCTGAAGAGCAGCAGAAAGAACTACCCAGGCTGTTGTGATTGGAAAAGCTGTCAGCTCATGGAATAGGGTAGGAAAAATACTTTGAACAATGAGCTGTAGCTTCACCTGATGGCATAAAAATCAGGCAGGTGAGCTACATAATCATTTGATAACAAAAGGAAGCCAACTCATGTCCTGTGTTTCAGCTTTTGCCTCAGATCCTTTCTTCCCAAAGAGCACAGTTTGCAGTGTGATGAGAGCAGGAATGGCTGTTGGAGGAGCACAGCTGATTCTGCTCATCTATGTCTGGTTTTTCCATGGCCTTTCCTCACAAGAAATATCAAAGAGCATGGTCTGACTGCCACATACTCAGGCTGGTCTGGAATTTCTGCCTTGCCTGCTATCTCGTTCACATGTTTGATCTCCCTGAAATAAAATTGTTCTTGAATTTGTTAAAAATTCCATCAAGTTTGTTGTGGAAAGTGATGGGGAAAAAATCACATATTCTGCCTGATTTTCTCAATGCATACCTCTTCCGTTAAGTCATCAGTGAATTGCTCCTATGCACAGTTATTTTTTTCTGGAATTGTTGATATTTATGCTGGATGTTAGTTTCATGTGTTATATTAAGATTTAGGTCAAGTTTTGATTTTACTCATGGACAAACTTGTCAGACTTCTTGTATGCATTTAATATATGTAATGACAGAGAGTACAATTTATGCAAAATATTCCAAAATACATAAATTTTCACTGTTTTTTAAATCTAACTGGCATTGTTTATAGTCACCAATTCTGAATGTTTCTAACTTCAGACTTTCTGCTGTTATTTTCTGCATTTTTAGCATATTTTGGTCACATGTCCAGTAGCAAAAAGCAGTAACAAAATTAAATTATCAAATTAATATGATAAAACAGACTTGCAGGATATTACATGTTTAGCAGTGGTTTTCCTTCCTAACTAGCCCATAATCCTAGGAGAGGTTCAGTCACTAAAAAATTCTAAAAGATTTGTCACTTGCATTTGCTTGTTGCATGTGATGGTAAAGAACTGCCTGTGGAAGTGGCCAGTGTCAGCATTAAGCTATAGCTAGGAAATATTTTCCCTTTTATTGAACACATTCCCAAGCTTTCCAGTATTTTTCTGTCTCCTCCTATGGCCAAGCCATAACCTAGATGGGCCCAAAAAATGTGCTATAATGCGTCCAATCCAGTGCTCTTAGAATCCAAGTGCCAGTCTGACTGGCTGAGTTAATAAAATATGCATAATTATGAATGAAAGTGAATCACTCTGATACTAAACCACAAATGTCTGGGCCAGTTCAGACACCCTGTTGGATGCAGTTGTTAAAGCAGTGGTAGCTCTGCACCCCCAAATGCACCCACCATTGTCCTTTTCCAGTCTGGAGAGGAGGCTCTGGCTGTCGGAGACCTTAGGGGTGTCTCCTTGGAACTTCTAAGTTTCTTCAGTTTTTGCTCCTCTGCCAGCTACCCACCTGCTGTTTTCTCCTGTGTCTTAGCCATCTGGAGCAGCCTTGGGAGGGACAGGGGAAATTCCATGATACGGAACAGAATAGGGGACATGACTGGTTGGAGAAAACCAGGGTATCACAACTGGACCTTGAGGCTTGAAAGCACCAAGTGCAGCGACTGAATTTGAAGAAATTTCCACATCACTGAGACTGGGAGATTCTTGAACAATTTTATTTCCTCCTCTAGTGGGAGCAGCAATAACCTAAGGGCATTTTAGGTGGGCTCTCTGGTCCCTAAGAGGGACTGTCTAGGGTAGCTCAGGCTTGCTCCATGCCAGCTGCAGTGTCACTGGAGAGGCAAACCCAATAAACTGTGTTGGGTTTTGATTAACCCTGTGTAACAACTCAAGGTAACACATTCTGGTGAGTGCAGTTTTTCTGATTGGGAACTGCTGGATGTAATCTCCAAAGGGCTTGTTTGCACCATTAAAATCAAGGAGTTTCATGTGTGTGTAATCATTTTATAAGATCAGAGCCTACAGCTGGTCTTTGAATTATGTTGTAGCTGCATTCTTGAAGGATGGGTAATTTGTGATTTTTTTTTGCAGTTCTTACTAGTAATGCAAATTCTGCTCAAAGGAATCTGGTCTTTATCTGAGTTAGAGCTGAAGTTCTCAGCGCAGAAATACATATTGAAGTAGCATAAATAATTTTGTGAAGTATTTAGTAATAAGTACTTTCCTTTAATTTTTATGGAGTTTGGTCTTAATTTCTTTTAATTTTTTTTCTTTATGTATTTTAAACACTGCTGCAGATCCTGGGTTCCAGCAATTGTAATCCTCTGTATGCAGAACTCTGCTTTGCTGCAATAGCTTTTTTGTTGATTATTTTTACTGACCTTGCAGTACACTAGGAAATGCTCATAGGAGCAGAAATTATTCAAATGATATCATCTGTACATGTACCAGACCCAAAAGTCTGTTGAATAATAAATTTAGAGCCTCGGCAGAACTTTTGTGTTAAGTGTGACATAAGAATCTCTTGAAGTCATTACAGCTGGCTTAGCCACTGAAATTATTTGTGCATGTTTTGTGTCTTGTAGAACAGTTAAAGTACTAGCTAGTGCATTGAAGGTACAAGCACAGGGAAGTGTTTTGAAGAAGTAAAATAATATAATTTGCATATAAAGAGGAAAATACTCTCTATCTGAAAAATAAACTTGTATCAGCTGTGTGGGATGCAGGGTCACTGTTTGGTAGCAGAATTCAAAACTTCTGGGCATGTCTGACTCTTCTCCACACCCCTTCCTCTTAAGTGCTCTTGAGTAAGTTGGATGCACTCTAACATAATTTAACTTGTCAGAGTTTTCTGATTATCTTTTATTTTTGATTTTTTGGTACTCTCACTAGTTTGAGGTTTTTTTCTGCAGCATTTTTCTGCATGCAGTTTCTTATTTATCAGAGACTTTGTTTTTTCCTGGATAATGTCAAGTTTGGCATCTCATTTAATACCAATTTAAGTGACATCAGTTTTCCGTCAGTGAGAGCTTGTTTGCGGTGTCAGTAAACTGAGCGGCAAACACCTTTGTTCCTTTGTGTGAAATGACCTATTTCAGTCTCTGTTGTTGAAGGGGTTTGTGATCACTGAATGTTTTCTATTCAGGTATGGAGTGGTTTAATAGGGCAGTGAGTGCCTGTACCACTGTGTGGTGAAGAGATCCTGCTCTGTAACTCCATTCAAAGCTGAATGTCAGCTGCCTAAGCATAAAATGCTCACTGTTGGTGGGGAGCGTTTGCTCCTGTGTTGTGCTGCTTCTGAGTGTGCAGATGCAGTCCAGTGGCACTTGTGCTTGGGGTCAGTATTGCAGAGCATTTCCTGGGGAATGAGGAGAGTTTTCGCTCTTATTAAGAGCACAAGTACAGATCACTTAGTTCTTTTGAAGCTGTTCTGATCGTGCTAGAATGGAGACTTCAGATGTAAAAAACTTACCAAGAGGCTGGGATATATTTGGAGAAATAACCTTTTAAAAAACTCTGAATCTGTATTTAATTGTTTTACAGTCTTTTATACTTGAAAATATGTTTATGAGATTAAACTGAGATTCTACGAAAGAAAAAAATAAAGTAATTTCTTTCCATTTTATTTCTAGGTACTAAATGAAGCAGTGGGTGCACTGATGTACCACACTATAACTTTAACTCGAGAAGATCTGGAGAAATTTAAAGCACTTCGAATAATTGTCCGAATTGGCAGTGGTTTTGATAATATTGACATCAAATCTGCTGGAGATTTAGGTATGGCTATTTAAAACTTTATTTTGCATCTTATACTTGCCTCCAGAAATCTGATAGCGTCTAAATCTTTGTATTAATGTTTTCTGTGTATTTTATACTAGCATCATATGTAAGTAGTATAATTTTCTCATCAGAGTATAAAACTCATTATGGAGATACTAGCATTAGTTAATTAAGTGATAATATTAACAGCTTTGTGGCAGGATGACAATCTGACTGCTCAGTATAAACCCAAGAAGTGAGGCCATAATTTTTCATCTCTTCCTTTTTTTACCCCAATTGTATATTTTAACTACTACTGCTGTAATCCAATTACAAAATATAATTCCATCAACATGGCATACTGCTTCTGTTTGAATAAAAAATGGGATCATTATCAACTGTCTGAGACTTATTTATGATGCATGAGATTTAGCACTAAACCACTCCATAAAACAGAAATACTGATTTTATAGGAGAATCAGTTGTTGCTGTTCCAGAATAAATTCAGCTACTAGAACTATGAAGAGATGGTGCTTAATGTTTGACTGTAAAAAAAGCAAGAATCTGATATGTACTTTTTTTACTTTTGGTTAAAGTATCTCTTACTGTAATCTAAATGTCAGCCTTCCACTTGGAGTAAAGATTTTCTTTGTTTCTTTCCCAGGATAGTGGAGACCAAGTATGTGTCCCATTCTGCTCTGGGAAGATTTTGGAAACTTTTGTTTCCATGTGGCAGTGCTTAGTCCTAGCCATAACCTCACTGATGCAGTGAGCAGCTGTAGTGTGGTCTGTTTATCAGCTCATAATAGTAAAATACTCACCTGTTGTAAAGGTGGCAGAGCCTTAACCGCTCCTTGCTGAGTTTCAAAAAGAACAGGTCAGGGCTGAGAGAGTGCAAGGCTGTGTTCTGCTTGCTTTAACTGGTGCTACAGTCAGGCACATGTGCTGTGAGCCTCAGAAAACCTGTATGTGGGGAGATTGGCCTAGGGTAATATCCTAGATCAGAAGCCAAAGTATAGGTGCAGATCAAAGGCTCTGAGTAGTCAGGAGCCCAATTTGTGGAGAAAACCCCTGATAAGAGGAATATCTTCTGCAGGTCTGGCTGCAATCCAAATTTGTAACTTAAGTAGTTACAAATATAGTCATAATTCTTCAAGTTAGAGTACAGCAGATTTGGAAATTCTTGTTCATATGAAATGCTAAATGGCCAGATTCCTCATTGTTCAGTTCCTGTCTTGTGATAAGACTGAGTTATAAAGTTAGGGTCCAACCTGTTTGGGCATCCTTTAATTTACAAAATATTGCTGTCCACTCTGTCAAAAGTTAGTAAGTGTTGGAAAGATTACAGTGTAAAGTCTCTGATTTTAATACTAAGTTTGGGTGAAATGGCTGGAATTAAATATTACTGAGACAAAGAACCTTCCATTTGTTGAACTAGTGTAAGTAATACAAATCTTAAGGAAGTAATGTAAAAGTGATCTGCTCTTTATAAAATACTTTGATTTGCTTTTGAAATGTAGATTTACACTGGAGTCCAATATATTTTTGATCTTCCATAGTAACTTCTTGAGTTATTTTTCATACAGCTGGCATGTGGGGTTGTTACCAGCTTCTCCTATTAAGCATTATTTTATATTAGCACTTTTAATCTTCTTGGCATGAAAATATATGTTTATTGGATAAAACATTCTTTTTCTCCACTTACTAATTATTGACGAGAAAATACGTACAAGTTGTGGGTGTAGCTGGGTGCAGGTGAAGTGAGAGCCCAGGTAATGCCTGTTGCATTTTTCAGCATTGAACCTGGGCACAAAATCACTGAAAGCAGTGGGAAAAGGGAAGGGAGCTTTGATCGATGGATATGAAATGAGAGTGTGCTGTCTTTCCCCATGTGGAATCTCTTCATTTCCTTGCCTCTCTCTTGCTGCTTTTTGTGGTTCACTATGTCTCTGCCTTTCAAAAATGAGCTGTGTTTAAAGTTGAAGAAAAATAGGGAAAAAATAAATTCCTGCCATTCAGGAGAGAAATTATCTGACTTTTGTTCCCTCCGTTTCCTAAGGAACCTATTAGGGAGGAAGGTATATTATTTCTCTTCCCAAATACAAAATGTAATTCTTTAAGCTCCTTTTAAAGCATAATTTTGTTGATGGCAGCTATTAGGAGACACATTTATTAAATTTACGTTGCCATCTAAAACCTGCATTGTTGCTCCTTGAAAAAGACTTTTTTTTTGTATAAACAAATGCAGGTGTTCAATGTGATGTAGTTAGAGAGATGTTTCTTTTAAGTCTTTCACCTCTCCCTCCCAGTCGAGATTTTTCTCCCCATTTTTAAAAATGGTGCATTTCCTGCTACCGTTGATGTTAGCAGGATGCCAAGATTAATATTTCAGCAAATGATGCTGGTATATCTTCTTGTAAGTCTTAAGGGCAGTGACTCAGCAGACAAGCTTATCTCTACAGCAGCGGAAAGAAAAATTGTTCTGTAAATTCCTTGTGCTGGTTTTTAGTCATGTAGAGAAAGCTGTAAAAAGTACTGGGCAGCAAAATAAAGGAACTTGAATGAAACATGTAGATAAAAGTAATATGAGCTTATTATTCGTCATATTATTATTGTTGCTGGTTTTGAAGAGAACGTTTCCTCTTCTTTGCTGCATGAGATACACTGGCATTAGCTAAGGACTTACTGAATATTTATTTATGTAAAAATCCAAACAGTTAAAACAGTTTTTGGGTGTTTTTAGGATACAAACCACTTTTTTTTCTTCTCCACCATGAAATTATACTGTGTGCTGTCTGTTGTCTCAGTCAGCAGAACTGAGACACAAACATTTGTGGGAGCTGGTGATTAGAGAGAGAACATGCAGTACATGGAAAGACTGAAGAGAGACAAGTCAAAAGGGACACAAAGTTTTTCAAGCAATAATTTTGCTTAACTGCTGTGTATTGAGTACTGGAAGGTAAAAAGCACAATGGGATAACTTGCATGCAATTACAATCACTTGTTGCTTCATGCGTTTTTTGAAGTGAAATGGGCTTATTGTGGAATCAATCCACCTTCCACAGTTTTGTGTGGAAATCTGTAACACTTTAAGCTCCTTGATGATGTGCTTGTTTCAGCTGGTAACTTTTCAGCTGTAAGGAATATGGACTTAACTTGGCATTACCTTTGCACGCCATGCAGAAGGAGATTTTGCGTTTTCCTATTAACGATTAGATGGGTGCCCTTTAATGTGGGGGACCAGAAAAGGCCTGGGGTTATGTTTGTTGTAATTCTAAAAATCCCTCTGCAACACTTAACAGATTGTCCTCCCCTGTATCATGATTACCTATACATAATTTGGAGTTACTGACAGTAAGGCTTTATAAGTGTTGCTGTCATTGTAAATTATTTTATCCTTTTTGTAACTTGCATAGATAGCTTTTAGGAGGGTATTTGCTTAGTGATAGAAAGCTAGCTCACACAATTAAAATGAAACTGTGGTCATTGACCACACTGATGAGAGCAAGGCAGGTTTCTCTTTGCTATTCAAAACACCAAGCTCAGTGGAAATGTGAAATGCTTACAAGACTCATGTTCTAAACTATCAGACATCTTCAGTGCTTTCCTTTTGTGGTTTCAATGGCCTGTTTACTATCTGCCTTAGTTTGCAATAAATAAAAACATGATAATTAGTATTAAAAAAATCAGAGAAATAAGTTGGCACATAGTTGTCAACTGTTATATCAGGTATTCTGCCTGCCATTACAGTCAGAAACTGGATATTTGTGCAAGACATGTTGGAAAACCTGCCACTTTAAACATCATGCTCCTGTATTGCTGTTAAATGGGGAGAAGTAAGCATTGTTTGGCAACTGGCATCCTGTGCTGTGCTGCTTGCAGGGATCGCTGTGTGCAACGTGCCAGCCGCCTCCGTAGAAGAAACAGCAGATTCCACCATGTGCCACATCCTGAACCTGTACAGGAGAACCACCTGGCTGCACCAGGCCCTGCGGGAAGGCACGAGGGTACAGAGCGTGGAACAGATCCGGGAAGTGGCCTCTGGAGCTGCCCGGATCCGAGGGGAGACCTTGGGCATTATTGGATTAGGTACGTTGTCTTCATTCGAGGTCTCGTGCTCTTTGCTTTCCATTGCTTAAAAGATGGTGAAGATTTGAGCTATAAAAATGGAACATCTGTTCACTCCATGTCAGGCATTGTTTATAATTCCACTTCATTCATGGTGTTATGTCCCTTTAGACATAATCATCTTCCTCATAAAACTTACTTTATTGCTGGTATTCTCTCAATTCTTTGAGCTTCTCTTTGTCTTTCTGTTACCACATTGCCTGCTGTCAGGCACACTGCTTGTAAGAGGAGACACTATCCCTTCCCTTTGCCAGGACAAGGATCCTGCTACTTCAGCCCAGTTATCTGGGTATGTTTTATCCCTTAGCCGTTGTCACATCTGATTTTGTTTGGACTATCTTCCTTTTACAGTTTTTTATGTAACTAAAAAGTCTTTGCTGCAGTAGCATCCTGCAGAGCAGTTATTTCATGCATTTGATTGAGCTGGATCTGAAATGGTATTTCAACTCTTAATGAGAGGAATAATGTATGCAAGAAAGTTTGAAATGTTTCCAGACCTAACAAAATCACCTACTTACCTCTCTGAGCGACCCTAAATGTTTTTCAGCATCCAACAGATGGACAGACTTGCTCGAGATGAATTAATTACTGTCTGTTACAGAAGTAGAGAAGAAAAACAAGCAAGTCAGTTTCTATATAAAAATTATTCAGTCATGTGTTTGTCTTACACAGATCTGATAGACTGTGGATGTAATTGCTGTGCTATTCATCCACAGGAATTAATAATATGAATTTGAAAACAAAGCATCATACTTAAATGACTGCTCCAGTTACACATTGCTGTCAAATAACTCAAGCCACGAGCTCTTACTTTTGGAAGCTGAAAACAGCCTGGTGTTACATAGTACTCATTTGAATGAACATGCAACACACCAGAACCATCTTCACAATCAAAAAATTGCCTTTAAAATATGACTTCCAAGAAGTTAGTCATGAAGCTGCTTTCTCAGATCTGTACTCATGTAATTACGCATCTCATTTAAACACACAGTGATTATTGTGCTCACAGTCACAGCATCTGTACATAAATTATAGACAGAAGTGTTTGCTTGCAGTGTTTCCAGAATGGAAATGCATACCTGAGTTTTGGAATTTAAGCTTTGGCTCACATGCAGTGTGCACATTTGCTGGAGATATCTGTTGTGATTCAGTTTGGTGTTATTACTGATCAAATTCAGACTTGAGATCAGAAAGAAAAGGTCTTTCTTCATTGACTTCTTTAAGTGAGTTTTGTTGGTTTTGTTTTTGATGACTGACAAGTATAGAGGAGCAAATGAATTATCAGATTGCCAGTATTTGTATAAAGCTTTACAAAATGCTAGGTTTTGGTTTTAGTTTTAGTTCTAAAAAGCAAGCCTTTTGTGTGCATGTTATACCAAAAAAAAGCTGGTAAAATCTGATTTTTAAGGACACACATCTGTTGCAGTTATTGACCAGTCATTATCTCAGCCTTTTGGTGTTCTGTATGTTTCCTGCTGTAGAATAGGCACAATTTCAAGGAATACTAAATAGTAAAGTCACTTTTACAAACTTCTACTCTTCCTTCTTTTGCATGCATGTGAATAGGCACAACACTTTGATTCTGACCTGTTCTAACAAACTCCTATGGATCTGACTAATGAAGAGTTAAAAGGTAGACTTAGAAGATTTACCAGAATTTCGGTGTGAGCACTTCAGACACTTAGGCTGTGATGTGCCTAAGTACCGTTTTCTAGTACAGACCCCTGAAAAAGCTTACCTGTCTTGAGTTTCAGACTCAAATATGTATTTACAACCAGAAGACCGTTGTCCTTAGGTTGTGTTTCTTCACTCGAGGCCTCGGCCCACGTCTGGAGTTTTGCCTCAGTTTATTATTTAGACACTTCAATGTCAGAAGTGATGATCCACCCAAATGTTATGATGTGAATGTATTAGACACAAAATAAGTAGTTCTCCTCATCTGTTGCAAAGCCCTTTCCTCTGGTGTCTCACTTTCTGTCTTTTGTCATTAAAGTGTGTCTGAGATCATCTCCTCTCAACTACAACCCTTTCTCTATTCTTGTCTTAAGACTTGTGGCTTCTTCAGCAGTAGTTTGCTTGAATTTCTCACTTTGCTGCTGCACCAGCTATCTGCAGACCTTCTTAACATCTGTTCCTGGGCTTTTCTCTTGCTTTGCCAAAGAGAAACACCCTAGCTCTTGCCTATCTCTGTGCTAGGGAATGACTATGTCTCCCAAGTTTCAGCTACTCACTTCCTTATCCTCTGATCTCGCCAAGTTTCGTGACTCACTTGCCTTCTTTCCATCACCCACTCTCTTCTCTTTGCCTCCTCTCATGCATATTCCTGCTTTGACACTTGGTCTGTCCTGCTTAATCCTATTACTCCGTGTTCTTCCTTTAAAGTTAACCCCATCTCTCATCCTCTGCTTGTATTGAGCTTGAAGATAAGCAGAGACTCAGCAGTGTAATGCCTCCTTCATGTGCTTGTTGGATCCCATCCGTCATTGCTGTGTGTTTGGTTAGCTCCTCAGGGCACAGCCCATGCCTCTTTCTGTCTTCATGAAGTGTCTGATTCTTTGAGCCTTACATAAATAATAATATCACATCATTAAACAGCTGTCTTTGTCACTTCTAATCTTTATTGCTATCCCGTGTCCTATATTTCAAGTGATGCATCACAAGTGTGGATAATAAGCCCCACATTAAAAAAAAAATCTTGTCATCTTACATCTAGAAATGTAGGGGTTTGTGGGATTTTTTGAGGAAAAATATTTATGAGCAGCAGCATGTAAGTACTTGGATGAATAGACATCTGGCCCTGGTTCTGCTCTAATGATAATTTTACAGCAGTGAAGTCACTCTCCCTTTCCCTTCCTTCTCAGTGAGAAATGCTGATGACTAATGACTAATGCATTTCCTCACTCAAGAAAGGTGAAATTCTTCCAAATAAATTTGTGTCCACATCACAGTGAATGTCATCACTCAGTTTTTCTTTCCTCACCTGCTCTGTTCATTCAGCAGTCCCACTGCCCTACCTATATGCTTGGCCAAATTACTAATCTGTGTTACAAAACAATAAGGCTTAAGAGTTGGGTGGTAGTACTCTGCAATAAATGATCTACTCTTAGCAGTCCTACTGGCTCTCTTAATGCAGGAAATGTAACCAAACAGCACTCTCCACATTTCAGAGTTCTCCAAGAAGGAGGAAAAATTACCCACATTCTCCATTGCTGTTGCACAGGCAGGGAAGAGCTGCTAAGTGAAAGCAATTTTTCTTTCCATGGAAGACTTCAGGCAGGTCATCATCATTTCCCTGGTATCCAGGTCATTTTATTAAACTTTGTAATACCAGCCTAGGATGAGTGTTCATTACCCAAGGGCTGAGCAGGGTCCTTGACCTGCAGCTGCTGGACTGTCACACTCAGATCAGGTCATTGGCAGAGTCAAGGTCAGACACACCTCTAAATTGGGACACTTGGCTTGGGGGGAGTTGGGAGACTTGTGGGGAAGTGAATGGATGAGGCTGTAACAGGAAACTTGGATATTTGAGTCTCTCTCCTGAAATGATGAATGGAGCTTGCTAGAACTTTGATTTCTGAAATCGGCTTTTGTTGTTTTCTGCTTTTTTTGCAATTGTATGCAATGTTCATTTTCTGCATTTTTCTCACACTACGGACCAATAAATTAATTTAAGGTTTTGAGCTTGAGATTTTGTCCTCCCTGGAAGCAGCCATGAATATTCATAACAATTTGATATGCTCTTAACATAGGGTTGTCCCAAAGGTGGGATGCTTTGTGTGCTGTATTGTCATCAGTGTGTTGAGGTGGGCTTTGAACCACCCCTCATGCCCAGGAGAGTCTTATATAATAGAAGCTTTTCAGGAAAGGAAAAAAAAGTTCATAGTTTTGTGGTTGTTCTTTATGTCAGATGGTAGTTTATAAAGAAATTGTCACATTCCATGTGTCCAGCTGTGCTTTTGTTTAATGACTAATAGGAATTGTCAATTGCAGAAGAGTTTTAGCCCATAAAATATTTGTAATAGGATAATTCTGGTTAGAAATATAGGTGTGATCCCAGGTGTTTCTGAGGGAAATTTTGGTGCCCTTTGAAGAAGTCTTTGGTTTATTAGCCTGGATGGGGTGAATGAAGAGTGTAGCTTTAACTGGAGAGGCTATTGTAAGAGATTTTGCTGTTGTGAATCCCCTCAGGTACTGGTGTTGTAAAGAGTGCAGAAAACCCAGATGACAGAATGTTGCATGTGAAAATTAATGGAGTTGGAGCAACAGTTATGTGCTTTGTTGAAAAATAGAAAAAATGTTTACAGTTGTGTGACTGATTCCTTGAGCTGTGAACATGCCAAAATTTGGAAATAATACAGTGTTTGTGTTGAAAATTTTCTAATTCAAATGTATAAAAACGGCTTGGAAAGCAAACAAATGACATGCATGCAAGTGTTGAAATGAAAGGTTTTGAGTATTCTAACCTGGTGTCCCCAAAGAAAAGCAGACAGCCCCTGTCAGATTGATATAGTGTTTAATATTCCAAGCACATCTCTCACTAAGCACTGCAGAATTTCTGTGTTCACATTAAGTGATCAGCAAAACCCTTTCTTCATTTGGCTTCTGAAGTTTATTCAAAGAGAAACTGAAAAGCAGAGGGAAATCCCTTCAAGCACAATTGGACAGAGATGGGATTTCCCTGGGTTAATTTGATGCTTTTTTGAACAAACTTAGATGTTACAAAGGAAAACTTGTTGACTTTTTTTTCAAATGAGGCATTGTTATTCCCGTGTGTCAAGTGATGCTTTTGTAACATCTTTAGCCAACATTTGTAGTACTCTAACAGGAATATCTAGTCTGTAATCTCTGACTTGAAAAATGTGTTAGTTCTCACTCTTCAAAATGCCTGTAACTCATTAGATGTACTCAGGGGATTTTTTCCCTCTGTGTTTTACTGGTAGTGTGTCAAAGGGAAGAACACACCTCCTGGTACAAGTGGGATGGAGTCATGCCCATGCAGCAGTTTTGGGCACAGCTCTGAAATACAACAGTAAGAAAAGTGGAACAGAAAAGCAAAGTTCAGTGTGAATTCCAAGTGGGACTGTGCTCTTCTTAATTAGGTGCCCATATAATGACTGTGTTTATTTATTGTTCAGGTGGTTGAATAAAATTTATTTTAAAGCCTTAGATGACACGATTCTTGTGGGCTTCTTAATGCTGGAAGGATGTTACTCAAAATGAAAGAAAATACCAGAAAGGAGATTCCATGTATTGAGAATGGTTGTGCGTCAGATTAAACAAATTATCTGTCATTGCATCCATTTTTGAGGATTAATTTTATAGCTTTTTATTAAAGCCAGCTGGTTTGACATGGGTAAGGATAAGCCCTTGGCAGGATGTGTTTTGCCATAAACAGGCCCAGCAGGCAAGCCTTGCGTTACACAGATTATTGCAGATTATGTGACATCTTCTGGCATTTCAGATATCTGGTGACAAAAGGTGCAAGCCTCCTGCTTTGTTTCAAGGCAGTGTGAAACAGTCCAGATGTAGCATTTCTGATCTCAGTGATGATTTTGAGTGGGATGGGGGACGCCTCTGTTTTCTGCCCTTCAGTTGCAGCACAAAGCACTATGGTTTGATACAAGCATTCCCTTTAGGAAGGAGGAGGCCACCTCACCCCAACTGCTTCACATCTGCTCTCATGGTGTGTTTATCTTGTTCTAGGGCGTGTTGGGCAAGCAGTAGCACTTCGTGCCAAAGCCTTTGGCTTCAGTGTGATTTTCTATGACCCGTACCTCTCAGATGGCATGGAGCGTGCTCTGGGACTGCAGCGGGTGAGCACTTTGCAGGACCTGCTGTTCCACAGTGACTGTGTTACCCTGCACTGCAACTTGAATGAACACAATCATCATCTTATTAATGACTTCACCATAAAGCAGGTAATGATCTCTGTGGGTGCCCTCCATACCAGTGCTGGTTGCCAACTCTGTATAGCATTTATTTCTGTAAATAGGCAGATTCTCATTTGATAGAAATATTTCTCTTTAGCTGCTCTAAGATCAAACAAGTCTGTAATTGATTAGGAACTAGCTGGTTGCTTATGTATTGTTGCTTTTTCTGTCTTTTTGGCTCAATAACATTGCATTTGTGGAAATAATTTGCTCTTCTTAATATCGCTCAGATTTAATGAAGTGATATTGATGTAAAAGCACTTTTTTCTGTGTCTCGTGGTAGCTACTTCCTTTATGTGTGTATTTTCAGGTAGCAATTCTGCCTTTCACTGTTGTCCCTCTGTTTGAGTTCCTTCGATGCAATTTAAGGATTGTGACTAAATGGCTCCCCCCTGTGCTCAGTCCCGATGCTCGCAGAGCACTTCAGGGATGGAGCTCATTCACAGCATTGCATTACTGGGAAAAAGAATGGTTCTTGGAATTAGTACTAACCTCTCCCTTAAGTTGTAGGTAATACGTAAATTAATTTCAAAATCTGGGTGTAGTAACTGCTCCATTATTGACAAATCTGATAACAAAAGCCAGACACTTAATGAGAAAGTTGGACTCTTACTTCAGTGCAGGTAGCAGCCAGAAGTAAAACACTGAGACATAAGAATGGAGGCAATGTACAGGAGAGAAACCCTAAGACAGAATAGTTGATTTGGCTGTTCTTTATATGCATATATACATACGTGTGTGTGTGTGTGTATAGTAGATCTGTATGTTGATGACAATGACAGTAGCACTCTTTTCAGTAAATCATTGCTCACATTAGTGAACATGTTCCACACTCATGTAGGATCATAGCAGAAAACTGACAATGCAACACACTTCTTGATTTGAGAGTTTATGGATTTTGCAAATCCATCGCAACATAAAATCAGGATTTGGGATTTAAAACTCTAAAAAATTAAGCCGCTTAAAATGAAACCTCTAAGAAACCAGAGCTCTGTCACCCTGCCTTGAACATTATCTTTTGTTGTAAGGATGGGTACATTCAGTGGTTATCACATGGTGATGAGATGTCTTTGCAAGACATATAAACCCAAAAAACATCACACTGAATTCCATGGGACCACTGAACTGCTGTCACTATTACACAACAGTTGTGAAACTGGGGCCAGTGTACCACACAGACGTCTTGAGTGGAGCTGGAGAAATGTGTTGAACTTTGGAGAAAGCACAGTGCATTAATCAGAGAAATGAATAAAGGGAAACATGTTAAAACTGAGTAATACCATCTGAAATTAAATGCCTGTAATAAACTCTGCACTGGAAAGTATCTCACAAGCATTTATGTGCTACTTGTTATCCTTCATGATCAAAGCAAGGATTAATTTAAGCATTAGATGATAGTTCTTGCTTTGGACAAGAGTTTGGGTGAAGCGGTTTGGATAGTAAAGCAGATGTGAAACCCATGGAATTGTAACCCCTCTGACTGTGTAGTTTGTGTAGAAAATATTCTGATCTAGACTGGCAGATGATGGAGTTGGCCTAGAATTTCTAGAAACCATTTTTGTCCAGTATTGCATGCTCATGTAAAAACCAGTTTTTAAACCAAGTGCAGAGAAGTATGGTGCATCTCATTTCACTGAAGTGTCTGCCTGAATTTTGTTGAGTCTGAAATGACATAAACTTAAAATGTCTTTGAAAATTTAGTGTCTGTCTTCTCTACAAGTAACTTTTCTAGTGAATTAATCATTATTCTGTCTACCCATCTTGCTTGTCCTTGTAGTCCCAAAGTAGCTCAGAGAAGTGTTTCAATGAACTTGTGGTATTCACGTGCTCTTAAGAGACTGAGGTCATCTTTAGTATTACAGATTTGAGAAAAAAACTACAGTTTAAACACAATACTTTCATAAAGCAGCTCTGCAGGTTTAGTGTAGGTGAATTTTACAGACGTCAGCAGTTCCAGCTGTGGAGCTCTTTCAAGCATCCACCCATTGTTAAGGATCATCTCCAGCTGCATCCACCCTGACAGTTTATCATGAGTCACATAATTCATTCCTTCTAGAATGCATTCATGCAGACATGTTCTGTTTGATTTGAACATGTCTTAGTGCTAGTTTTAAATAGTCCTAAAATGAAAACTCAAGCAAGGTTGTTGGACAGAAGATTTTAGCAAGGTTCACTTTAATTAAAAATTTCGTGTCCTTCAGAGGGGCTGTAAATACACCAAGCTGTATTTACAACTCAAATTACCAGTTTGCACAGAAATGGGAAGGGTATTTGAGCTCCCACGAACCTTTATGGTGGGAGCTGTGAGTGGCTCTTGGATAAGCCCACCTCTGTGGGTCTGGTACAGTTCCCACAATTGACCCCAGAACTGGAAATGCAGGGATTGTTCCCATAATGAATGTCTGCTTCTTACCAGACCAGCTGAAGATCCTGGCCAAGTTTCTTTGCTGTTCTGATTCCGAAGTTACTTAGATAAAGCTGACAGTAGCATCCTTTAGTTCCACTCCTGTAAGAGGAGTTTGGTTTTGCTGTACAAACCAATGGATGGTTCTCCTGTAGGCTCAGGAGTCTGTAAATGGAGAGAGGCAGGGTCATGTTAAACATAGAGAACTGGCCAGTAAATATGGTGGGTTTTTTTCTTTATCAAACACTGCAAGCATGTGGACATTAATATCTCCTGTGACCTTGTTTAAAAAAAGAAAAAAAGCTGACTTTTATTCAGACCTCCTTGTTGTGGTTGAATTTGGCATTTTTGAACCAGCCCTTCAGTGTAAGGATCCATTTACCTAAGGTTTAGTTGGATGTGTAAGTTTCATGAAGTTGAGTTGGTGTCAAAATGTTTGCTTGTTTTTATGGTGAGAGACGGAGTCAGTACAAAATGATACTTTCATTACTTATCTTCACCATAGTTCCTGCTCTTCATGTGCTTTCCTTCATGCTCAGAGGTGTTTGAGACATCTGTCAAAAATGGAATACCAGGGTGGCTGGAAGCAGGATGTAATTTATGTTTTTTTTCAGTACCATTTCTCTTATTTAGACCTCCACTTTGTTTACAAGTTGTGGATATATTATGGTGTAAATTCTTGTAGTTCTCCCCACACAGTGTCATCTACAATGCTAATCTGCACAATGCACAGCACAGCTTCTCTCCTGGGCACACCGCGTTCTCAACCAAATTCATTTTCATGCCTTTTAATTGCATAATAGAAGAATTCTTTAGACCTTTATTTGAAAAGTCTCACAGGGGAGGAGGAAGCTGAAGTAACAAAAATAAATAATACATACATCTACTGTGTTTTGGCAACTAAGGGGAAAAGTGTTTGAAAATCCAAAAGCATTGATTTTTCTGAAAAATTCATGTAGGCTTTTATTTGTGTGAAAGTTGAAAGCCACAAAATATGAATTTGTTTAAGAATGTGCTGTAGTTTCTGTCTCATGCAATTTCACAGTGAAATAAAAAGGCATAAAATGATCTGTCACTTTCATATGCACAGTTGTATCTTTTGATCATGTTACTGCACAATATCTGAAACGCTTCTATTAAAAGACACTACTTACAAGAAACAAAAGGTTATTAAGTGCTGTGAAATAGCATTTTATGTTAGAAGCATCACATTTGGTGGTACTTTCCAATGGAAAGGGAAGACAACTGTTACAGTTTAAACCAACTAAATAGCCTTTGTTGTAATGGATGCTTCTTTTGAGTAAAAAATAATGCCACAACGATTTTATTTCATTTATTTTTATTTCATCATTCTTGTTTTTAACTTTCCCTAGATGAGACAAGGGGCTTTCCTGGTCAACACAGCTCGAGGTGGGTTAGTAGACGAAAAAGCACTTGCACAGGCCCTGAAGGAAGGAAGGATACGAGGGGCAGCCTTAGATGTACATGAGTCAGAACCATTCAGGTGCTTTTCCTTTTCTTTTCTTTTTATTTTGTTCACTTTCTTATTTTTAAGTCTTAGTGCATGATACAATCCAACAGCAACGAGTAAATTGAGTTTTCCGTTCATTTGGTAGCTAAATACTCCTTAGCAAAGCAACATGAATCTGTGCAGCTCTGGGCTGATGCAAACGTGGATGGAGCTTGTGTATGTGGTTAGAAGTGAAAAAAAGTGACATCCAAGATTTAATTCCTTATAAAGAAAAAAAAACCCGAAAAACAAACAGTGGGTTTATTTAGTAGAAATAGCAGGAACCTGAGTTCAAATCCTGGCCATGGCTTTGAGGGGAGTGCACCTTTGCCATTGATGCAGCTCTGGAGGCAACTGATGTCTGAACAGAGCCTTTCAAAGGCAAAGAGTTGATATCTGGTGTGAGAAGTAACTGCTTTATGGCACCTTTCTGAAGGAAAAGACACTAGTCCAGATTGCCTCTGCAGGAAAGCCACAAGTACAAGAGGTTGCAAGAAAAAGTACAGGAAGGCTGCCAGAGTGCAGGTTTTGTTTTATTTTACCCTTCATCAGGGGAGTAGTAACTCTGCTGTCAGCAGCAGGGCTGGTAGCACAAGCCTGAGTTTTTGAATGACTGACAAGTCCAGTGTTTCAGGCAGAAATGTACCACTCCCCTAACTGGCACTGGCATTGAGATATCAGCACTCCTAATCAAAATGAGCCTATTTCATATGTCCTTGAGTCTAGAGAACAGACTGCTGTAGCTTAGTCCTTGCACGTGACAAGCCTTTTTCAGGCTGGACAGGGAAAAATGTTATTTTTAACTGGAACAATCCACATAAGTTTTTGAAGAAGAACAGATTCATGGCAAGTTGTAAAGGCTGGAGAGAGCACAGTATCTCACATTCCAGCTTGAGGGGGAAATAGAACCTTTGAAAAAACCTGAATAATATCCTTTTAGTCAGAATTTTCATATCTACTGAGGCCCGATGCCACATCACAAATATTTAATTTTATTTATGCATACCCTGCGTTCATTTACTCCTAAATGCAGTCATTACAATGCAGTAGTACTGTGCAAAGCCAGGGTGTAGCATCTCAAGGGGCTTCCAGCTGCATACATTTCTTTCTAGATCCTATCTGGGAGATCTGCACAAGCAGCCCATTGCACCTCTAGGAAGCCCCATTTGCAGCATGGAGATGCCATGTGCAGAGATTCAGTTGCAGGATTACAGCCACAATTTCCTTTGGCTTCAGTGCTGCGTGTCTATCTGATCACAGCATGCAGCTCTTTATTCAAGAGTTTTGCCAGATATTTTGATGTTTATTGAACTCCAGATGAAATCTATCATTTTATGAATTATGGCCAACTCTGAAAGCACAATTTTGTCTTAAAATATTTGCTCTCCTGTTACAGTTGACTGCAGGATTATTAAAACTGGAAATAAATAGGAGGAGCAAGTTTCTGTTATTTTCAGTTTCTGTACTTTGTATCTGTGATAACACTTGTACACAGATTCGTTGCTTTCCCTGAAAAACAGTATGTAAATTTCCTTTTTTTCTGTGGAGTTCCTATAAAGGAATGGGAAAGAAAAAATAGTTAAAAATAACAGAAAAAACCCCCTGAATTACCAAAAAAGCTGTTGAGGCTGCTGAAGGAAACACTTCTGATTTGGGAATAATTGTAAGATGTTTTTTGTTTTGTTTTGTTTAAATGATTAAATATCATACTGATAGAAAGAGAAGAGCTTTGTTGGATAATGCAATAAAAGTAAAATTGTGATGGACTGGACAAATGGAATGGCATCCTAAATTAATTTGGGTTTTTCTTTATGCATTTCTGCCCCAGAACTGGAGTGGCATTGGCTGTAGTTACAATAAGTGCATTGGACAGAAGCTAATGTTGCTGCTATACTTAAGTTCCACCCTTTGAGTCTATAAAAAGTGATTGCTGTTTATTGATACCACAAATAATCCATTAAATTAACAGACAGAATTATAAACAAACTCAATATAGAAATGCAGTTCTTTTCTGTTGTAGAAATTAATCTGTGTATGTACAAATCCATCTGGATTCCCCACCCTACTTTCCCCTTGCCCCCCTATATTTTTTTGTCATTTGATCTTGTTTTAAATTTTCATTTAGCTTTAGTCAGGGCCCCTTGAAGGATGCACCAAACCTGATCTGTACCCCACATGCAGCCTGGTATAGTGAACAAGCCTCAATTGAGATGCGGGAGGAAGCAGCGCGAGAGATCCGAAGGGCGATCACAGGTACTCTCTCACATCATTATTACTACTGTCTTTTTATTAGCTCCTTCACTATATAGTTCTTTTCAAGAAACCTATTTCTTTAGTCTTGAAAGATAACAAAAAGAAGCAGCTTTGGGTTTTGTTTCTAATATTTGGAACACAGAAGTCAGCAAATGCCACTGAGTTTGTTCTCAGAATTGGAACGAGTAATTTTGGAGATTCTTTGCAGTTACAGAGGGAAGGCAGGCACTGCAAAATAAGTACTTTTTTATGTAATAGAAATGTATTTATATGTGAAAAATATGCTATGTTTTTCCTTAGTTGTATATAACTGTTACCCATTTGATGGGTTTGACTGCAAGTCCTCCTGGTATTGCTGGTATCTTCCTTAGTTTCTTCCTACATGCTCCCTTATCCTTGTCATGAGCAGTTCTCTATGTAAAGTTTTCAGTATTTTGTTGGGAGGTTATTCTATTTTGGATGTTCCCCTCTTTAAAGCCTTGCTAAAGAAGTCTGGCATTTTAAAGGGCAGAGTGTCTTTGTTATATAACTGCCATGTAATTGTAAACTGCTCACATAAGAGAAAACAGTTACGTCTCAAACATGCACTGCTAATAAATAAAATGAGAGGACTGAGCGATTTGGCATGGGTTTGAATCCCTTGTAGCCTAAAATAAAAGGAAGGATTTTCATACTGGAAAATGATTCATTAAGCACTAATGTTTTCTCTTTAGTTGGACTTTGCTGTGTCCCCCTTGGCGATATTGTTTGAATGCTCTGCAGACATGCAGGGCCGTCTGTGTCACCTTGAGAGCAGTTCAGTGCCAACACACTGCTCTGTTACACAAAAAGTTCTGGCAGTAGCCTTCCCTCTGGCTTGTGCCTAGAGAGGCCGGGCAATTTAGTTTCATTTATAGCCTGTGCAGAAAGAAGATTCTCTTTTGGATGCTAATTAAAGGCTCCTCTTAAACTCCTGATCTGAATTGTCCTTTACTGGATGATTTCACTCTGTTTTAGAGGTGACCTGAAGAGCCTGACCATCCCTTTGCTGGAATTGGTCCTTGTGGCTGTACTCCAGAACTCCAGTGGTACATCTGTTTGTAAGGGTGTTCAGTAACTGTTGCCTGCTCTGGGAAAGATTGCACAAACCAGCATCTGATACCTGCATGGGGGAGGATTGATGTGCAAATCAACACTAATAGGCTAAGGTCTGAAAACGAAAGAAAAGCCAGCTATCCAGAGCTAGTTTTATGTTAAAGCTGTGCAGTAGCCCAAGCATATGTGCCTAGGAAGGCACAGCTACAGTTCCTCTGAGTGTGTGATGGTGCTCCCAGCAATCTGGATCATTGATTTGTATCGAAGCTGTCAGCACTTCAGTGTTTGCATATGATTTTTAGTAAGATCAAACTGAGACCAGCGTTAAGGAGGTGAGAATGACATTGAATTGCAGTGAAACAAATGTAGGAAAGATACAGGAAATGTGGGATAAAGCTGGATATATGAAAACCATAGGGGAGCACAAAGAAGAGAGGGTGTAGAAAGGGAGAATAATTGGAAAAAGGTGTGAAGTGTAGGAATGAAGGCTATGACTACCATCTGACAATAAAAATGTTAAGTGTTTCTGCTGTTACTTAAAAGTCGGTGATAATGTGATGTGTAAAATAAAAGTAATCAGCAGAGATTAAATACCTTGAAATATATTTTTAAACTTGAAAGCATTCCAAGTAATAAAGGAGAATAAAGGGGATCACTGGAATGGAAGTAAGAGGAAGGCAAGCATGGCAAGTGAAAAGATCATTACAAGTTTAAAATAAAAAAATGAATACAGGCTTTTGAGGGGAGACTAGTAGAAAATGCCTACAGAAGTTAGTAAAATGAAGAAGTAGGGGGGCATAGAGTATGACAAGATTGAGAAGGATAAACATCAGAAGAATAAAGATACTGTTTAAATTTGTGGACCGTTCTGGCAGAAATTTAGATGGATGTATATTTGAGCTTCATTTTGAAGATGATTTCTGGGTGGTTGGAATTCACCCATAATGGGGCAAGTACCTCACCTTGTTCAGTCCTGAGCTAAAAGTCCTTTCAGCTTGTGCACAGGAGACATGACAGGTTCAGGGACATCAGCTCAAGTTATGGAGTAACACCTATTTGATCATACCCACTGCACAAAAAGCAGTTCTGTGAAAAGGCTTTTTTACAGCCCCATTGTGGCCAGGCTGATGGATAGAAAGAGCAGGCAAAGATAGTGAAGTTCTTAATCAAATTTCCAGTGGAAGCTGCAGACAAAAGGCTGAATTCTTTAATGATGGAGCACAGTCAGTTTTTGAAAGGCTTTCTGGAGTACCATTGCCAGCAGTTGCAGGGGTGGACTCAAAATTACCTCTTTCTACCCCTGAATGTGCAAATGCACTGTATGATTGAACTTCATGAAGACACAATAAAACAGATGTCAAAGAAAACACATTCTCCAATTGGTCTCTTTCCTATTAAAATAGGTGAAAACATTCCTATTGCTCTGAGGAAAATCTGTGGATCTGCTCATGTCATTTGTTGCAGGGTTGGAGACAGTTCTGCAGAAGGCAGTCACAGGCTTGTGCATTATGTGCTGAATCAGGTTGACAGATTTTCCGGTCTTAAAACTTCAGTTGTACTTCGGAGGTTAAGGAAAGGTTTTGAAGAAATGAAGAAAGAAAATTCTGGTGTATTTTCATTTTATGTTGGAATGAAAGGCATGGCTGAGGATTAAGGCATTGCAGTAAATACAAGTGAAGAGCAATTCAGATAAAGAAGGGAAAGATCAGGAGGACAGGGAATAAATGTTGGTTATATTCAGGTTTATGCACAATTCCATTCAGAATTCTATATTTTTCATTAAGTGTTTTTATTTGCTGTTAAAGGAAGGTAGAAGGAAAAGGAGGAAAGTGGTGTTAAGGACAGAAAGAAGGGGGCTACATTACTGAATTTGATTGGTAGCTATGCTCTATATTCAAATGACAGCTTCTTGGAAAGATGAATCCTACTGATTTTGCTTTTTCTGAGACCCTGTGTACAAGAGATAGAGATAGAAATCAAAATTAAGCAGAGCATTTTAGCCATTATTGCCTAAGTCCCAGGCAAAAGGGATCAGAAACAAGTTCTTAGTGTCATTTTATGTATTGATTTCAATATGCTAACGTTTATAAGTATTTCTAACATAGACATACTAAGTGTATAAGGCACACAATTTTTATACATTTTTATTTCCTCTTCCTTACTTCATCTTAGGTCGTATTCCAGACAGTCTGAAAAACTGTGTTAACAAAGATCACTTGACTGCAGCTACACATTGGGCCAGCATGGACCCTGGAGTTGTTCATCCAGAGCTTAATGGTGCTGCATACAGGTAAGTGTGCTGAAGAGGTACAAGAAACACCTCCATAATTCAGTGTAGGTGTTCAAGAACCAGATAAAAGACTTTCTTAATAATCAATGAAGTGCTTTTTGGGTTACACATCAGCTTCATTGTTTTCATAATTGTTGTGTTCAGGAGAATAATCTTGTTCTGGCAGTTGATGTCAGTCATGCTTTATCTAGCTATGAGTTCTCTTACAATCTTTTTTTGTTGGGTCAGTATGTGAGCAGTATACATTTGTTCATATATTCACGTAAAACAATTCTGGTCATCTCCAGTGTTGCAGTGAAAGTTTTGTGTTCCTTTGCTGAAGGTAATGATGCAGCTGTAGGTTACAGAAAGACTTTCAGTAATAAACATTGTTTTGTGACCTCCAGACACAAGAGGGAACTCAGTACTGGAAACAATGGAAGAGCCTGTGGTGATTATGAAAATATGTTTAAAATAGCTTTTTCTCAATTATATATTTAATTTTTAAGCAGAAACATTTGAGAAACTTGATCTATGTATATCGGTCAGCTGTGAAAGCAGGTCTTAATAATTAATAGAAAAGGGTAATTTTTTACATCTAATATGCACATTCCTTTGTTATTTTGTATGCTTGAGAGTCTTTCTCCATCCCTTTACCCTAGCAGCTATTCTAGCAGCAGATTCTTCCTAGTAGACAGCTTCAGATAATTTTTATTTATGAAAAACACCTGCAGTTTCTGTGTTTTCCAGTATGATATTTACACATAAGAAGGATGACAGCAGCAGAGAAAGCTGCTTCCCTCAATGCCTTGGAGAATGAGACAGTGCCGTGCTCTCACCACACTTCATCTTCCTTCACATACATCTCCTTTACCTTTGTTGTTTAGGAGGACTCCCCGTACTTCTAATACAGGGGGGATTCCTGGTTTTGTGTTACTCCACATGGGAACCCAGCTGTGCCCTGCTGAGAAGTGGAGCAAAGTTATCCTGTCCCAGTGACCTGGAACAGTCTCGTCAGAAAGGGATGCAGGGGTGTCAGGGTCGAGTGTCACCACCCTCTGCCACAACCTCCTCATCAGGAGCCCTAAGTGCACCAAGGGAAAAGAATAACCTGTATTTGGTGATCACCCCACTTAAAGATGTTTATTTCTGGAAATAAACCCATAGCCCTAAATACCTAAGAATGGTGATTAATTTGCTTAAATGAGAGGCTCAACACACACATTCTCCTCCAAGCAGCATCTGGTTTCATGGGCTTCAGTTTGGAACAGTGAGGGTATGGCTGAATGTAATTCGGGCTTAAAGGCAGCTGTTGCTGGACAGGAGGTAATAACTCCTATACTGTTGTGGCATTTAAGAACAGGGGTCCATGCCCAAATAAAATGCAGGTTTTTGTTCTCGTTTGGGGAGTCACAAGTCCAGCAGAAGCAGGCTTTGCAGCCAGAAATTAATTTTAACTTAGAAATGTTTGGAGAGTTAATGATTTGCAAGGTAAAGACCATATGTATTCAATTTAAGCAGGATAAACACAGAACTGAGTGGCTTTTTAGGACATTGTTTCAGTACATTTTTTCGATAAAGAAAATTTATTGTAATATTCTGATTTAATTATTTTCAAGTGCAAAATAAAACTGATTCTGGGAATTTTGAGGCAGGAGTTTATAGTTATACAATAAATGTTAAAAGGTTTTTAGAGGGGCAATAGAATAGCGTTTGAATGTGGATAAAGGCAGTTGCTTCTATGTGAAGTGCAAAATATGCGTCACTTGAAGCTCAGGTTTTATGAAGAAATTGGTTTCTATAGCAGTGTTTGCTGATGCTTAATTCCTACCTGGATTAAGTACAGCATTTGAATTGATTGTTAAACCAAATTTTTCCTACTTTTTGCAATCCAAGATTATGTTGAGCTAAGTGAGTTCTGGAGCCTTTCACAGACAGTATGAGGTTTCAGATGTGCTAATAACTGTTTCATACTCATGTAATTGCATTAGAAGATAAGACCTGGGATAATAATTTATATGTTAAAAAATGCAAATGCCTCTTTTGGTGAGCTAAAACTAACAAGGCTCTTTTATTCTGGATATATAATTCACTTGTATTTTGATGTAGGACAGAAATCTCAAACTATCAGATATTATCACAAGCCAAGAACATTGAGCATTATTAGTCAGCAGAATGAAATCTGGATCATCTGAGGAAAACAAAACCATTTACTGTGCAAAATGCAAGACACCAAATCAGCACTAAAGGTCATGCAAACAGGACCTATCCCATGAGTGAGAAGGAATTACTTGTAGTGGTCTTGGTGAAGCAGCACAACATCCCAGATCTTGTGTTACCACTGTGTATTTGTTACTGAATTGCCTGTGAAATAACCCCCGCCAGTTCCTGTGTCACAGAGCAGGCAGGCCATAGGCACAGAGAAACTCAGCAGCCATTAACTGTGATTGTGCCATTTATAGACATTTCCACACATCCTCCTGCCTCCTAGGTAGAAGATAAGGCTGGATATGGCTCTGAGTGACCTGTACTTGTGGAGGGCATCCCTGCCCATGGCACGGAGTTGGAACAAGAGGATCTTTAAGGTCCCTTCCATCCCAAACTATTCCATGATTCTGTGAATATCTTAAGTACTGAAGAGGTAGTTGGATGAGAATGGCTGTGTGTTGGTAATTCAGGAGTTATTTCATGTTGAGGTACTTAACTGGTGATTTTCAGACTCAGTTCATGATAACAGCGTGCACTTAAAAATTTAACCTCTTCTAGGACAGATTCAGTTTCTTGAACAGAGCTTAACAGAGGGAGTTCAAGGTGCTTCTGCAGTTTAAAAGATAGATGAGATTAAAGTGGAAATTAAAATTGTCCATCTGTTTTAATTAAGAGGGCTACTGTGTTTCCCCTCCTAAATTAAGACTACATGGAGGAATGGGATGGAAGAGTATGAATTAACAAAAGAGCTGTAACTGATTGCTCACTTCTGCTTTCACAGAAATTGCATTCAGTGGACAGTTTACCTGGAAAACATTTCAACTTACTGCTGCCAGAGGAGGAAGATAGAGAGGAACTTCATAAAGTGCTGAGAGGATGTATTTGCTGGTTAAGAATATAAAAAATGGCAAGAGTAGAAAAGCAATAAATAGCAGCAAAAGGGAAAGTTATATAGAGTAGGTATGCTCATGGCTAGAGACTTGAGTTTATTTGCCCTTTCAGAGACAATTTGAGCAACACTGATGATAAAATTAAAAAGAGTCAAAAATTACAGAAAGAGGATTGCAAAGTAGGGTTAGAAATTGTCAAGTAAAATGCAGTTTCAGTGGAACTGTATGGTGTCTATATTGGCTGCTGCCACTGAGTAGCTTTAGGACAAGAAAAATAACTTGGGTCTCTGGATGTTACTAAAAGTCTGTAGGAAACCCATACCTGAGGTGAGGTGCTGGCAGGTAGAATCCTGGTGGTTATGGATTGCATAACCTTATTAAGGGAATGTCCTTATATAGAGAAAGGATATTTGGAGTCAGGGTAGAATTACAAACGTGCAGTTTGGAATGTTTAATGTGCTCATAAAGTAACTCTTAGTGCTCCTGTTTCAGCATTGTCCATTTGCACAAGGGGAGGCTCTGGCTTTTCCTCCTGAGGAAAACACAGTTGAAGAAGTTGCTCTCTCCTTGACTTTTTTCCAGCTCTGTAGTGTTGATACTTAGGGAATATGTTGTTAGAAAGTAGATTGTGTGTTGAGAACAGCTGCAGTGTTGGACTTTTAAATGGAAATTTATGTCGTGTGTTTTGCAAAGCACCTAGAATAACAGATAAGCTGTTTCAAAATTAAATTTAAGTAAAACAATACTGTCTGACAGTTTTTGTAGGAATTGAAGCGAATTTGATTAATAAAATTCAAATGGAGTTACTGAAATAAGCAACTAATTCCATTAGCAACTGCAAATTAATTCTAAGGAACCTCTGTGGAGAGGGAATTAGCATAGGAAGCCTTGTAAATGTGTATACAATTGGGAGCAAAGTTATCTGGCTTACAGGTGGTGTGATCTGTCACAGCCTCATTACTCAGCCCAGAATTACAGTCAGTGTTGTGGGGTGTAGGAGTCTTTCCCAGGATGACCAGACCAGTGAATGGTGTCCCTGTTGTCCCTGTGCCTCATCAGTCCTGCTGAGCTCCTCTGGTTCTCTGTTCGTAAAAATCAGTTCCCCTGATGTTTCTGTGGTGGAAGCAAAAAGAAAAGTCAAGGTGCTGGCATCCAGCTTTTTTCCTTTCTTGCGTAAGTTCTGCACTAATTTTCTGCCAGTTTGAGGGCGCTTGGGATGAGCAGCACAAACACATATTATGGAAAAGATGCAGAAATGGGGTGAAATTCCCTGATGCATTGAGCTCTGATGAGGAGAAAATCAACAGCAGAATAATGTAATATTTGAAAAAGCTTGAGAAGACAAATGCCTTTTGTCCCATGTAGTTCTGGGTAAATACTTGGGTAGCAAAAGCTGCAGTGAGTGGTAGTTTGTGTATTTAGGCTTTCAAATGGATAATGTTCTCACCAGGATACTTGGGTGGGCAGAGCACAGCAGGAGAGAATGAGGGAAATGAGGGTGAGTGTGCAGCTTTATGATGAGGAGGTGAGGCAAAGGGTCAGTGGTAAGTGGCCAGCATGACATAAGTTGCAAATAGGTATTTGAGTAGAAAGAAATTTTTTTTATACAGCACTGTGAAATAGCAGTTCATCAACTACATCTGAACTTTGGGTTTGGAACAGTAGATCTGCAATATTTTTTTAGACTGATAACATCAGAGCTGTCATGAAATTGGGCTGAATCAGAGGGTGAATCTTTTGTTGAATGCATAATATTTAGGCTTCGGTGTTTATCCAGATAGAGTAAGAAAACTGAAAAAGTTACTCAGGTGCAATAAGCTTGAGTTTTTCACCTTTATGAATGTGTGGGTGTGATGGCTTTTTGGGGGAGCTAGAAGAAAGCTAAGACTGCAAAATTAGTTTAAATTTTTTTTTCAAATCATAACAATGAAAATTTAAAATTCGTACATGAGAATGAAAGAGAATAAAAATTTTCCTAAGATCAACTTGAGGAAAAGTTGTAGCGAACAGACCCAGCACAGACCCAACTGGAATTACTTCTTGTTGGGATTATGGTTTGAGAGGAGCAAAACTTGAAGGTGGTTTCCTTTGCAGTGCTGTTAGTAATACTACTAAATCTGGAGAAACAATCCAGCAGACTTTGACATGTCCTTTGGTTAAAATGCAGCATCCCTCGCTTTATGTAGCAGCATCTGCATGTGGCATCTCACCTGGAACTGAACTCCCTGTGTCTCTAACTGGTCTGAAAACAAAAGAAGCTCCTCTGTAGCTCATGAAGGAGGCAGGGTGGGCTCTGTGCTCAGTCACCTCGTGGCTTTAAAGTGTTTAATGCTCTGGTTTTCTCCTCCCAGCAGGTATCCCCCAGGCGTTGTCAGTGTGGCCTCCACCGGCATACCTGCAGCAGTAGAAGGAATAGTCCCCAACCCCATGTCTTTATCACACGGCCTCCCTGCTGTAGCCCACCCCCCCCATGCTCCTTCCCCCGGCCAAACTGTCAAACCAGAAGCTGATAGAGACCACCCGAGTGACCAATTGTAGCCCCCAGCAGCATTCCCAGCATCGGAGACTCCAACCGCGGCGCGCGGAAAACAACGCAACACAAAACAAACCCCTGGATTTCGATTGAAACCATGAACTTACAGGAGGAGACAATTATTGGTTTAGAAACTGGTCCAATATACAGTATAAAAGGAAAAGGTGGGAGACAAAAAAGAAGATTTGGAAACATTTTTTTCCTCCGTATAAATTGTAGTTTGTCCCTGTCCAGTGGACTGATTCACTGTTTCTGTGTCCTATGGGTTCTTTGTTAAGCAAGAGAAGTTAGTAGTTAATTATATCATGAATGTACTTGTCTGTGTACAGTTTCTAGAACATTAAAAAGGGTTTGTTTGCTTAGCTGTCAACAAGGAAAAACATAAGGGAGGCATTCAACAAACCAGTTTTGAGATTAAAAATCCTTTCTTTTATATTTTCAAACGTGCCCAAAAATGAGGCAGTTGGCAAACTTCTCAGGACAATGAATTTTTCCCATTTTTCTTTCTACGCCACACAGTGCATTGTTTTTTCTACCTGCTTGTCTTATTTTTTAGAATAATTTAGTAAACAAAAGAAAAACAGTTTCTCCTAATTTTGGCATGAATTCCCTTATTTCAAAATGAAGACAACCTTGCAAAGAGATTTTGAGGAAAAAAAAAGGTTTTGTATAAACGAGCATTGTGCTTTTTGTCACCAGTTAAAGTATATATTATTGGTGGTATCTGGAAAAGGCACTAGACTACTGAAAAGTAGCAGCATTTCATTGCCTACATTGATTCCTTCCTGGTAATGTGGTAGGCTAGCAATATTTTTTGGTTAAAATCATGTTTGTGACTGTAACCATTTGTATGAATTATTTTAAAGAAATAAAAATCCCAGACAAATATCATATGTGTAAAAATTTTTATTTCTAGTAACTGTTTATTCAACTTTTATTAGGTTTCTTAGCTGTAATTTTTAAACAGATGCTGTCAAGTATTTCATTTCTAGCTTTACTTTGCTCTCTGTTGTTTGTAATACTGTCTTGGAAGCTTGAAAAATAAAAAAAAATAATTCTTTCCATACCATTTTTCCCTTTACATTTCGTAAATGTTGATCTTTTTTCCTGTGTTTCTAATGGAGTTTGAAATTAAGATGGATTTTGATTTGTACACCGGCATCATCAGCTACAATGTGGTAACAGCATTTATGCCACCACTGTGGGCAGAGCAGAGGAGGTACAACAGCAACACAACAACAACAGTAATAATAATAATAAATGTCTTTTGCCGAAGTCAAAATTGAGAAGTGTCCATTGTTTTATTTGCTTCTGTGATGATGGAAGGGTGCAGCAGGATGGAATTGTGTTTGCTGTATTGAAGGAGTTTTTTTTTCTTAGAGCACAGGCAGAAATGTGTTCAAGGCAGGTTAGATTCCAGCTGCATGCTGCTCTGACCTTTCCTGTGCTCCTGGATAAGACATTCTTCATCACTATAAATTTTTTAAAGAATAAGACAAATGTTTAGCTGCTTCAGGAGGAGAATCCATGGTGGGCAAGAATGAGCCTGAACAGTGCACCCACCTCGATTTGGTGAGCTGTTTATGGGATCTGTGAAAAGTTCTGGCCCCTGTTCTTGCAATCTACAGAGCAGCCTCCACCTCAGTTAGGGAAAAGGTGAGGGGCTGCAAATCATGAAACTCTGAAGTTTGTGGGGCTGTATGCAGGGAGCATTATGTAAAGTGAAATTTTGACTCCATGGAAGAGAGGAAGTTTCTTGCCTTGAACATTTAGAGCTAAAAATGTCATCCATTACACTTTATTTGATGGTAAAACTATTTCTGTTCCCTCTGTGAAATGAAACAGAAAACAGGCCTAAAGCTGCAAGTTATCCCAGCAAAGACATTTCTAAGAGCTTTGAGGCCAAAAGCTAACAAAAAACAAAATGTAGTGTCCTGCTGTTGAAGTGGGATTTCATATTTCTTGGGTAATTCATATTTTAAGATGCTGCTTTGTCAGGATGAAGTTGCCTCTTTAACATATGTAAAACAAATGTTGAACATCTGGCGCTACAAATCGCTGACAGCCACATTTGCAGCCCCATTTCCCAAGGAAAAACCAAGAGGGTTCCTTGCATCAATTGGTCATGGCTTATGTAAGTACATTTTGTTTCTAGTGGATCGATAGTTGAACTAGAAATGGTGTTCATTGTGTGCACTTCTTGGGCTCAGTTCTGATGCTTTTGAGCTGTTGATGCTGTTGAGCTGTTGAGCTTGCTGAGGCACAGGCCTCAGGATTTGAGCCTGAAAGGCACTGTTGAGTATTTTTGTGTTGGTGTTTGAGGTTATCTCTTGGTCTGACTGGAACAGAGTAATCCAGTTTCCTGCTTCAGAAAGGAAAAGCCATCTGGGCAGTGACAAGACTGATGGGTTCTGACTTTGGGCTATGTTCTGAAAATCTGAATTAAAAGGAATGAAAAGTCAAACTTGGGGCAAATGACTGATCTGAACAAAGTGGCCCATAATAAACAAAAGGCTGTTAAACCAGAGTAACCTTCTCTCTTATGACTGTTTTTGTAGGGTAGTGGAAATGTGATGGGATTTTCCTCCATTGGGTAAAGGATGTCCAGGTAAATGTAGAAAGCAGAAGGTGCAGTCAGTGGGAAAATACAGAGTGGTGAAGGTGATGGCAACAGAGGCCCCAGGTGACCTGAGGCAGTGTTGAAAGGAGTTTGATCCAAGTGCCTGCCTTGAACATGATTTTCTTTTGGTGGCATTATTTGAATTGAAGGTGTTGACCAAGAATGAGGCAAACGTACAAAAAATGCTGCTGGCTCAAAGGCTGCAGGCAACAGCAGGGTGGCAGGAGGCTCTGGGGCTGCACAAGGATTTGGTGCTGTCCAAGAAGAGGCAGAAAGTTCCCAGTTGTGGTGATGGAAATTCAGGTGGTTCCAAATCAAACAAAGCCCATGGCAGCACTGGTGGATTGCTGCAGTGGGAAGGAGCAGTGTGGTGGCAGATTCATCTGGCATGGTGGTTTTGGTAGATCTGAGGATGGATCTGTTACACAGGACCTGGTGCATTTGCTGAGTAATTTTAGTCAGGCATTTTCAAAAGATTGAGCTGGAGCTGAAGTAGCAGAGCTGGGCTCTTAAAATTGCTGATGGTGTGCAGGATTCAGAGGAAATCAGAGTGACCTGACATTTTCAACTTAAAAGTGAAGGCTGAGTTGGGGAAATGGCTGTAAGTAACAAATTCTGTGGAAGGAGAAATATTAAAGAAATGCTGGTTCATGACAGCTTAAATGGGGTTAGGAAAAGTTCTGTATCAACAAGGAGGTCCTGGGACTCAGTCTTGGAATCTCTGCAGCTTGGGTTGGGGTTTTGGTTTGTGTTTGGGTCCTTTTTTAGGTCCATAACTTAGTACAGTCCAGAATGTGAGAACGTTTTTAAAGGTTATACAAGATTGCAACCAAACCAACTACTAGAGGCTTCTTTTTTCCGTTCAGGATAAAGCACTTTAGCTCCCTTTTTAACAAGCCTCAAGGCTTTTCCCCTTATACAGAGTTTTGGGGTTGCTTTGAGAAAATGCCTTGTTTTCTTGTCCAGTTTCCACCTCAAATGACTGAGGCTGGCTTTCCAAATGACCATTACTGCTGCAGTCTATCTGTTTCCAGCTTGCCTTGTGCCTCAGACTGAAGAGTTTTCTCTTGTTTCAGTGGATTCATAGTGTTGGTTCTGCTTGAAGGAAAAGGCAGCACTAACAGGATTTCCTTCATTCAGTTCATTCCAACCTTACTATTTTGTAAATTGAAAAAAAGAAAAGTAATTGGTTTTAAGGGCAGAGTGTAATATGACTACTTAGTAAAGCTGTTAAGTGTGATATGTGATATGAGTCTTCTTGAACCTGATACCATGTTTTGAATTTGGTAAATCTTTCAGAAAGATTTCTAGTATTTATGTTAAAATGTCAAGCAATGGGATTTTTTGTTTTTTGGCTGTTTCCTTTCATAGCTTGTTTAAATGGGATGGCCGTCACTGTAATTTTTAAATGGCTTTATTTAATTTGGCTTTCCCTACCTCTAAATTCCAGTTATTGTTTCATGTTAAATGTGGGGTCATGTAGGCTGGCTTGAATTAAGTGAGCATGTCACATTTTAGCCATTTTGCCTTTGTGCTGAGGTCAGTGACACATCTTCCAGGAAGAATGAACTGTGTTATTCATCTGTTTTCTTTTCCAATTTCTTCCATTGCACTATCCATCCTTTTTTTGTGGCTGTGTTTTTGCCCTTTGGAATGACATAGTTCAATATGGTTCTCTTCTGCAGATGGAATTTCAGGGTTTCTGATCTCAGTCTTTCAGCTGTTGTCTTCTTCCCTCCATCAACTTTCCAATTTCCTAGTAAACTATTTTGCTGCAAAGTCACAAGTGCTTGAGGAAATGGATGAATCCTCTTCTTTGTCCTTCTTTGCCCAGGTAGCACCTCGTAGCAGCCAAAGCTCCACGTTGAGTGGTCCTGCTCTCGTTATCCGAGTGCTCTTTTCATCCTCCATCTGCACACTTTGTGTGTCTGCCCCTTGCTGAATGGGCCTTACCTGGGTCTCACACTTCAGATCAGCCCCTCAGTGTCTGCCTCCTGTCTTTCCTTGTCTCTGGCCTTCAGAAAACCCGGAGTGTTACCCTTAGAATTCTTCCCTGTTCTGGAAGAAATGGCCTTTGGTCAGTTCCACTTTCCATATGGGAGTTTTAGCTTGACACAGATTAATCTCTCCTTGGCTGAGTTCCTTGCACACCTCACTAAACCCATGTCCCATATTACATTTTTTGTATCCGATTTGGGGTTTGGGATCACCCAGCTGGTCTTTTATTTTTAAACAGATCCCCCTCTGGAGCTTCTTTCCTTCATTTTCTGTACCACAAAAACAAATAAACCTCTTCGTATCTGGTCTCAGCACTTTCCTTTGCCTTTACACTTCTGCTCAGAGCCGTAATGGAGTGTTTTCTTGAAGCAACACGGTTTGTTCTTGGGGGGGTCATGATGGTGTCATGGCCACCATAAACAGCCTGAAGTTTGTCCTTGGGATGATTGGAGGCATTTGGGACATGCCCAAGATGACACACATAATTCTCTGAGCATGCCAGTCCCTTGAAGACATTTGTTACTTACACAGTATTTAACTACATCTCTATCCCCCTTCTTTCATATACTGCCTAAAAAGGATAAGGAGTTGCTGGTGCAAGCATTAATGATCTGCTCAAGAAATGAAGTAAGGAAGTTTGAAAAAAAAACCCACCAAAATTAAATACTTGAATATGTTTCAAGGGGCAACGATTTAAAGTAATAAAAAGGAGCAAAATTATAGCTTAAATTGCCACAACAATCTTTTGTTATGTGTCAAGTTTGACTTATTAGAAGCAGAGAATTCATGTCAGTGTGACAGTGCTATTTATTTGTCTGTGCTGTGTAAACAGAGACCACATAGAGTTTGGGAAAAGCTTATGGAGCTGGCTCCCTGAATAAATCCTAGGAGTTAGGGCAGCAAATCAACATCTAAAAATAAATCTCCTGAGGAGACATCCCAGAACTTGTGTTTCCAAACCCCTCCAGCCTTGGTCAAAGTGTCCCACCCAATGCAATGGATTGAATTCTCAAGCCAGTTGCCTCCTGCACAGCTGTTGGCTCCACAGCTTATCCGCATCCCTGGGAGCTCAGGAAGCAGCAGAACTTCTTCCTCAGCACACCTAAAAGCATCAGAGTAAATCCATTTAAGTCCCTGCTACTGTTCAGTAGGATTTTGGTTAAGCCCTCATGTAAAGTTAAGTCCATGCTGTATTTTACTGCTCTTAAACGACAACAGAAAGAAAATCTGCTGTTGGTGTTTTCCAGTAACACGTTTGCAGTTATCAGCACCAGTAGTTTCCATGTGAAAATGGGGTCAGGGGATTTCCAGCCTCTTTTTGATACGAGTTTTTGTTCATTTTGGTGTTTGCTTGCTCATGTTTTTACAAGGCCTAGTGGATGGGAAATATGTTTATTTTATTGTGAAGCTCTAGTGATAGATTTTTGTCTCTGAAGTTGCAGCACTTTGTAATTAGCTCCAAGGCCATCACTTCCCACTCCCGGCATGGAGTGCATGTCCTTGGAAACTGATGGCTGAAACAAGGTTTTCAAATATTCATATTCTGAACAGCTGTAGTTTTCAATTTTCTTTTCCTCCTGTAGACAAACATTTTTAGTGCAGGACACAGCCCTTGTAATTGCAAGTAGCACAGGTAAGAGTGAAAAACTTGCACTGTGACTCAAAGCTCATTTTAGAGGTTTTCTACCTCCATAAATTTTTAAAGGAAAAAGGCATGGTTTTGCCTCATGTAAACAGTGGCTGAGTTCTGTTCCTATTCTACAGAAAAATAAAAGTCTTAAGTCTGTTCAAAAGCAATATTAAATTGTGCCCCTTTGGATTGTGGCACACATCCCACTTGGATTTTTAGATGTGTCCTGGAGCAAAACGTGTCATTCCAGTGAATACCTTTCCAAATGATGCAGGGCCTGGAGTGAACCTCATCACTTGGAGAGCTCTCTTCATGTGTTATATCCAGCTTAGCTGGAAGTAGGATAAGGTTTCTGATGTCACAGTGATCCCCAAAGCACTTTAGTTTTCATCTGCAATTAATTGCCAGTGGAGCTGCAGTGGCTCCCAGTAATTTCTGATGTTTCTGTGACACAGCAGAGTTCAGAGCTAAGGAGACACCACAGTTTCCCTTTAAAAAGGGTGCTGAGCCATTAGATGGTAGCTGCTCTTAAATCTAGATTCATCTGTCTGGGCTCTCTCTTCAACTTGTCTTCAGTGACCCAAGTGAAATCCTAAGAGGAATAGCTCCTCATCTATGGAGTTTTTCCAGTCAAGTGCTTGAGATTACAGTGGAGCAAATCAGGGAGAATCTCTGCAGATCTGAGTGAGTCCAGAGTAAACATCTCACGGTAATGACTTCCATGTTCTGGTTTCTAAGTGGCTTCATTACTTGAGAGATGCACACAGCAGAAATAAAACGTCACTCAGAAGAGGTGCCTCTGTGTGCTGCTCTCTGTCCAGGTACGTGCAGCCCCCATCAAATCTCTCCCCAGAGGACACAGAAGGATGAAATTTCTCCAACCTGCAGAGCTGTTTCTGAAAAAATGCTTTGATAGTTCACATCTGATAATTCACCCTAAAAATCTATCGTTGTGAGGTTTAGAACTCCAGATGCTGGAAGTTCTCCTAAACAGCTGCTTAGCTCCATCAGCCTCTGAAACCCCTTTGGGGACGCAGATTCCTGGGTAGAAAGGGCAATGTTATGTTGTTTGTGATATGTTGAGGGTTTTTAAAATGCTTTTTCAGCGTGTTCCTCCCAGGGGTTTGGACTTTCAGAATTGCAGTGCCTGCTGTAGCCTTTGCCTGGCCGAACGTGTCAGGGGATAGAAATCGCTGCCTGACCCTCTGAGCAACTGAAATCCATGAAAATCCAGGGGAGGAACGCGATGGAAGGAGGTCCTTCCTTCCTTCCTTCCTTCCCCACCCCACAGCCCCGAGCAGGTGCCGAGTGGCGGCTGCTGCGGTACCAGCCCAAGCCCTTGGCCACAGAGCAGGGATGATCTAAGCCCGTCCTCTGCCAACCCCCGCGTTTTACAGCAGGAACGGAGTCAGACTGAGCTGTTCTCTCAAATTCCCTTCTCAGAATTCCTTGGTGCTCGCCGCTCCCCACCGGGGTCGCGTCCTGGCTCTGCAGCCCCGGGCTGTGGTACCCGGCCTTTCCTTCTGATTTCTCGGCTACATTTCAGACCTTCGGGCGATCCGGCTTGTGCCTGTCATTTATGTTCTATTTTGTTACCTCCTTCTGTCCCCTCCTGCAGTTTCCCTCCCGAGGGGGCTGCCGGTGATGGTGACAAAGGCGCAGTAGCCCGGAGTCCCTCCGCGGTAGCCACTAGGTGGCAAAACGCACTTTGTGCATGGGAACGGCGTGAGGAACCCCCGGGAGCACCGGGCTGGGCTTTCCCCGCCGCTGCTTTGAGCCGCCTCCATCGAGATTATTTCTTATAAGCTGTTCCGGCGTGTTTAGAAATACCGCGCGTGGAGCATCTTCCCCTCGAAGGTCTGGAAATGCTCCTTGTCTTGTGTTGGTCATTCAAGGTTGGCACCAGGTTTTGCCATCGTATGCCAGAGTTTGAAGAGGAAAAGGCATTAACCAGCCTGGTGAGGCTGTTATAAAGCTGTGCCTGAACTGGCTCCCCTGCTAATCACAAATCAGGTGTCATTTCCCTTCTTAAATTACAGATGGGATGTGTTTAGGACTGAGGTTCTGTAAATGATTTCTTCTATTTATAAACAAATAAACGAACATTTGGAGATAATTCCTTCTCCAAGTATTTTAGAGGCACAAATATGGAGGGGGAAAAAAAACAAAATGAAGAAAAACAACAACAAAAAACCCAAAGAAAAACAGAGGAGAACATAGACACCCTTGGCATTTTCCAAAGCCCGGGCGTAGATTATGCTGTTTGTTATCCTGACTCTATGAGATTTTTGTCCTCTGTGGAATACATCCTTGTGCTTTTGCCTACTGGAGATGTCTCAAGTTACAGATTTCCGTCAGGGTCTGGAGGGTTTTTTTTTGTTTTCTCAATAGCTTCCAGGGGCCCTTGCAGGGAAGTTTCCAGTTCCCTCTCTGTGATGACAGCAGCGCTTTTGGCTGGCTCCTTTCAGACAACTCTCACACATCCAAGCCTGCCCTGCCCTTGTTTAATTCCCTGACAATATCCTTGCAGCCATGCACCTCACTGCCCTGCTGGTCCTACCTGGATTTGGGGAGTGGTACCTGTTCTTGAGAGATGCTGGGACATGAAATTCATCCCCTGCACACCTGAGTCCTGCAATCCTGTGAAAATGCTTCAGTGGCATCTTCACTGCCTCTTCTTTGGCAATTTTGCTTGGAAAGGCAAGTTGCAAAATGTTCATTTGATATACCATGTTTTGGAATGTGGTGGGAATCTCCTGTTCTGGAACTTTGAGAAACATGGGACGTGTTTTATTTCTTTTCTTTCTCTGTGTCACTGGCAGGCTGGACATTAAAGTTTAAATGTTAAAATTAGGCACAATAATAATTCCAACAGATTGGGTCTATGAAAAAAAAACAAACAAAAAACCAACCAAACAATAGTTGTGAAACAGATTTTTGACCAGTCATTTATTAATGGAGCACTGGTATTCTGATGGAAGGCTGCTGGATTTCTGAGTGGAAGGTTCTGTATTGTCCTGTGGAAAATGCAGCATGGTGCTTGTCACTTCAGCATCAAAATGTTCACATGACCACACTGAGCTTTCACAAAATATCCCAAGTCTGGATTTTGCTAATTTTTGAGTAATTGCCTGCAGAATCTTAGTGCCGATATTTTAAGATTTGTATTCACAAATTCACCTTTAGTTCTTGTGGCTTCAAAGAGTTCTGGCTGTGATTGATCAGGTGAGATGACAGTTTTCAACAAACTTCCTGAGATGCCCTTCAGTTTGCAATATTTCCTATGAGGCAAAAGCAAAAAATCCCCAAAACCTGCTAATGGAGTAACAACCCAGATTATCCAAGAATACTAAATATATTTAAATGGTGCTGGAATGAAAAGAGATTGACAACATGTATTTGTCTTTGATGGACACGAGGAACAAGAAGAGCCATGTAAAAGAACCTGGTGGTCCCAGTTTAAAGCAAGGGCAATGTATTTGTTATTTATAAAAGGGTAATCAATGATTAACAGGCATTGCAATCAATAGTTTATTGATTGTTGTAGGCTTGGTTCTCACATGGCTTGCAGCATTGTATTCACACTGTAATGTATTTATTAGTTATTAATCACACACTGGTGTTTTTAAAATGTTTTAAATGTTTTAAATTCATTTTATTAGGGGGTAACTAAATTTTCAGTAGCACATTAGTGAACTTGAATTCTGCCTTCACATTAGCAAAAGGGAATGTATGAGAAAGCAGTTCATTTGGCCTTGCTTTCTATAATTTGAGGAACCCATCAGCTGCATACACTGGAGGAACTATCACATTATAAAAGCAATTTTAAGTAAAACACGCCATTTATGGAAGAAGCACTCTTAAAGATTTTTGTAATTACAAATATTTGTACTGTTAAGTGAATTGCATTGAAGTATTTGTTGTTGTTGTTGCTTTATTTCCCTGGAGGACTCTTCTGTAGTGGGAGCTTTGTTATGTTGATAAATGTGCCTGAAAGCTTTATAATGTACTGATGCATTGTAATGATAAATAGAGCTGGTTAAGTAGTAAAGATCAAACACACAATTAAACAGACTGTAATATACATCTTGCTGAGCAAGGGAAAACAATAGTGGAATCAGTAGAGATGAATACAAATGGCTTTATTGAACTAAGCAAAAAATATATCCTTTTGCCTACAGAATGAGGAAATTTGGCCTGATACTTGCATGAACAGACTTATAAAGTGCTTAATCAGATATGAAAATGTATTGAAGCTGCTCAGCATTTGCCATCAGTGGACAGGCCTTTCTGTGAGTAATAGAGATGTGCAAGAGCCCAGAGGTTTGAGAGAGCCAGCGCAGCGTGGGGTGGCTGGGAGAGGAGCCTGGCACAGCAGACAGGGCTCACAGGTCTGCCACAGCAGGAAAATTAACGAAAACACGTTGCACTTGACAAAAAGATCAGTACAGAATATTGGCAGCGCCTGCTCCTATTGTCCAGAATGTCCTTTCCTAGAACCTTTCCCAGCAGGGAGGCTGGTTCACACTTGGCGAGGCCACGGAGGTTTCACACTTGTTATTGCTGTTTGCTCCTCCAAATGCCAGGAGGAAATGTGATTCAGAAGGAGCACGCTGGAAGACGGAAATACAGCCATGCATTATTGGAGAGACACAAAAAGGAAGTTTTAACATAGAGGCATTGAGGGGGATTTTCATTTCCCGCTCAGAGCAGAATCCGCACAACCTGCTTGCTTATTGTCCTTGTCCATTCCAACCTTGAATTTCTCTGAAGGGTGTTCTAAGTGAATTTCCCTTGCAGGGGTACCCATGGCCAAGCCAGCACAATTGAAATTTCAGAGCTCATTTTACAGATGCTATGGTGAAATAACTCCTCAAGGAGTTAGAATTAGGCAGAATACAGCAGCCAGAAAAAACACTAATTCTCCTGGATTGACTTTTTGTGAGCTCCTACCCTACACAGTGCTTTGCCCACCTGGAATATCATAAGCTGTTTAGATTCCTTTGCATATCTGGGTATTAACAAGACTCAGGGGAGCAGCCAAATCTTGCCTCACTGGTGCCAGCAGTCAAATTCCTAAGACTTGTGCACACTGGCCAATTATTTTGTAAAACTCCCCTAGTGCTCACCGAGCTCTCCTCTGCCACCAGGAACTACCCAGCAGACAAAAAGCATCTGCTGATGATGGGGTGTGGACTGCTGGAAATGTCTTTCCCGAGGATTTAGAGTGTGAAATGCTCCAGCAAACCCGTTAGCTCTAATTCTCTGTGTGCTGCTGACTGCTGAAAGCTTTGCACGGCCTCCAGGAAGTCGGGCTTATTTAATGAGAAGCAGGAGAGTAATAAATGCTTCCAGCTTCTGGAGCTTAAGAGAAAAAGGAGTGGCTGGGGAAGGCGCTGTGGCCCCTCTGCCTCTGACTTCCCACAACCTGAGCTACAGGTGTTGCTCAACCCAGAGTCGTGTAGGAGTTCCCAGGAACATACGTGGGAGTAGAGATGGTCTCTCCTCTCTAAAAAAGAAACACTTCTGCCCCAAGAACTGTGTGTCACTCCACAAAGATATTTAGATGTCCAGCTGCCACTTAAACACCTTTACAGATGTGGGCTGTGGTCCTGATTGTGTTGCTGCTTTCCGTGGTGTCGCTGGTTTGGCACGGCCGGCACCGGATTGGAATCGGCTGCGGAGAGAAGCACAGCCCGGCAGCCACAGGGTCTGAGTTAATTGGGCTGGGCTGGTTTATGGTCCCTTGATAAACGTATTTTTTTCCTCTTTGGAAAACAACATGCCTGCCAAGGCCGGCAGGAAAGTGGGAACTGTCTGGAGGTGAAATTGCAGCCTGCCAGGGGTAGCCCTGCTCGATGGGAAGTGGGCTCCAAAGGGTTTTGTGATGTCTGTCGGTTTATGCCATCACTTCTTCACTGCGTTTGCAGCCCAAAGATTATTTTGGATGCTTGCCTGTTCCCAGAAGCTCCATGTGCTCGGAACAATTTCAGCTCTGCGTTAAGACAATAATTGTAATCAAATCTCACGCTCCGCTGCCTTGGCCAGTCACCTCCATGGAGCAGATGGGAAGGGGTCTCACATCAGTGAGAGTTTTCCCTGGTCCAATGTCTTCAGAAAGGGCTTTTTTGTTTTTCCCTTTGGCTCCCCTCTGCTTCTCTCATGGCATCAGGGACAGGCAGCAGCTGGAAAATCGTGGGCAGGGTTGGAAGTGCAAGGAAGGAGAAAGTTATTTTGTCTGCTGCCTGCCTGCTGCTCCTTGTTCACACCCCAGGCTGGGAGCAGGCAGGAAAGGAAACTGGGTTTTTGGTAGCCCCTCTGCATCTGCTGATCTTCTGTGTCAGGTCTGGGACCTGCCCCTGGGCCCAGCTTGGCTGGTCAGTCCAAGTCCAAGAATCCCAGAATGGGTCAGGATGGAAAGGGACCACAGTGGGTCAGCAGGTCCAACCTCCCTGCTCAGGCAGGGGCGGTGGTTGAAGGGCAGCCATGGCCCTGCCAGGACTGTTGTGCTGTCCCATCGTGGCAGACCTGGCTGGGGACACACCCAGAGGCTGCTGCTGGTGTTGGCAGTGCCACCCTGAACTGATTGTTGACCTTGAACAGCAAAAACACGGGGGCAGACACAGTCTGAGTTTGCTTTGGAAGGCTGACCCTCAACACATCCATCCATCCAGCTTCCTCTGCAAGCCAGGCTCAAGGCCAGATGTCACCAAGTTGCCTTTGTTGGATGGTCCCTCTGGGCTGAGTCACCTCAGTCAAAAAAGCAGGAGGGTCCCTGCTCAGCCCTGGTGTCATTTTGGCCCCCAGATGATGTGTCAAGTCTTCAGAAAATTATAAATTGAGGAGAAACCTGCATTTGGGAACATTTCCCAGAAAGGGGACAAAGCTGCTGAATTGACTGGATTCTTGTTTCAAAACCAACACCTCTGTCTGTTGGGGGACTTTCCTTATGAGCCCAGCCCATGTTGGATCATTGGTGGCTGAGATGCTGGAGATGGAAGAGCTCCTCACAATCCCCCTGGTTTGTTTTCACACGGGGCTCCTAAAACAGGCTGGGAGTGAGAATCCTCTGGTTCCAGTGCTGGTTGGACTCAAATAGGGTAATTAGAGCTCATTTGCCTGGAGCTGATGGTGTGAGACTGGGAGATGCTTTCAGGGAAGTTGTAACACAGCCTTAGGACTGGCTCATTCCCTTCACTTGCCCCCTTGATGAAAAGTCCCAGGGATTTGATGCTTTATTTTATTTTCAGCAACGGTTGATGATATCTCTCTGGTACCATAGCTCTTCTATTATTTTTTTTTTCATTTTGGCTTATTAGAACAGGAAATTGCCTATAAATGTTAAGTGGAATAGCTGCTGAATGTTTAAATTTTTACTGCTCTCTCATGCTGCATCTTTAGTCCTCACTGATATTATCCCCCCATCACATTTTTTTCTCAAAGGCCAATGAAGCTCTTTGTGGCTTTCTGCATTACAGTAGTCACTGAGGTTGTTACTGCATCCCATGACTGCAATTAATGAGATGTTTGTTCTCCCAAAGGTGATTGCAATGATGATTGTTAAAGTACAAAAACAAGCTCTGTGCAGACTCTTTTCCCAGATTTGCGATCTTCACCAAATTTATGATGGTGTTTTAGATTTGGATCCTTTCTCGTTCACATGGCTGTCTGATTCACAAAAAGAACCTCTGGGGAGTGCTTAAGAAAGGCTTTATCTTTACAGGAAAGGGTCAGGCACCATCCACATGACAGCAGGGGATTGTGTTATCCATGCACTCCAAAGCCCCAACTTGGCAAAATCTTTGCAGACTTTGCAAGACCTTCAGTGGGGGAGCTTCTCTTTTACAAACCCAGAGAACCTCCTGGCCACCACAATGCCCAGGTGGCCACCAAGGTGATGTCCTCACTTCTGGCTGTTTTCACATCCCCCAGGTTACACCCTGCAATCCCAAAGAGGTGGCCAGCAAGCCTCAGGGATCACAGAAGCACAGAATGGATTGGGTTGGAAAGGACCTTTAAAGGTCATCTGCTCCAATCCCCCTGAAGTGAGCAGGGACATCTTCCCCAAGGTCAGGCTGCTCAGAGCATCAGGGCAGACTCGATGCCAGCACCTCCAAAAGCTGTTTGCACAGGGGTCTATAAACTCCAACTCTGTTACTTCTCTTGGCTTCATGGGCCAGGAAGAGCCTGTGGGATCTCGTGGTTATTCCAGCGAGGAGGGGAGGATGATGACACGGAGCAGGAATGCAGCTCTCAGCCAAGGTGGTGGGCACGCTCCCGGCTGCTCAGCTCCAGCACTCTGGGCTGCCAGGGCCTCCTCCTCTCCCAAACTCCCTGTTATCCCTCTATCCCTCCTTTTTCCTGTCCCCCAGTCTCCCTGGCATGGGTGCTCCCTGTTTGGGAGTGGGGAGCAGGCTGGGGCTGGTGGAGCTGCTGCATCCACAGAGGAGGAGAGCAGCAATTTCTTGTTCTTTCCTTTCCTGGTGTGCAGCAGGCTCACACCCGCTCACAGAAGCAGCTGCCTTGATGAATATTTGCCCAAATCATTATGCTTTCTAGCAGTTAGCCTGCAAAAGGCCCAGCACCATTTGTATGGTAATGGAAGGCTTTCTCAGAAATATTTTGGAAGCAATCAGCTAAACTAATAGGATTTTATGTAAACCAATCTCTTTCTTTAGATCAGGGTGGCTGTTCTTTTTTTTTTCTTTCTTTTTTTTTTTCCTAGAGAGGAGGGTAAGAGCTTTTTAATAAATGCAAATTGATATTTCAGTGTAAATGGAAATGAGAAGAAAAGTTCATCACCAGGGTAAAATGCTGTGACTTTTCTCCAGCAGCAGCTTCATGGCTGATTCTCTGCACATTCCCCAGCCACAATGAATTTCTGAGGTGCTGAGCAGAGGTGCAACAGGGAGAAGAGATTTTTTTCCACCTTCACACTACAGTGAGACATCAGCCAGGCTGGACTTTTCATCACCCCATCAAAGCTGCGGTTTCTGCAGTCATGGAGCTCTGCAGAGGGTCATGGCAGAAGTGGTCAGAGAGGAGGCTGTGGCTGGAGGGGGTCAGGCAGTTGTTGTTGCTCCCTCCTGCTGAGGATCAGCAGCTCTGGCACTCTGTAATTCAGCTTTCTCTACCCCTCCAGCAGGATTTGAGAAAAGGAAGGGATGAAAAGCACTCAGAAATCTGATTTATGTTGTGTGCTCAAAGCTCTGCTTTTAAGAAAAGTGCTTTGCACTGGGACTTGTTCCCTGCATTCACCCACGACCAAGAGCTTTTGCTGCAAGCCCCAAATGCTTTCTCACTTGGGACACAGCCCAGGTAACTTTTTGCCCCTGCTCCTGCTTTTCTCTCTGTCCAAAGGGCCTCATACAAGAGCAGATTGTTTGTGTGGAGCATGAGCTGGCTAGGGTTGCTGCAGTGAATCACTGACCTGTTTTCTTCTTTTTATATATAAAAAAATATAAATATAGAAAATATAAAAATATATAAAATTAAATTAAACACTGATCTGTAGATGTGGTGGCACTGCTGGAGTGCTGCTCACTGAGACTCAGGTCAGTGAGGGTCAGGCATCCAGCAGGGTTTCAGGTGAGAAATCCTCACCCTACAAGGCTCAACCTGAATTTGGAGCAGCAGGGGTTTGGGCTTGTCCATCCTGTGTAGCAAAGGACAGGAAATGGACAAGACAGAAAGGCTGGATGTGCCCCCAGGGCCTTGGAAAGCAACCTCCAGCAGCACATGGGCAGAATGGACATGCTGAGCATGGAAACTTGGCTTTTAGAAATACCTTCCTTCCTCCAGCCACTTTTCCCTGACCCTTCATTCATGCCAAGACAGCTGTTGATGGTGCAGTCATGTAATGGGATTGCTGAAATGATTTGGGGTAAAAATTATTAAACGAAATAATTTTGAGGGTTTATTTTTAACCTGTATCACTTCAGTGTCACAGGCTGCCACAGAAATCCCTCACAGTAATTCTTACTTTCAGATAGGTTCTCTCAGGACAGAAAGACCGTGCTCAAGCTTTGGTCATATGCACGAAGACAAGGTCTAATCAGAGTCTCATGATGGGAAAACAAAATCTGACCTACAAATATGCCTGGTGGGTTGTTATTAGGCTTGTCTGAAAATATTAAAGTTTAATTCTACAATAGAATCCAACTTTACAACTAGAAGAGTCAAATCTAAGATGTTAAGTAAGCATTTATTTGAATAGATTTTCATATTTGTGACCATGTGGAGCAGAATCAGTGACACCAGAAGAAAGAATTTGAGTTTTTACAGGGTGTGATGTCTTTTAAACCTCTCTATCTGAAGACTGTCCCAAAAGAGCAAGAGAACAGCCTGGTGCTTTGGTGTGCCACATTCCTGCTTAGAGTCTTTCCAGATATAATACTGCATTACCAGCCATTGGAATTAATACCATCTACAGTATTGAATTGAATATTTAAACTGTTACATAGTTTAAATGCTTTGTGAGTTTGTCTGGACTACATTAAATTTATATGAGTAAAAATTCCTTCTTGAATTACAAAATTGACTAGTTTTTGCTCCTCTGACATCTCAATCCACTCCTGGAGATGCATTCACTGGGGCCTTGGAAAGTTTGTTTAAACAATTCAGTCTCTGGAATCTATCGTTTTTTTATTTATACCATTTATTGAATGTTATAATCTCAGTGTTCAATCAAAATGCTACTGAATTTTCAAACTGCATCAGATTATATACATTTTAAGAGAGAAAGGAAAATAACTGACTTTATCCAGAAACCTCTCCGGATATGGACAAAACAATTTAAAAACCAATCAGAAATGTTCAATTGAAAATTTCTTTGATGAAAAAAGCAGTTCCTGCAAAAAATAATGTTCCAGCTTTGATTTGTGAAATTGAAACAAAACCTTTCGCTGTGGTTTGGATATACAAGGATTTCTTTTTACAAATGAATCCAAACTGTTCCAGGAGTGGCTGCCTGTTTAAGCTGTTGTGCTTCAGTTGTCTCCTATTAGCTGTGGATCAATGCCACTCACAAATGGGGAGTGCCAACAAGATGTGGGAAGATCTGAAAATGCTCCTTCCCACTGCTTTTTCATTAAGTCTCTAATTTCCTTCTCTTGGGATCTCTCTGCTGGATGTGTGAGTGGCAGATATGGGGAGGGAGTTTTCAGTCATTCAGGGAGTTCCTGATGGAAACACCTGAGCTTTGGTGCTTGTGCTTTTCAGCATGGCAGGAATTTTGGAGGAAAAACAGCAATCCCAAGTCCTCCCACTGGAAGAGAAAAGCAAGGAGTGGGGATGTTCTTCAGGTACAGCAAACTGCTTGTGCACCAGTAAGGTTTTGTATTTCAATAGGCAAGTTTTCAGGTTTGAACCTAGATATGGTTGTGCTAAAGAACCCCAGTAATGGGAAAGTGTGCACTCTGTGCTGCTCAGAGCATCTCTCTTTGAAATGCTGAGATCTTTTCCTTGATTCAACATCCATTTGTGCCCCTTTGAATTGTTTACCTGTCCCTTGTCTAGTTTGCCCAGTGCCCCAGATGAAAGATGTCTCTCCTGGAGCAGGGTGGTTACCAGAATGTCCTGAGGTTTTTCCTGTCAGTGCTGCAGGGTCCACACAAAGACCTGCCCAGCAGACCCAGCTGGAGATGTGGAGCAGCCCTTCCTTGGTCCTCCCTGCCAATGGGAGGACTTCTGTCTTAGGTTGGGTGGAAAAGACACAAGACACTCCTGCATGATGGAGAGCCTAATTTTAAATGAAGGAATAATTCCAATCAGGAGATCCTACAGACCATGAAACAAGCTCCTCTTCCTTGCTTTCTTCATGAGCTGTTGAAACATTTTAGTAAAATGAAAAGAGAATGCCAAAGTCTAACAGTGTAAAATCTTTTAATCCGCCTAACTCCTACCTACCTTTCTTCTGCCCTAGTCTGAAGTTGCTTACATTTGTGATGGCTGTAGCTCCCAGACATTTAAACTTCCTTTATGATCAGTGGGGGTGAAAATTATCAGAGCACATCATCCCATTCTAAATGGGTGCCTGAGGGTGTCCTCCTTGCCCAGACCCCTGCACTGCTAGTGCTGATGTCTGGTGATGAAGACACTCTGTTCCATGTCTTTACCCCAGCTATAACTAATTACAAGGGGAGTGAATGTGTCTTTTAAATTATCTACCCAAAAATTACATTGAAAAGTTGCACATTTCAATACACTTTTGTGCCTTTCTTCTTGTAAAGCAATTATCCCCTCTAAGCTAAATTGTCACAGACTCCAAGGTATGTCAATAACAGCTTTTCAGGTTGACATTCATGCTCTAATCATCAATGATTTTCTCAGATGTCTGGACGGAAGAGTTTGCCTCTTTGAAATATTTTGGAATCCATTCACTTTGGCTTTTCTCTAGATTTTTCATGGCACTGGAAAGCACATTTACACACCTATCCTGCTGAGTTGTTTCCACCTGGAATCACTCACCAGTAGAGTGATTGCCCTAAGAAAGTATTATGGAACTGATCCTCTGAATTTGGTGAAAATCTACATAAGAGGTAGGTTGTGGTTGATCACAGTTTCAAAACCTCCCTTTTACGGGTTGTGGGTTTTTTGTTTGGTTGGTTGGGGTTTTTTGTTTGCTTGGTTTTTTGCAAGAACACAAAGTTTCATTTGAACTATTTTCAATTCAATTATTCATAATGGAGTCCTGCTGGGGGTTCTCTGAGCAGCTCCAGTAGGAAGGATCCGGCCTTGGCCCATGTGCAAAAGGAAAAAAACTCCTCCACTTTCTCGCCTCCAAGCCACCACATGAGAAATATTCATGCAGGCAGGAGAGCCTTGGCAGCCTGTCCTTGGGACTGGTTCATGCACCTGCAGCCCAAACTCAGCCCTGAGCCACTGGCTGAGTGTGTGCAGGGCTGTACAATGCCATGTACAATTTTTTAACATGACAATGTTAAGTGACTATGAAGTTTTGATGTTGCATTCCCGACGGTCCCTTAGTCTTAATCTGTATTTTAAATGTCTTCTATCTTACTGGTTTTGGTACTGGTGTTTCAGGATGTTGGGATTTGAGTTTTTTTAAGTGCCTTTAATAGAAATAAGACTAAAGTGCAGATCACTAATAAAATGAGCTGCCTTTAAGTGGGAAAAATTGTGATGTCTTTCTGATCTCAAGTGCTTATATGGCTATTAACCCTTGAAGCCATCTCTAATTGCTATTTTAAGGTCACCAGGAGCTGTAGACAGCAAGAACAGAAACTTAGGTGCAGACTATCTCTTTGTGCTGCTCAGGTGTGCTCCTACTTGTGGGATAGGGCCTGATTTAAGCTGGCTGCTCTATATCCCATGTGAATGGAACAGCCTTGGCTCCTTCCTAAAGGCTCTGACACAGCGAGCAGAGATGTGGGATGTCTCTAGGGCTACTGGTGACACAAGGACATTGAGTAGCCTGTGCTTCATGTAGTCTGTTCTTGGTCTTCTCAAGGCAGCAGGATCACCAGAGCCCCAGGAGAACCTGACCTAATCCAGTGCACACAACACTTCAGGGCATGATCTGTGTTAGGCCTCTAGAGATGGTCTGAGAGAGTTACATTGGCAGGTGTGTTACCATAATCCATCAGGGCTCAGTTGTGTTTGCAAGGCTTTATACAAGACGTGTCTACTGCAGCTTTCTTGGCCTTTACTGTATTCACACACCCCATTTGTTATTTTTCCTGAGGAAGAAACTCGCATGAATCATCTGCTGAGCAGTTTAGGAAGGCTGGGCTGTGGGACATTGCAGAGCAGTGCTGGTGCTGCAGGGATAGATCACATCAGAGGGGTGTCAGTGTTTCACACAGCTGCAGCCCTTCCTGAGATTTACAGGAGCAGTGCAGGGCTCTGGCATTTTCACAGACTTCCAGGCACAATCACAAATGCTAAACACTAAAATGCACATTTCGTGCTGCTGACACCTGCAGTGCAAATTCCCATCCCACTAAACTCCAAGCTTAAAGTTCAGGTTAAATTGAACAGGCGTTGAGATGAGTGGATGGGGAGTGGGAGGTAGAAGTTCTCTGGGGTAGCAAGTTGTCCACAGTGGTCCCTCATGCATGGGATGGCCCATTCTGCACCACAGAGCTGTGCTGGACCCAGTGTGGGCAGCTCCAGCTGGGTAGCAGATGTGCAGCAGCACTGACCTGGTTTGGGAGCAATTTCTGCTAACCTCCCCAGCCTGCCAAGATAAAGAGGGGCCAAATGATCCCAACTACACTTTTGTGCCAAGAGGTCATCTTCCAAAGGATGTTAGAGAGAGGCTACAGTCCTGTACGAAAAATGTCTTGAGATATCTCAGGAAAAGAGAAAAACTCTGCTCAGGCACACTTCATCATGGGCAGATAGTGTAATAAAAAGCTATTTAACATCAGGGATCGTTGAGTTGTGGTTGACTCCTTGCTATGCCAGTGAAAAGCATTTGGATGCAAAGGGACGATGATGAAGCCACAACTGAAGGTCCCAGTCGTTCTGAATAAACCAGGAGACAAGACATCCTGTTCCCCTGCAGACCTGCTTGAAGCACCATTCTAGAATTTCAGGGCACTGAGATGTGAGTCCTGAGAGGCTGTTAAAAAGTCCTGGCTGCTGTGGTACACGTGGGAAGGTGAGTTTGCAGAGCCCGTAGTGATGGTTTGGGGGTCTATTTTTAGAAATCAATTTAAAATCTTTAGGGCCAAATCTGAAGAACACTGATGCTTAGACTTGTAAAACCATGGTACAGAAAGATTCTTGGTACCTTCTTTTTCCTCTCTAATAATCCTACTTTGATTTTCACAAGCATTGCTGAAAATTGAATACCTTACCAGAAGTTAACTCCCCAAATCACCTGTAGGTTGAGATCCAAGTCATATCTGATAAGGAAAGCATTCCTACCTGACTTACGTGCCTTTGGAAGTGTTAGCTATCATCTGAGCAGTAAAATGTCTTATAGGTAATTGAAAATTGCACATGGGAGAGGACCTGTTATATTATTCCCAATTTCTGCATAGCTGAGAAAGGCACTAGGTGATCCCTAACTGCAGCTGGAAATAAAAGCTACATGATTACAAAGGCAGCCAGACACTCTTTTCTACCCACCCTTTAGAAGCAGGGCCATCTTCTCTGTGCTGCCGTTCATTCTTTCTTATCACATTTCCATCAGTAAAACTCCCAGTCAACTCCTTATCTTCATCTCATAGAGAGAGCACTATTCTCTGCCTCACCTTTCCTGTGTGAGAAATCTGCAAACAGCCTGAAAAGATTTTTATAGGCTTCCTGCATATTCATGTGGCTACATACACCACTCTAAACAATTTTATTATTCTGTCTGTGATTTTGTGCTTGTGGGGCTGAGCACACACAGCTTTTGCTCTGCTCACACCAGCCCTTGGCAGAGAATTTGCTGCAGTGCTTTCCCCACAGGAACATCAGCTGTGCCTGTCCCAGCTCCAGGGGCACAGGGACCTGAAGCTGTGGCTGATCTGCTGGCCTTGGTGTGCTCATGCTTCTTCATACCCAGCCTGCTTGAAAATGGCTCTGATGACTCATTTCTCAAATGGTCATTTTTTATTTAGCAATCCCAGTCATCCTGAAAGAGAAAACTGCCTGCAAGGCTCTGGAATTGCAGAAATCTCCCCCTTTCCTCCCTGTGCTCTGGTGGAGGGAGCAGGAGTGCCTGGTGGGAAGAAGGAGGGGACAGCTGTGCTGCTTCATGTGCCTTGGTGACCCTCTCAGGCCATTTCTGCTGGAGCTGCAGCAGCAGAGGGGAGCTGGGAGGCTGTGAGGAGTGATGAAAAACACTCCTGCCTGGGAGACTGACCAGCAGGGTACTCACAAAAAAAGGGCAGACTTTGTCAAAAGACTTTTCTGGGCTGCGTGTTTCTCTGTTGGTGGAACAACTGAACACGTTATTCTGATGGTAATAAACTGCAGGTTCTGTCTTCACCTTGTGCCAAAGCCAGGCAGAGCACGAGGAAGGAGCTCTGAGTCCTACTGTAAAACTCAAAACTCAGCCAGAAGGTGACTTTGGTTTGAGCTCCAGAAAGGAAGCAGGAGCCAATGCAATATCATCTGTTGGCCAATCTTTGCTGGACCTGAGGTTTCATTCACGTGCTCTGGACACATCAGTGCACCACAGCCCCTCCACAAACAGCTAATTCACTGTTTTAGCCAAAGTGCGGTGCTGGATGTGCCAAACTGAGCTAAAAGCCAGCAGAGGGAATCACATGGGCCCTGACATGCAGAGCGTGCAATTTAAATTTTAGGTTTGTGTCCCTCTTGGACCCTGGCACTGTACTCTGAGGTGCAATGGAGCCCTGGAATCAAAATTGCTGAAAGTCCCCCATAAATCTGTAGTTTTTGTACGTGCAGTCTCATTTGTGGACATAAGTACCTGGTATGAAGGTGTCTGTAAATGCATCTGAACAGCTCCAGGCAAGATAAAATGAGCCTCCTTTTGCTCTTGTATGGAGGCATTTTATGCTCCCAACTTAAATGCTTCCTGCTGAGCTGGCCACACTCTCTGAAGAGAACCAAGTAGAACTGGAAAAGGTCCAGAAATTGGTAATGGCTGTGGAAGAACAAGGGCCTTCTCCAAAGGCCCTCTCAGGGGTTATGGTTTGGTCAGCCAAGAGATAATTTTGACTCACTGCTGTTTCACACAAAGTAAGAACCAGTAGCAGCAAAATGATTGGACTGCAGTAGTTTTAACCCAGAATATGGGTCAGCTGAGGTCACTTGACCCTCTTGGCACAGGCAGTTGAAAAAACACAGGTGGATTCAGAAAGGTCTTTGGCAAATGGTGAGCAGGTCAGTACATGGTGTCAACCAAAAAAATAGGGGTCCAGAGCCACATCCTGCTCAAGCTGTTGCTATTCTCATAGTTTGGCCAAGAATTACATTCTCTCTTTCTCATGCAAGTCACAAGGAGCTGGGCTCTGAATGGATCTTTGCTCTGACTAATGGTCAGTCTCTAACCCTTGGAGTTTACCTGGCAGCAAGTCCCAATGACGTGAGTTAAAGTTGAAGTGCCAACACTTGTCAGGGATGTGACATTTGTTTGGATTGTCCTTTTAGTGTAATTTTTCTTCTGTATATTGAGTTATACACCCTAGTATTGTTTCTGCAGTAAAATAGACACACCCTGCTAGCATTTTTGTGGGCCTCGGATCTTCTATTTCCTTTCTTCTTGCTCATTTAAGGTCATGAGACTAAGCAGTGACAGCTGGGGATTAAAAAAAAACAAATTGTGATTTTTTGGTGTGTGTGTGCAGGAGGAGAACTTCAGCAAAGTTTCAATTTCAGAAAATGCTGACCTTCAAAAGTGCTGACCTTTTAAAGATTAGGTCAGGCCAGATAGCTCAGAACAGAAGGGTCCAAAATCAATCACTTGAAAACTGACGCTAAAGCCACCAGAAATAAATCAACCCTCGCATAAAAACTGCAGGTAATTATTACTTCCCTAAGTATGTGATTCACAGGTTTGTTTTAATCATTATGCAAATGAAAGGTAAGCCCTCACTCACAGTGTGATAGATTTGATGGCATTTATCCTCTATAACAAAACCAATTCATTAAAGTTTCCTGGTATTTGGCAATCAGCAGAGCCCTGATTTTGCCTCTGTGGTGAAAAAGCTCAGGGTGTAAACAGAATGTTTCTTGGTGTGGATGATGGTGCTGGCACACAGTTTGTGATTATAAGTGTTCTTCTAATAGGAGAGAAGCAAGATACAGCAACTTACCACAAGCTTTACAACTTTCTTGCTGAAGATCACAAAATCATGGAATGGTTTGAGTTGGAAGAGACCTTAGAGACCTTCTCATTCCCACCCCTTGCCATGGGACAGGGACACTTTCCACTAGACCAGGTTGCTCAGAGCCCCACCCAGACTGGCCTTGAATGCTTCCAGGGATGGGAAGGTCAGAAGGAACCTCAGCCAAGCACATGAATACTCTGTTGGTGCCCAGTCCTGAAGGGCTGTGAATGCTCCCCTGGGGTATTGACACCAGTGAGCTCTGCAAGCCTCAATTAGACACCTAAGATGAGAGCTTGATTTCCTTGTGGGAAGGACTTTCAGGTCCTTCAAGGTACTTGGTGTGTGTGTCCCTCCACTGCAGGAGAGATTTCCCTTCCCTGTACATCCATGTGACATCAGGCCGAGCAGCCTGGAGCCCCCTGAAGTGCTCAGTACGTGCCTGGATGCCCCCTCACAGCTGAAATCCCACACTGGAGGGGAACATGGGCAACCCCTCCCAGGAGAGCTGCAGGTGCTGTAACCCCATTCCCTGCAGAGACTGGAAAACTCCATTTCCACCCCAGGCCGGTGCAGCTCCATCCCGGCAGCGCTCACAGCTCTCCGGTCGTTTTTCCGAGCGCTGTTTGTTTGAGCGAGGAACTCTTTTGTTGCTCTATCAAAGCCTTGCTGACATAGCCTGCAGCTATGAACAAATGTTGTGTGGCTGCAAGAGAGACAGGAAGCGTGTTCAATATTGATAAAGAGCAGAACGGGGGCTTGTTTAAGCTGCGCACAGACAACTTTTCCATAATGAAGGGAGCGGCAGACACGATCCTCGACTGCAAATGAAATGACTAACGAAAGCAGGAGCCACACAGGACACGAAGCCTGGCACACACCTGTGAGCAGAAGTCATGCTGAAAGGGGCCTGAGATGATTCCCGAGGGTGGGCTGGACATGCCTGTAGTCTGGAAAACTTGTGCTGTGTTCTCAGCAATGTGAGTGTGCCATGAGCTCTACCTGGGAGTGCAGCCCCCTGGAATGAGGTCCTGTACCCTTCTGAGTGCCCCTCTTTGTGCTGGAAGATGATTCAACCTGCAAATGCAGCTGGTGGAGTAAAGGTTCAAATAGACCTATTTGCTCAGTCCTATTCACAGATGCTAAAGTGATCTTTTTTCCTTTATTTTTCATCTTTTCCCTGTGCTTGTGCCTTAATACTTCAAAAAATGGAAACTTCTCCTAGGCAGCAAGAAATAGGGTTGGGACAACTGCTGGGAGAGGGAGTCGAGTGTGGGCTTTACTTCCAATACTTGTGTGTGCCTGTAGGTTACAACTGCAGCATGTAGGCACTGGCACAGATTGCCCCAAGAGGTTGTGGATGCCCTATTCCTGGAAAGGTTCAAAGACAGGTTGGGTGGAGCTTTGAGCAGCCTGATCTAGTGGTAATTGTTCCTGCCTGTGGCAGGGGGTTGGAACTAGGTGGCCTTTAAGGTCCCTTCCAACCCAAACCATTCTGATTCTACGATTCTATGATTAGAAATGTGCCCACCTATGAGCCATCCTCTTCCAGATGCCACTTGCTCTGCAGTCCCTTCTTCCTAAGTTTTGCGTGCCTTTCCACAAGCAGAAATGTTAAGAATTTCCAGACCCTCCTAACCACACCAGGCTCTTGTAAGCCATGATCCCCTGGTCCCAGCCATGCTGATGAACGGTTGTCACATCCTCGTGTCCCAGAAAAATCTATGGGGTTTTGCTTCCATGTTTTCCTGGTCACTGTGGGTTCAAGGCTGCTGATCTGCTCATAGGACAAGGGCCAGCATGAGCAGCCTGCATTCTGCACAGCTCTCATCCAGCACTGTCTGAAATGGGCACAGGCATCCAGGTCTGTGCCAATGTTGCAATTTAGCAGCTGGCACATTTAAATGCTTGCAAGTGGGATCAATCTTTTTTTAATCATTTATGTTTAATTATTGTTTCCAGATAGATCTCTTGGTGTTTTATTGCTAGCAAGTTTCTAAAGAACAGTTTTTAAGCTGAGCTGAAAAACCTATTAACACTCAGCAAGAAGGAGCTTCACTTAGGAGATTTCTCCCATGCTTGGAGCTCTTGGGAATGTCAGGGGTTGAATTCCCTGAAATATTTTTGTTGGAAGATATCTGGTCTGACTTCTGCTTAGAGCTGGGCTGACCTCAAAGGAGGCTGAGGTTGCTCAAGCCTTGCCCAGTAAAATTTTGATTATTTCCAAAGAAGATTTCAGAGCCCTAGTTACAGCAGCGGTTGGTCCCCAGGCTGTAGTTCTTTACAGGGTTATCCCATCCCAGGTGCAGGGCTTGGTATTTGCTGCGTTGAACTCCACGAGGTTCCCATCAACCTTATTTTCCAGCCTGTCCAGACCGTTCTGAATGAATGTGTTTTTAGCACAAGTTGTATTTGCTCATTGTGCAAACACATCCAGAGTGTTTGCAGGCCTCCCCACACCCCCCCCACACTTTACAGGGATGCAAAGATGGAGCAGGGTCCCTGCCCTCACCCCGGGAGAGGTGCAAGGTGGCATTTTGTTTATGGATGACTTTGGATATCATCAGGTTCCATTGCAGCACGCATTGCCACATCAGTGTCCATCCACTGAGAAAGGATAAATTACGGATGACAACCCCCCCCTTCACTATTCAGAGCATGAAGGAAGATGATGCTGGTAATTGGGTGTTTGCTGTCTAAAGGAGGAAGTTTGCAATCCATTGCTATCAGTGACATGATGCCTCTGTAAACCCCCAAGCCACAATTTATCTCAGCCATTTAATATCTGTGTGGAGAGACAGAATGGCATATTCAGGATGAGCCATTATGATCTGTCTGTTTGGGAATACAGAGTGTTTTATAACCTTCCGTGGATATTTTTTTACTTTAAATGAAGGAAATTAATGGCTAAATTCTGCAGAGAAATAATGCCTGGTGGGAAGCATCGTTGGAAGGACAGTTCTACATGAAAGCTGAAATTGTATTTCTCTTTCAGCATGATATCTGTTTTCTTTTAATCACAGGAATGAAGGACTAGAGTTTCAGCCTTAACTGTTAATTTCCTGTCTATTGTCTATTCAAACAAGATCCTGCTGTATCGTTTCTGACAAATACATTTAGAGACAGGGCTGTAACCTGGGCCTGCCCTTCTACAAGGGCTGCTAATTCCTGCAGTCTGGGCCACCCTTTCCATGCAATGCAAGGACTGCTGAGTACAGAGAAAATGGGGCTAAAGCATTGAAAATAGGGCAGTGAAGAATAAATATGGGCAAGAGAGATTAAAAATTGGCGAGAGAGAATAAAAATGGCTGTTTGAGCCATGCAAAAATTCAGGTGGGAGAAAGATCATAGATTCACAGAATGGTTTGGGTTGGAAGGAACCTTAAAGCTCATCTCATTCCAACTCCCTGCCATAGGCAGGAACACCACTAGACCAGGTTGCTCCAAGCCCATCCAACCTGGAGCTGAACACTTCCAGGGATGGGGAATCCAGAGCTCCTCTCTGCCCAAGCATATTTACCAGGTGGCTTGAGGAAAGGACACAACTGAGGGGCAGCTTGGGCCATGCCAGCAGTGCAGGGCCAGTGCAGAGCCCTGGGCACAATCACTGCAATAAATATTCTGGCATAGCTCCCACCCAGGCTGCATTCAAAGAGAAATTGCGTGAGATTGTTTGAAAAAGGGTATTTATAGCAGCCAGAGGGTGCCCAAGGCTAGCCTGACATTCTGCTCTTGTGCCAGACAGAAAATATTTAGGGCAAATGTTTACAGATTAAAATAAAATAAAAATCAAGGCCGACACCTATTTTTTTATTTCTCACTGAAAGTTCTGCTGCCTTGTGGTTAGTAGATATTTCAGAAAACTTTAGCTTAAAGAACTACTGGTTTTGGTCTGACATACCTACATGTACTCTTATGAATCACAGGGAACTACTAGGAACATAACGTTTTTTCAAGATGAGCTAAATATATGTAAAAGGACTGATGCATTTTTTTTTTTTCTTTTAAAGCTTACAGTTCTGGAAGAAAAAAGAACAGTGATCTTATAGGAATCCAAATCTGTGATGCTGAAGCTCTTGAATTATTCATGTGATCTTATTCATTGCACTGCGATTATTTCTGATGCTTCAAACTCCTGGATAGCTTTTGATGCCTGTATTATTTCTATGTAAATCCCAGCCATTAGTTGGTTTTATCAATAAGGTACAGATTGAATCATGCCTCCCCTGCAAATTAATGCAGGCTTAGACAAATGTAAGAGAAGATCTAAACTATCAAATCACAGACTGTTAGACGTGGGTTTAGAACAAAAACATGCATAAGTTATTTCAAGCTTTAGAAGGTGGTTACCGAAAATATTAGCACATATAGGGACATTTAGCAGATTGGTACACATGGAAGAGTGAGCCAAGCTACAGGCTTGGAAGGCTTTTAGGATGTATAGACAGACTGGGTTCTGCCACAGACTCAGTCCTTCACTGTTTCCAGCCTGGAGAGCAGGAGATGTTAGACTGGCTATTGACTTATTGTCACCAAAGATAATTAAACCACAACAATTGTTTACAAATAGACTTAAAGACCAGATTTAAACTCATAAAAGCAGGAAGACCAGGCTAGGGCTGAAACAGCCTCTCTAATTCCCCGTGACGTGCCTTTGGGCTGTGTTTAGCAGAAATTCCATGTGCCATTGATTGGAGCCTGCCCAGTGCAGGGACACACTGGGAATGGTGTGGCCCTCTGATTTCTCAGTTCCCGAGCCTTCTGCATGAGACTCTGCCTCTAATATAATTTCACTTCATTATTGTAGTATTAATTTTTATCAGATTACTATTTTTTTAAAATTGACCTTTCTTTTCTCAGCAAAGATGGGGAAAAGATACGATCAGTTTTAATTGGTGGAGCATAGTCAGTGCAGTGACTGATTCAAGCCTGAAGACACCCAAAGTTGTGCCTGCAAGTCTGTGAATCACTTTGTTCCCCTAAAGCAGTGATGAAACTGTTTTAATAATAAATAACTGGTTTACTAAGAAAAGCTTACATCTCTCTGGCCCTGTAAAATGTGAGAGATGCTGTTATGGAAAGTAAAGAAAATCTAATTTCCCTGGTACTGACCATTACAGTGCCTCAAGAATAGGTAGAAGAAAATTTTAAAGGAAGGCTGGTGCAGCAGAGACCAGTCTGGACTGACAGGAAGGGCAGTTTGACCTGTGAAAATAAGGACAATATTAGGATCCAGGCAAAAATCTGCTCTCTAATACAGAGGATCTGTTTGGATCCATTCTGCAGAGACACGTTACACCTGCGAGAACCAGAGGCATCATTAAAACACATCCTCCTCCCTCTCCCTCAGCTCCCTCCATCTACTTATCTTTTAATCAGATATTTCAATCTCCTCATTAATTTTTCAGCACTCTCCTTCCCCAGCTGGACAAAGAGCTGCTGTGCGGAGTGAGCAGTAAAGAGATGAGCAAGTTTATGAAATTTGGGTGGAGTGGGGACCCCTCACTCCACCAAGTCTGATCCCTCAGGCTGGGCTGGATGCCAATGCTATAACAGGCAGCTCTTCCACAGGCTGTCTGCAGTATCCCCTGCATTGCACAGGACTGCACTGCTGACAAGAACATTAAAAAAAAGGGGGTGGGACAGGGAAAGTTGATTCCAAGTAATTGCTTACCCTGTTTTTCAGGGATTTGACAGTGACCCTCTGGCGAATACCCCACAGTTTGTGGAAGATGGGGCTTGATAACTTAGGATTTATACTTGAGTCTGAGCTGAAAAATTTATCCAGAGATGTCTGAGTAAAGGGAATTACCATCTCTTCTGGCTGGACTTTGTTCAGGAGAAGACAATTGGTGTCTGGGTTCGGGAGAAGGAGGAACAGGGGCTTAACCCAATTCTTGTCTTCACATTCTCCCATGGTCAGTGCAGAAAGCTCTGCCTGGATGGTCTCAGGTTTGTTGTCTTCTTTACACCTGCTGCTTCTTGCCATCCCCTTCCCAGGAAACATGCCCGTGCACACTGATGCTGCTGGACCACACAGCAGACAGGGGCAGGGAACACAAAATATCACCTTACATTCTCCTGCTGTGGACTGACTGGACTTGTCTCACCCCACGCACCTTTTTTTTCTGCTTGCTGCTGCTTAGAAATGGATTCCTGCATTTCCTTGGTCCAGCAGGGAAAATTCTTGGCTGCAGAGATTAATCTCACAATCTTGTCTGCAGGCCAGCAAATCCTGGCCAGTTTCCAGGGTCTTTCTGATGTGGGGATTTTCCATCGAGGGTATTCTGCTGCCTCTTCAAATGCTGAGGTAATTACATTGTAAGAGTGGCTCTCTGCTCATAATCACCCCAAAAGCCAGAGCAAAAAAAAAAAAAAGCATGTGGGGCTGAATACAGGGGCTGCTCCCAAGCCCTGCAGAAGGCTGGGGACAGAGGTCAGCCCCTGGATGCCTTCCCAGAAATTACTGGACTTTGGTGTTTTGGGGCTTGTCTGTCCAGCCAAAAGGGCAGCTGTTGCCTATATTTCCACAGGCAGAGACTGAAAAGTCTAACTGCAAAAAAAAAAAGCCCAAAAAAAAGAAAAAAAAGAAAAAAAAAAGATGTTTTTTGGCAAATTGGAAGGCTGATGCTGTTTGGCTCTTCACAACTTACTTATTGTTTCACAGGCATCTGAAACACCCTTACCACTCTTTCCCCCTCTTTCTCAAATTCCATAAACTTTGTGTTATAAGGTCTGCAACAGGCATCCATCTCCTGCAGTGCTGAGGGCACACAAAGAACTGTCTCTACGTGCATGCAGAACATTGCTGGAGTACTCTTCATGCCTCAGTCATCTCTTCTGGCAGGCACCATCTCCATGAGCTGTGCCCCGTCCCTGGTGGCCTCCAAAAGCCCCTTTCCTACCAGCCCAAAGGGTCTCCCTCAGCAGCACCAAGAGGGGACATGACCAGACTTAAACAAACAGGGTCAGTGCCACATGCAGAGGGGAGTGTGCAGAACAGCCAGAGGGTTGTTGGACATCTGGGATTTGTCTTTCTAAGAATGAAACCTCAATGAGAAGCTGCAAAGTTCCCTGTGAAGATGACAAACCCCTTTTGCTTTCCATCCATGGCAGCAGGTCTGAGAAGGGAAGGCTGGTATGGAGAAAATGATGTAAAAGGGGTTGGTGACAGTGTTGAGTTCCAGGGTTCTAGGTTTTGCTGGGTTATTTTAAGCACTGGGGGGGATGCTGTTCCAAACCCACAGTTGTTCAAATATCTACTTCTAGGTGGCGCTTAAATGCTTTTGTGTCAAGGACTAATTGCCATGTTTACTGAAATTGTTCCATTTGGGGTTAAATGGCACATCAGTGGAAGCTGTGTCTTGAAACAAATGCTTAAAATCTAACATGCTGCTTTTGAATGGCACCTCAAAAGAGACCCAGATGAGCTCCCTCTTTGTGCTGGGGCACAGATAAGTGCTTTATTTTGTCAATGAGTCCTAAGAAGTTCAAAGTTAAAACTTCTGCTTTGTCCACAGAAGAAATTGAAAGCTGTCAATGCCAATGGGCACCAAGAGTGAGCTGAAATATGGTTCCACTGCTCAAGGACAGGTGCCATGCTTTCACTTCCTGTTTTGGTTGAACTATTGAAACAGAACTTCAGGACTGAGAGACTTCATTGAGTCAAGGATCAGAAAATTTCCCATTGTTTTGGATGGAGACAGTCACAAAGCCATCGGAAGCTCTCACATTACACGAGCACATGCTGGGAGAGTCTCCTTTCTCATAAAGCTTTCCCTCCTAACTACTGCTTTGTCCTCCTTGGCAGCTGAAGTGCTACATTTTGCTCCTCTGTATATCCAACTTTACTATCATTAAATGATGGGTGACTGTAATACTTGCTGGATTATTTCTATGGTTTTTTTTTTCTTTAATTGCCTAGGGACTTCTGTGTCAAAAGAGGAAGGTGGGAGAGATCATGATAAAAGCAGTGGATTTCAAGAAGACAGATATCAATGAACTCAAATACATAAGAACTCCTAAGAGGTAAGACTAATAGAGGATAAAGTTGTCAGTTTTTCAGAGTAAGCTGAGGGCTGAATTCAGACTGTCCAAATGCAAGAATAGGAAATTCAGTAGGTGCCAAGCTGAGGAGATGATGAAGGGTTTTTCTGTAACTTCAACACCAGGCAGAAGCACACATTAAAAAAGAAGAGGTCAAATTTCTAAGAATAAATCTGAAAAAACAGTGCAAGTATTCAGGGATGAAACCAGAAAGGCCAAGGAACAAAATGAGACCTCAAAGATAACCAGAAATAATTCTGTAAGATCCATTAATAGAATGAGAAAGATCAAAGGGAGGATTGGTCTGCTACTCAATGGAGAATGAAAGCTGTCTGCAGATAATTACAATAAGCTTGAAGAATACTGGAAAAGGGGAAAAATTATTTTTTCCCAAAGTATCTTGGGAATTGCAGTCCAGTCAGATTAACAGTTCTAGAAGAAAATAAAATCGACCATAACAAATTGTCTGAAACATTTGCAGAAACAGTTGGAAGACAAGTAGTACTCAATAAGGGTTGGTCAAAAACAAGTTTTGTTAAAATAGTTTAATTTCCCTTACCGTGAAAAAACCCTTTTTGGTTGGTTTGGGGAGGCACAAAGATCACATAGCTTAATTTGGAAAAAAAATTTAAGGTTTGCTTGGTAAGTTCATGGCAGCCATAGGATGAGAAGGACTGCAAGCACATTGGAGGAATGGATTATATTTGTGTGATATATGATACAAATTTCTGAAGAAACAGGGCTAAATTCAGTGGAGGAAAAGTGCAAATTATTCTCAACCAGACACACTTTCTGGGAAAGAACTGGCTAAAAAACAGTTCTCCAGAAAATCATTTGTTATAACAGATCAAAAATTACCTGTAGGCACTGGCTTGGTGTTCTGAGAATGACAAACATCCCACCACCAGGGCAGACAGGAGGGCTCTCTGCTCTGCTCATCATGGGAATCCTGTGGTCAGTTCTCATTTATGGATTCTAAGGGAATTTTGGATGTACAGGACAGAGTTTAACGTCCTCTTCTGATAAATATTGTGAGGAATTTGCCTATTTTATTTTTAAATCTCTGATCTGTGAGTGAAAGTTGAAAGACCTGGGTTATGTAGTGTCACAAAAAGAGCCATTTCAAAGAGGACAGGAAGATTTTCTGTGTTCGTGATGGTCAGGACAAAGTGTTTGTAAAATAACAGAAGGGACAGTTAAATTGAGTGTTAGGAAAAGCTTTTGAAGGACATGGACAGCAAACCTGTGGAATAGGTTTCTTGGAAAGATTGTGAAGTCCCTATGATTGTGGGGTCATTAGGAACATATTGAGGAAACATATGTCAGGAATGACATGTGCTCATACTGCCTTCAAGTACAGGCACCTTTCATTCCTTCCAGGGCTATTGTTTGATAATTCTGTCCAAATCTGGGGATGTAAATGATTTGCTGGGAGACATTCTCCTGGCTGTGCCATTATTTCCATCCTGAGAAGGTACTGCTTTGCATAATTCAGTTCATTTATTGCAGTTCTCTTATGTGTAATTAAACACCTGAGGTGAGCAGGGGGAGGGCAGTTGTAAGACACTGCTATGGGAGGACTTGGCTCCAAGTGATCAAAGATGCCATCATGTGGATGGGAGACATTCTGTTAAGGCAACATGATGCTGCTCGTCACTCTTACTGTTCCCTTCTCTAAATATGTTGTCTTTATCTGAGAGAGCCTGGGGAACTGTAAATCTTTGAAGAAATTCTCCATATGCTGGTGATTTTCAGGGAACTCTGCCATACATAATTTCTGATAGCAATGTTTGAACAGGGAATTAATTTACTTTGGGTTCTTGGTTATTCTGTCTTGCAGTAAGAAGAGTATTGGCACCAGGCTGGAAGCTAAACAAGGTGCTAGTTTCCCTTTTCTCTCTCTCTGATCTTCACATTCACAGTGATGCTGCTGGAGCCAGGAAGCAATGTAGAATAGGATGTTCAGTGATCACAAAAATTAGGTTTGTGTAGCTGAAGTAATCTTTTTATTCCAAGAGCTTTTGATGAGACCATGTTTTATAAAACTCCTGTTAACATGGCAACATATGAACATGCACCCATCTACGAGAGGAGGCTTTAATTACACATCAGTGAATAACCCCACATATTTCTCTCTGTGAAACAGCAGACTTAGGGCAGATAAAAGGATCAGACAAGGGTCCTGCAAATTGCTTAACAGTCTCATAAAGAGGGGAGGGATGACATAATCAAAATCATGACACTTGAAAAGATTTAGATTCATGGATGTTGGGTTCAAAACATAATCCAATTCTAACCGATCACAACCCTGGCCATTGACTCTCACCCAGTGAATCCTTTCTCCATAACTTCTGTTTCAGTTCTGACCAATATCTGTCTTCACTAGGGTGCTGAGGAGGCAGAGTTTATCATCAGAAGCTTGTTCCAGCTGTTTGAAGACACATGTTTATAGTGACGGTAATTATTTTGATTTGTGTTGTCTTCAGTCTCTAAGCAGTGAATCTTTCTTTCCCCCTTTTGTTTCTCTTTTTTTTTTAAGGAAACAGCTTAATTAAATTCTACCCTCACCTTTTCCTTAGTGATTTGGAATACTGCAGAAATAAATATTTTCTGGACTTCTCTTATGAGAAGCTCCAAAATATATGAAGTGGGAATATCCTGTCACATATCAATCTGTCAGACTTGATTTAGCTTCAAGCTTGTAGGATAGCAGATGAAATGCAACCACATGTAGATGAATCATAGGTATTACCCACATCTGGAGTTTAAACATATGAAGCAAAGTTTATCAAAGGCAGGGGATGTCAGCTTTTGCCATAATTTGGCAAGTAATGTGGCCTATTATATTCAGCAAGAATTACAGCACCTTTAAAGAAAATCCAGCCCATAGATTGCTACAAAAGCAGTACAGATTTTGTAAGCAGTGCTTGAAAATAGATCAGAGTAACCTCTTAGCTATGTTAGAAAATATTTAGATATCATTTTAAAGGCGCTGCCGAATTTGGCTATTCAATAAATGCATAAATCCATGTGATCTGTCTTCGCCCATCTGGAGACTGCAATGTTAATGAGTTAACTGCTGAACACAGTCTCTGTAGAGTCACTTGGATAATTTGAAGCAGTGTCGTTTCACACTGAGGATAAATACAGCTTTGTATAAAATGGGTTCTTGTCCCAGCAATAATTGCATGTGTGCTGCATAAGATGGTCTTGAATCACCCCATCAGACCTATTCCCACAGCAGTAAGTGATGCAGGCATCCATAAAGGGGCAGTGCATTTACTGGTAGATTCTCTAATTTTGTGTGGGACTTGGCACATGGAATCAATTTGCTTTAGCAGTCAGAGACTCTTTTTATGGCAGAGAAAGTAGTTAGCAGAAAAGGAAAATGTACACAATTTATATTGCACTTCCATGTTTAGGGTACCAGCAAAGCACATTTCCCAGCACAGCTAAGGTAATCTGTGGTTATTTTTATATCATTGTCAATGACTACTCTTCACAAGAAATTATTTTTTCCTGTTGAAATAAACTGTTTCATGCTGTGGCTCCCATTCTTCATGCTTGTGGGTTTTTATGATTCTCAAGATGTATCCAGATTCACCAAGGATTAATCTGACCAAAACCAGAAATCTGCACTCCTGATGCTGTTTGTCTAGCCCTCACTATCAAACAAAATAAGGGTATTTTAGAGGTTGAGGTATCTGATCTGGGTGTGAATGACCAAGGAAAATATTTGAGTTTTTAAAAATATATTGAGAAACTAATAATTTTAAGATAGTGCTATTAAGAAAATATCTGAATTAAGAAATTATCTAACCGATTAATCATCAGTTGGCATTTAAATAAAATCAGGTAAATTGGGTTACCCCAGTTAATCTGTAAAGAATAACACCAGTGCTTCAAAATTCTTGGATGGAGGATCCTATATTAAGGGAATTTGATACAGTGGGATTTGGCAGCTAAGACAGAAGTAAACTCTTCCCAGAAAAGAGGGAAAAACTGGAATTTCATAATTAGTAGAAAAGATCTTTGCTCTAAAATAAAGATAAAAGTCAAATATATTCTGGGGATGAGATGGGGCATTAGAACTTCCAAGGTAAGATCAGATAAATTGCCACGTCCCAGTTTAATCGGTGTTGTTCCAGCTGGGTGAACCTCTGTCCTGACACCATCCTGGGCAATTGGGGAGCAAGGAGATTTCTCCTCCATATTGCTTCTTAATCCTTTTTAATTATTCACAGTTACAAAAATTAAAGGGGGAAGTGTCTCACTTACAAAAATTAGGGTAAGAAGAATCTGTTCTTCAAGGTAAAGATATTGAGATACCATGAGAAGCCAATGAAGAGGAATCACAAATGGAGACTAAAACTCTTCTAGGTTGGAATCTTTCCAGAAGAGTTGAAATCGAAGCTTGTTGCCAGTCAGGGCACATTATGGCAAAATGCAGCTAATGAGTGAACAAGACAACCAATGCATTTCATATGACAGCACCAGTGGGGGCCTTTGTGTCTGTCTTAAAAAACTTCAGTTGAGTTTGGGTCGAGAGTTTAAATGACAGGCAAACCTGTGCGAAACATTTCCACAAACTGACAGAATAACCCTTTTGTCTCCAGCTAAAAAACGCCCCTCACCGAGCCAGAAGTGAATTAAGCAAAACCATTTTCTGTCAAAAGTAACCATGACGCAAATGGCTTTATCTGCTTGTAACCAAGGCAAGGAAACATTAACCAGCTGCTCCCCATTCAGAGGCATCTGTAACCATCTGGAGGGAGCCCCCGACTGCAGAGCAGAGGCTCAGTGTGGGACCGAGCACAGCTCAGTTCGTGCCTGCCAGAATCAACACTCAGCAACTGGAGCGTGTTCAGAACCTCCTTGTAACAATTCTCCAAATGGCCTTTACCAGGCATGAACGTGGCCTTGCTTCCCTGAGCCATATGGGAGTTGTGTGGTTCTGGCTGGCAGAGGCTGCCTTGGGTGGTCCTGGGATGTTGGTGGTCTTGGCACATGGATTCCAGTCCTGGGAAGAGCTGATCTTGAGATCCATTTGGGGGAGGTTAGGTGATTACTGACATTATGGGCTCAGAAATGAAAGAATTGCCCATGTGTATTTGTAGTCGTCCACTTCCATGTTCTCAATTTCTCATTTCTGATATTTCAGGATAGGTCTGTGGTTGATTACAAGTGGATCCTCTTATCTCTGAGTTCATGAGGATGCTGAAGGTATTTTGTTTTGACTTTACTGCTTGGTAAAGGTTTTCTTGTTTCTTTTCGGATATGGGGTTTGTTCACCAAATTAGGTAAAATGGGAATCAGACATCAGTAGACATGGTGAAGGTGAACCAAACATGTTTTAAATGATTCAGCTCCAGTCCTGTGTGAGATCTGCCTGCTGCCTGATGTAAGTGCCAGAAGCCTTGGAGATACTGTGTTAATCATCAAGCACTCAAAGGGCTTTTATGCACCTTCCAATCACAGAGAAGCCCAGGAAATACTGACGTCTGCAGTATTCCAAATCACCTAATGAAAAGGTCAGCATAAAATTTAACCAAGCCATTTACTTTAAAAATAGCAAAAAAATAATAAAATTAACAAAAGGGGGAAAGAAAGATTTATTAGAGATAGATCAGAAAATATAGATCAGAATAGGAGTGTTGAAACAAAAATGCTGGAGCCTTCATTGCTTGGAAATCCAACATCTTACCATTCATCCTCTTGGTCTTGTAGCTTTAATTAAACAGTGAGTAGAAAAAAGGTAAAAAAAAGCACAACTTATTTTATAGAACCTTAGAATAGGTTGGGCTGGAAGGGACCTTAAAGATCATCTCATTCCAACCCCCTGCCATGGGCTGGGACAACTTTCACTGGGCCAGGTCACTCAGAGCCCCATCCACCCTGGCCTTGAACATTTCCAGAGGTGAGGTATCCACAGCCTCTCTATTTAACTTCTGCTAGCTCCATTCTGACTTAAATGAAGAATGTTGAAAAGATTAGACACTAAAACCATAGAGAATGGTAGACTACAGTTTTACTCAAGAACAAAACCCTGTGCTCAGGTCAAACAAACCCTGGGCTCAGGTCAATCTTCTATGAAAGAGTTGAATGAATAATAAATTGCAGGGTTTTAATCATTAAATATCCTGTGTACCTCCTTTCATATTCAATTATTCAAGACTTTTATGTGAAGGGCTGCATAGAAATTTGCTATATTAATGTTCTTTTCATTGTGCCATGGAGTTTAAATAGTAAAATGATTGACCCTAAACTCTTTGTTTCTTTTTTGGATTTTTGGGTCAACTTTCTCTGCTTTTGCACCAGTTTGAAATAATATATCCTAATTTATCTCTTGCTTGTAAAGGCTTTTGTAAACCCGGACATACTTTGTAAACACTGGACTTCTTACAAAAATTTGCAAAAATCATGCTGCAACCTGTAATCATAGAAGAGTTCATATTAGAGTAGGATTAATAATGCTTGTAATTATAACATACAATTTTCTTTAGGCTTTTCTAATTATAAAAAAATTACAGATAACATCAACAGTGTGATTCTGAAATGCCTCTCATTTATTATGTAGCCCTCTTAATCAATGCTCTGCCACTGGAAATCAAGTCAGAATGTTATTATGGTCTCTCCTTCTGGATTTAATTACAGCAGTAACTCATGGCTCAAAGTCTGAGCAAACACACCGTGCAGTTTATAGCTTTGAAGAACAGCCATTAATCCTGCCATCCACAACCCTGTGCAAGCCATTTTTAAAAACTTAATGCCTGAAGATAAACATGCACTTGCACACGGGCCTAAGGTGGGGGAGTAGAGAACCCAGGCTCTGTGTCAGCTCTGGACACACAACTGAGCATCCTCCCCTGGGAGATCAACTCAGGGTGTGCAGATTTGTGAACTTTTTACTACCCAGACTCAGGCTGCACCCTTAATATTTGTAAGAATGATTTCAGGGTGTCAGCTCCTGTCTGATGGCAGCCTGGAATGAGGACAGGGTGGGGGACATGAAGCACAGCATTATGAGACAGTGGAGAGAGGGGCTTGCTCCGCTCTGCTCTGCTCTGCTCTGAGTGGTCTCACCTCAAGTGCTGGGGGCAGTTCTGGGACCCACAACATAAGAAATATATTAAACTGATAGAAAACATCCAAAGGAGGGCACAAGGATGGGGAAGGGCCTTGAGGAGAAGCCGTGTGAGGAGAGGCTGAGGGCACTTGGTCTGTTCAGCCTGGAGAAGAGGAGGCTGAGGGGAGAGAGACCTCACTGCAGTTACAAATCCCTTGTGAGGGGAAGAGGAGGGGCAGACACTGATCTCTGTTCTCGGTGGCAGTGACAGGACCCAAGGAATGGGCTGAAGTTGTGTCAGGGGAAGTTTAGGTGGGATATCAGGAAAAGTTTCTTCCCCCAGAGGGTGGTTGGGCACTGGCACAGGCTCCCCAGGGCAGGGTCACAGCACCAGCATGACAGAGCTCAGAGAGTGTTTGTGCAACACTCTCAGGCGCAGGGTGTGACTCTTGGGGATGGTGCTGTGCAGGGCCAGCAGTTGGACTTTGATGAACCTTGTGGGTCCTTTCCAACTCAGGATAGTCTATGATTCTGCTCTGTGGCTTTGCTGTATAAATGGCCTTGCTGAGGATGTGCATCTGAGTCCTTTGTTTTGTTCTGGAATCAGTTCCCACAATGAAACTCTAACCTGACAATCAGCTGCAAATGGGAATAATGCACTCTCCCAAGAACTTGAATTAGTGTCAGGAACTGCTTTTAATTTTACAGCAGCCAGGAAGGATGTCTCTCTCTCCAAAGCAGAAACATGCCCAGCCACGTGCCAGCCCCTGGAAGGACAGAGCTGCCAGAGAGGTCTGGGGAAGGGTGAGAGGGGTGCAGGAGAGTGAACATGAACATGGGTGCTTTTTTTTTTGAAGCTAACTCATTTTTTTAAAGAAAATCCTGTCTTCCAAAGACAAGACAGTTAAAATACCACAGACTAATATCTGCCAGCTTGTATCTTCTAAAAAGCAATATAAACCCTGATTAAAGATTCACTATCCTCTCAAGCCACCATCTTCAACACCAGTTTTCTCTATGCTCAATGTGTCGAGAAAAGTAAATTGAGGCATGACTTTCCTGGTTATTTTATTGTGTGGTTTATTTTGACTCAGCAGGGGTGCAAGGACTCCAGCTCATCTGCTCACTTCCTAGGCTGGCTGAAGGGACCAGAGCCATTGGGAATGTGTCATTTGGGAAGCTGTGGGAAAGAACCAAGGCAATATTTGCACTTGATTGATGCAGCTTACATTTGTGCTGCAGTGTGCTCTGCAAGGCATTCAGAACTGGTAAAAAACACTTTTTTTTTACCTACATATTTTTTCCTCAGGACCTGCCAATTGTTTGAAATGAGAAGTACTGGCAGAAAAAGCTAAGCCTCACTGCTTGAAAGACAGTGAAGTTTCAAAATTGATATTCTGAAGTTGCCACATCCCTTCTGGAAACAAAAAGCAATAAAAGGTTGATATTTCAGTGAACTTCTCAGAAACATAGAGATGAAGTGCTGTGACTGACCAGCCTGAGTTTTACGTGTTGTTGGTTTGTACATTGCAACATTTTCTTCTTCATGGAACAAGACTGTCTTTTGGTTGTTTCATTTTTGGTTGTGTTGTTTTTTTTTTTTTGTTTTTTTTTTTAAATTTCTGAGAGTTGTCCCAGGCAGCAATTTTTTTCCAACTCTGGTTCCCAGCTTATGTTCCAGGAGAACTTGTGGTCCTTCTCACCCCAAGAAATCAGACAGGAAGGGCCAAAGGCACAGCAGGAATGGGTGCAAGATATTTTGTGTCAAACAGAAGAGTAGGAAGAGTACTTGGGTAGGAGCTCAGGCTAAGTTATTTGTAAAAACATTCCTTTACTTCCATCTCATCTCACTTCCAAAAACAGGATCTCCTGTCAAACATCTAGAAAGGTGATGCAAGATTCACTGCACTGCCCAGGGATTGCTGGCTGCCCAGACCCAAAGGTGCATTCTGTGCTGCCCTTTTAGGATCTCTCCTTTGGCTACAGACTGGGCTCTAGGAAGAATAAATATCAAGGAATAAATGCCATGAAAGGTGGTGGTTTGAGCACCTTTGTGTTCTTTCCTCTTGGCAGTCTATTAATCTAAGGGAAAAGCTTGAGAAAATAAGGCTAATTAATCCTGACTACTGCAGATAGAGTAATTTAAATTTTTTTGAAGACTGACATTGCTTAGCCTGAAATGCCTCAGAACCCCCTCAGCTCCCATCCCCAACAAAAAAGCATTTCATGTTTTGTACAGCCAACTGTATTTTTTAAATTTTCCTCAAATGCATCACAGGAAATAAGCCCTACAGGAAAGAGAGGAAATCAATAACTCTGCCATATTCCAGAAAAGGGTGTGGGAAGAGACTCTTGGATTATGGATTGAATTAATTCTGCTCTCTAGCACTGGGGATATGGAAAATCCCCTCAACATTCCCTTCCAGTGTTCAGTCTGCTGCTGTAGGGAGCTGTGTCCTTGTTGTCAGCTTGGAGCAGAAGAAACAGGGCTGGAGGGAGGAGGATTCTGGCTGGAGCAATATGACATTGACACATGAGGCTTTAATTTCCAGGGAGGAAGTGGAGCAAAAAGGATTGCAAAATCTGGTTCCATAGTGGTGTGGGATTCTGCTTGCTGTGCTTGCTCTCATATTTGTGGTCTCAGAGGAAATATCAGCTGGTCCTCCCTGGTTCAAAGTGAGGTGGGGAGGTGAGTGGATGCAGCCTTAATGTGAGAACAGGGGAGAGGGGGACCCTTGATGTATCAGCAGGAATGTGAGGAACATTTTCCTCTTACCCTGATAAAGAGTAAAGCATTTCTTTACATTTATTTTTATTTTTAAGGCTGCTCTGCATTTGCCAGTGAATACTGAAAACTTTTGTTTTGCAATATGCACGCAATGACTTACACACCCCAGGCTGGACATCTCCAAGGTCCTAGCAGACCTCAGCCTTGGGACATTTTGTTCCAGGATATCCCAAAAACATCACAGGGAATGGCCAGGAGAGGTAATTTGCTCAGGGAACTGAGAGGAGACCAATCCATACAGCAATCCAAAGAGCAAAGCAGCACAAAGAGAAACTATTGCAGAGTGATTACTCTCTCCTAATCCTCCAGGCTTGCCTTGACACAGCCCCATGCATGAGGTCTGAGCAAATCTGGAGGCTTCTGTAATTCCCATTGCCATTCTCCAGTGCAGAGAGGAAGGTTGATTTCATACAAAGGCAATCACTTACCCTTTATTTACTGTGAAGGATGAGGACGGGGGACTCTGACTCCCAAAGCTTTTCACAGTTGGGTTTGTTGTATAATTATTCCGTGGAAGACCCTGGGGGACTCCTGCCCTTGCAGAAGGTCTCTCCAAAAGCGAGTGCTTTGCAGTGGGATAATACTGCAGCCCACGTGCCTTTGTCACTTGGTTAGTTTATTTATTTTTAATGGCACCCTATGAATACAGAAATGTGCCTCCCTCATTGTCTTTTGGAGGCAGTGATTGTGTCGCTCCTGCGTTCGCTCTCGGCTTGTCGTGCCCAAATGAATTTTCACTTACCCATCTTTCTCTTCAAAAAGCAGCCCTGCTGAGTTTTCCCAGTTGTTCAGTCAGTCACAAGCCACTGCTGTACGGCAAGCACTGCTTTATGTTTTCTAAATAGATGTGGCTCTTCTCTTGTTCCCATTGTCAGTCTTATTGTTAAATTGCTTTGCATTTGCAGTCAATTGAAATTCTCCATTCCACGGAGAAAGAAATTATTGCTTGTAATTAGGATTATTGGATAGTAGCACTTTTCACTCTAGAGTTAATGAGTTATGATCAGAACATATCCTTTCATTAGTTTAAAATATTCCCATCATTATTTTGGTATTGTGAGCTAGAAAAAAACAAACTTAAATAGCAGTTCACTTAAAACAGCAAAACACACATATTACTTCGCAGGATACATAGAGTCATGGATGGCTAAAAATGAGTCTGTGACACCACGCTGGCTGAGAATGAGTCCCACTGTGATGGGATGGATCAAGGTAAAAAAATACACCATTATCAAGTGCCCAGGGAGGTTATAGACTCCCCAGCCCTGGAAGTTCAAGGCCAAACTGGATGGGGTTGGAGCAGCCTGGTCTAGTGACAGATGACAGATGTCCCTGCCCATGGCAGGGGGTGGAATGAGATGATATTTAATGTCCTTTCCAACCCAAACCAATCCATGATTCTGATATCATGCAGGATGTCTGCAACCAAGCTTCACAAGAGAATTCCATCTGGAGCTGACACTCAGTGGGCAATCAATGTGGCAAACTGAATTTCCTACAGTCCAGCTACAACCTGGAGATCCTTTTCTTTCCCTCACTTGTTTTTGCATTGCAGAGTGCCAGCTGTGACTGAGGCACCACATTTCAAATGCAGTTAATCAATGGTGACATTAAGGTTGGCACTAGGCTCCTGCGGCCAGGAAGAGAAGCTTACAAAGGTATCATAGGAAGCCAGGATGTTAAAGAAAAACTCTTCCAGTCATTTGGAAAGTAGATTTTAAAGTGGTGAGTTTCAAAGGCTAGAAATTATTCTTTGATCTTCCAAAGCCTGCAAATGACAGCAGTGTCTGCAGGACACAGCACATGTCCAAACAGTCACAAGAAATCTAAATGGGGATTTGAAGCAGCAAAACTCTTAAAATAAGAAAGGAAAAGGGACATAATTCAGACAGACAGCCCAAATAACAGCATGGTTGCTCAACGTAGACATTGTACAATCACTTATTAACTAAACAAAAAATTTACTTGAATTTCCAGATGAATTCCCAAAAATGAGGGAAGTGATTTAAGAAAAGAAGATATGAGGTCCTAGAATGAGAAAGATTTTAGTGTCTGCATGTTTCTGAGAAGGGAGGATGCAGCCTCAGAAACAGAGGAACATTTTTAGGTGGAAGGAAGTAATGACAACACTCTGAAATGTTTTTGTTGTGGTTTTCTGACCTTTAACCAAACACTCCAGGCCTGCATAAAATGTCAAACTATTTGTGTTTGTTTGAGTGAGTGTATTTGTTTGCAATTAGGTAAAGCCTGCTCAGAGAACATCTCCATGACCACGCTGTGAGCAGAACAATCCTTGGAGTCCTTAGGTCCATGGCCAGCCAGCCTTGGGAAGACTCTTCAGGATGACCCTGGACTTGATGTACAAACCCAGGTTCAGCTCTGCAGTGATGCTCAGCTACCTGGTTCCCAATGGAATAGAGTTAAAAAGTTAAATACTTCAGTAGCTTTGGACTTGGATTAATGAGAATGCTGAGTGGGGAGTACATAGGAGCAGAATACACATGTTCTTTCCAGAGATGTTTTAGGTGCATCAAAGCCAAATTGGTGAATTAATTTTGGTATCTGCTTATCTTAGAGTGCAGTATATGACTGGAGAATATATCCTAGTCAGTGATGCCTTTCCTTCCTAATATCTCACTATCAATTACAGCATTAGTTAACTCTATTTTCTGTCTCTATAAACATCTGGACTTTGTTCTTAATTATTCATTGTGATGGAAATTTATATTTTAACAGTGCTTCTGAATGGGCTCTTAAAAACCTTGGAGACAACCTGTGACAGCCAGATGAAAAACAGGACTGGACAAGAAGTCTGTGGTGTCAAGGCAGCCGTGTAAAGAAATGAGATAAGATGTAGTGTTTGCTTCTAATGTGCTCTCTTGGGGTGTCCTATTGGAATTTCGTAAGAGAATTGCTTTTTATAAACAAGTTGTGACAAGCAATTGCACATCTCTCCACACAGCTTAAGAAAGGAAGAACAGAATAATTGAAAATAGGGCTGGGCGAGCTCTTGGGAGGTCACCCAGTCCATTGCCTCACCAAGGTGGGGTTGGCTTCTCACTAACTACTCCTGGCATATGTTTGCCTCAGATGTTTTTCAAAAACCTGCAGTGACAGAGGTCCCACAACCTTCCTAGGAAATGTTTTCAAGGCTTATCACTGCTTAATGTTACAAACTTCTTTCCTACGCCTTGCTCATGTTCTGCCCTGAGGCCAGTCTGACACCATTGCTTCTTTGCAGGCTCCCAGGGATCATAGGAGATGCTCATTTCCTTTCCTGTACAGCTACAAGTCCCTCTGTTTGGAGACCGCTATCAGGATCCCTCTTTTCTCCTTTCTAGACTAAACAAATCCCATCCTTTTAATAATTCTTCATAATTTATGGTGTTTTAACCTTCCCTCATTCTTGCCTGGACTCAGACTAATTGGCCTGGGTCCTTCCTGAGAGCACTGACCCAAACCTACTTTTCATTGGCTTTATTTCCTCATCCCAGTATTTTCTTTCCAAGTCTCATTCCAGTGAGGATTTTAAGGAGCTTTTGTTAGAGTAGCCCTTGGTAAATGCCCAGTCTTGGATCAGACTTGGAGTTTGGGTAGGCAGTACCATCTAAAGGAGTTTCCACATCTTTGCTGAACTCTGGTACCCTAAGGAGTGCTAGATTTTAAGAAGAAAGATGGTAAAATTAAGTAGTGGTACCATTCTCAAAGATGTCTAATTCTTAAAAATACTTTTTACTGACCCATATTTGTTACCAGCTGTTTATATCAGCTGAAATTTCTCAAGCAGTGCAAATGCTGGGTGTTCAGCTTGCTGAAAAGGGAATTGCAGATGCAGATGCTTGAATATGTATTTAAAGGGAAATTTTGGCTTCCTGTTGTTGCTGTGTTATTGGGGTTTTTTGTGTGTTTGGTTTTTTTTTTTTTTTTTAATAAGTTGACCCATTTATAATTTCCCTGGATTCATAACATATTTAAGTACTATGTTATGTGAATGTATCAGAGGGGCCACTGTTCAATTATTATTTCTTCTTTAATTTTCTATAATTAAGTAGTAGACTTTCATAAGATAGATATTCTCTAAACTACTAGTGTTGCATAGCAGGTTAATTTTATATAAATATATTTTTTTTTTACTTGCCTTTTGCTGTTAATATATATAGGCTTATATTGTGGTGAGCTTGGCAGTGCTGGTTTAATAGTTGGCGTTGATGATCTAAAAGGCCTTTTCCAACATAAATGGTTTTATAGTTCTATCTACAGAAGTGGCTTCCCAGTGTGAACCTCTGAGCACCAGAGGGGTCAGGAGAGCCAGCTATGATTCAAACTTCATCTGTTTAGTCCCACAAAATTTGTGGTCTATGTATTGTGGTGGTCAAGAGGATTGGCCTCTTCTGGGAGCAGTACTGACATTTTTGGCTTGTATTAGGCTACTTTAATCCTGAAACCCTTGTTGCTGGTGACAAAATGCTGACTAGGGGTCACGGCTGGAGTGTCATACAGAAGGTTTTTATCCCAGTTGAGTAGGGTTTGTAGGGAAAAGGGTTTCACTTTCCAAAGCAGCTGAAGGACTGGATGACTTTTCCAGTCATCCAAAAAAGCATCCAAAGCCACTGGGGTTAGGCAGCACAAAGATCATTGTCTGAGTGGGTTTTTTTGGGAAAAGATGTCAGCAGAAAATGCATTGATTTGATAGGAACATTATTAATTTGAGAAGCAAAAGAAAACATTGTTCTTGGCTATCCTTTCCACTGATAATGTGAACTGTGAGATAGAGAGCCCATAAAAATCAAGCAATTATAATTGCTTGAATATAGTTTTTTAGGTTCCCAGAGCTTATACTGGGAACTGAGCTGATGTTGCAGCTTGTGATGGGTAGCTGGAAAATAAAACATAGGGAATAGATTCACTTTGAGTGTGTGAGGTTAAACTTGTTGCTACTTCTTTTGGTGAGGGACTTCTGTACCCAGTAGATTGAAATGCTTTTAAGTAATCAGAGTTCCAGTGTTTTCTGCTATATAGTGTAATACCGCATACAGCAAGAGAAAGCAAAGGAAGCTGGCCTATGATGGAATTGTTCTGGTGTTTTCTTCTACAACAGAATGGTAAATTGTTTGCTTTGGCTTTCTGGAAAATATCTGACCTTGATACTTCATATTCAATTTATGTAAACAATTACAAAAACATCTGAGCCAAATAGAAAAGGCTATTTCTTGAAAACCTGCAGGGAATTCACGTGGGAATTTCCCACATGCTGTGGCAATCTTAAAAATACCTCCTTGTAACCCCACAATATTAATGATTAACTCCGGAACTGTGAGTTTTTCCAGACTTCCAGTGACTCGGTGATTTGTGTGTTCAGCTGCATGCATCGGGAGAGGTAGTAAAAAAAAATCCATTTACCACTTTTAGTAGCTTACATTTAACAAATAATCTGTTACATTTTCCCCTTGAAATTCAGGGATTTGTGCAGATTGCTCAGCTGACAAATACCACAGGACGGGTAATGTTTTGTGGCTAAGCTCTGCTCTGAGATGCTCTTGCAAGAATGAGCTGGAACCAGCTTTGTTCTTCACAAATTACCCAAAGACAGAGCTGCTTTGCTCAGGACACTCGACCCACACATTGCAGCATGAACCTTTAGAGGATGTGCCCAACACGGCTGAGACCTTGCTCATTTACCTCTGACATTCAGTGTTAGTGTGAGCTCTGTGAATTTCTCCCCTTGCATTTGCTGAAGAAGGGGAAGTGGCAGAGGGTCCCTGGGGAGGTGATTTCCCAGAGCAAGCAGGGATTCTGTGCAGGGAGATTCACATCACACAAAGTCTGTTCAGCCTGTGATGTGGTGGGCAGCAGTGCAAGTGCAAGTGCAAGCTGTTGCAGGAATCTTTCCAAAGATTCCAGTTTCTTAAGAGGGCTTACAGAAAGGGAGTGTTTATACAGACAACAACAGAACAAGGGGCAATGGTTTTAAACTGAAAAAGGGCAGATTTAGATCAGAATTTAGGAAGAAATTCTGTACTCAAAGTTAAACCATTATTCAGTTAGAGAAACTGGAGCATGACTTTCATGAGTGCCAAGGCAGTTCTCATCTTTACTGGGCCTCAATAAAATTAGTTTTGGAATTCCCCATGCACCGACACAGCTCCATTTTCAGGGTGTTTTTTATTATCTATCTATCTATCTATCTATCTATCTATCTATCTATCTATCTAT